>JACDJE010000347.1:203824-690021 GCA_016647715.1 Pavo muticus
AAAAGACGTGACAAATTTTCTCTTTTTTTGATGCACTTTTTTGTCTTTCCAGGACTCTCTCGCATTCTTTGTAGCCGTTGTGGTTATTATTGCAAAAAGCGGCCCCGTAAGTGTGCACCCGGCGGGGCTCCGCCGGCCCGGGGACACGGAGCGGTGCTGCGGTGGGGGGCGGTGGGGGAGCCGTGCAGTTTGAGCTGCTCTTTGCAGCCGGGTTCTTGGGGGGAGGGAGGGGGCCGGCGGCCAAGCGTTGCTCGGGTATGGAAATGTATGGCCCTGGATGAAAATACGGCGCACTGATTGATGCCCCATCCCTGAGCCGTGTGAGTTTATTTATTCGCACCGGGCCTGCGGCGGGGCTGCGCTGCGAGGCCGCCGGTTGCTCTTCCCCGACGGTTTTCCTGCTGGGGACCCGGGGCCGTGGCAATTAACAGAAATGTGTCAATGAGCGCAACCGGCGCGGCTCCCGCTGCCCTCGCTCCTCTCCGCGGGGTGCTCGGAGCCATCAGCGCGGCTCCGGACGAGTCTCGGAGCCGAAATGTTCGGGGCTGCGAAGGGGGGTGCGGAGAGCTGTCCCTTAGCCCGGCGGGGAGATGGCACGGCGCTGCCGATCGCTCGGAGGCCGGCTTTCCCGGAGCCAGAGCTGCCCCCGGTGCCATGGACCCATGCCGGCAGCTGCCCTCGTGGCTTTCCTTCCTTCCTTTTTTTTTTCTTTCTGTTTTCTTTGTTTTTAATTTATATTCAATTTGTTTTACAGCAAGGAAATTAAAAAGCAGAGGGGGTTGAGAAACAAAACAGAACAAAACAAGCCCTTTGCTGTTTGTCGTTCTCCTGCAGCGCGACGCTTTCGCTTTGCCGGGCCGGGGCTGCGCCGCTCCGCTCCGGGGCCGCTCCGGGGTGGGCTCAGTGTGCGCCCGGTCCCGGAATGTCCCCTGCTTGGGGTCAGCCAGCAGCAGCCCTGCTGGGCCCGGAGCTCGGCCTGGCTTCGTTCGTGGGTTGCTTTCTTTCTTTTTGACGTTTCTCCTCCTATTTAATGCCTTCTCGTCCCTCACCCGTGAGGCTGCCATGCTGTGTCCTGGTGCCTCTTCAGGGTCCCGAAAGCAGCAGCTTTAGGGTGAGGGGAGAGGTGCATCTCCTTGGGACCCCTCCTCCCTGCTCCTATCGGTGCTGAGCAGGTGAGGCCTCATCGCCCCTGGCCTTCTGCTGTGCCCGCTTGGCTTAAAGGGATGATCACTTTGCACTTGGTGGCAGCCGCCTGAATGGGAGGTGACATTGAGGGGGCAGCAATTGGTGGGGTACTCCCTGCCCTAATCCTGCACCAGGGGTTGCGGCCTCGGTGATGCAGGGATGGGGACATCATGGGGGCTGGGCTTGGTCCCTGTGGTGCTGCAGGTGCCTCTGCCACAGGGGATGGAGCCATGGGACACCTCCTGCCCCAGCTCTGCGCTGGGGACTTCAGAGCTGGAGGTGGGTGAGGGGCTGCGGGGCCTTCGCCCCATAGCGATGGGTTTGGAGCATCCTGGAGGCCTGTTCCCAGGTGAGCTGCGCTCCTGGAAGAAGTGCATCATCCTTCGCTAAATAAACAGAGCCCCTTTAGGCTTTTTTCTTCAGAAATTAACTCCTTAATTAACTCCTTCAGGCCGTGAGCCTTCCTCAGCCCTGTACAAAAATAACAAGTCCAGGAGAGGGACACTCAGCCTCAGAGCCACCACCACTGCCAGCCTGGGGACGGCTGCACGCACGGGGCCGTGTGTGCGCATTCCCTGCCTCCATGGAGCTATCTTGTTTGCTAATCTAACCTACTTTTTTTTTTTTAATTCATTATTTTTTTTTTTGGTCAGAGGTCGGTGCTGTGCAGGAACCTGTTCTGTTCTCGGTGCAATCTCAGAGCTTTTTGTGGGTGTCTGATTTCTGTAAAGCGCTTCGGTTTCCAGTATGAATGTCACGCACGAAGAATACCATGACAGTGCTCGAGGTGCACGCGATCTTATCTACCTGACATTTCGGGCTTTTTTAACCGTCCATTCACCCAATTTGCATAAAAATCACATGGGCTGCTTCCCCCCCCCACCCCCCCCCCCTTTTTTTTTTCGTGTATCATCATAACAAACCGCTTACATTTGCCCTCTGGCAGCATCAGTGCAAGCATTGCTCAGAGCTCCCTTTCCCCACTCACGGAGTCTGGGGGGGTTCGGTGCTGTGCAGGGACAGCACTGCCATCCCACTGACTGCCGGGGCACTGTGCTGAGTTTCACTTCCCAACAAACCACACCACCATCCATGCATCCCATCTGCTTCTCCTTAATTGCCACGGACGAGACTTACTTTTCTTGATAAGGAGGCTCCCGCAGCACAGCCCCAGCTCCCTGCAGCCCCCCTGCCCACACTCAGGACAACGCAGGGCTGCAATTTAACACAAACCCTGCTTGGGTCTCGGCCATGTGCCAGCTGCAGCCCTCGCACGGAACAAAATGTTTCCCTTGGTGTCGGGGGAGGCATTGGCTCCAGCGGGGCAGCGTGTGAATGGCAGGGAGTGCAGCATCGTGGGGTGCGTCGCAGATTTTTTGTTATTTTCTTCTTTATTTTGTTGTTGTTGTTTGTTTTGATTTAATTGGAGCGTTTGCGATCTGGCTTGGTTCTACTGCAAGCCAAGGGCTGGAAGTGGAAAAGCTGGAATGTGACTGTTCCAGCACACCCCAGGCACACCTGAGCTGTATCTCCCGCCACCACCCCTACAGCCCCCAGCCTCATTTCATTGACCCCACCACGACCCGTGCAGAATGCTCAGTGCCCAGTGCTGGGCCTGAAGCAGAAAGGAGGGCACTACAGAGGGACAGCGGGATGGAGGGATGGGCAGCAGTGGGGGTGTCCAGCGCTGCCCCCCGGCTACATGCAACGGCATCGCTCCGCCTGAGAGCTGCTGCTGATGTGCCGTGTGCCCCGATTGGAGCAATAAGCATTGCTTGGATGGATTTCCTGCAAAAAGCCCTTTCTGATCTTCCTGGTCCCACTGTACTCAAATTAAGACCCACGATACATCCCTGTGCAGTTGCCCAAATTATAGGTCTATCTCACCGTGCCCTGAGACAGTGCGAACTTGCTGTCAGAAATGTCTTACGGCGCTCGCTGCCAGCCTGCCCCATCTTGCTGGCACTGGGGATGAGGCCCAGCAAGCATCGCTCCCACGGAGGTGTGGAGCACAGCACAGCGCTCACGGCTCTGCCCTGCCGTGATTTCAGCGGGGTTGGATGGAAGCAGCCCCGATCTCACCAGGCTCCCAGCCAGGGGATCCCCATCCGTTTTTAACCAGCTACAGACCGGAGTCTGACATCACCTCGATGGGGCTGTGCGGGTGCCCAGTGGTAGCACCCCCTTGTTCCCATCCCACCCTATGTCCCCATCATACTCACTCACCCAATTTTCCCCACCTTTTTCCATCGTGGAACCTTTGGAAATCTCAGTGCTGGGACACAGACTGGTCCCGGTGCTGCAGATCCAACAGCTGTCAGCTGTTGAGGTTCTAACCCTTCACTAACCCCACAGATACCTCCTCATTTGCCCAGGATTACCTCGAACCTAATACAAAAAAGGTTGATCTGGGAAAAAAAAAAGAGAGAATAAAGGCCGTGGATGGTTAACAGTGTTATTTATTTCTTGTTCGAGAACCTCTCGGATCCCCAGTATCAAAAAGCAGAAGACTTGGGGAAAAGGGCACCCTAAAGTTCTGCAGGGAATGTGAGTGCCTGTGGGAACCGAAGGGGGGAATTGGGGTGATTCTCTGCCTGCAGGCTGCCATGTGCAGGCCGGGCACAGGGCTCTTGCAGCTCCTCGCACCTCTCAGCCCATTGGGTGCTGCGGGAATTCCGATTTCTCTCTTCAAACAAAAGCATGGGCGTCATTTTTATACCCTGCACATTTTCCTGCGGTGAGGCGCTTTGATTTAAACATCAAGGATTTGGGGACCAGGTGGGAGAGCCTCCAGAAGTCGTGGTGAAAGCGGCCGTTATTCGTTCTGCTGCCTCCCGAAATCTTTATTCCTCCTCACCATCCCTACAAGGCCGGCTGGCAACAGCACGGTGCCTCTGAGAGGAGTTCAATTAAATGCACTGCCGACAAAATATTTTATCTTTCTCTTTTTTTCATACCAGTAGTGAGAGTGTTAAATAATAGATCTCTGGATTTATAGGCTGCATTTAGGTGTGACTATGAATAGCTACAATAAAAAGAAGCAGCATATTCATGTGAAGGGTGGGGGGGATTGGTTTGATATTATTTTTCTCCTCATCCTTTATTTTTTTTCCCCCCCTATTTGAGTTTCAGTTTTAGGGCTGAAGAAGAATCGGATTTTCTCATTCCTTCTCTGTTGCTGTCGGACGACGAGAATAATCCAGCTATTTTCTGAGACCGAGATTCCTATGGGATTTCTCCTTGTTTTCAATAATTAAATATTAAAGGAATGGGAAGCAGGCGGATTGTGCGATACGGACACCGACTGCATGGGGTATTTATTTGCATAGGTAGGTGGCACACGGGGCAGGATCCATCTCCGAGCCCTATGAAATTGCCATTACCCCATTAAAGCGTTACAAGCAGATTGTTGCCCATCGGAACGTGACTCTTCAAGTCCTAAAAATAATTTAACTCCGGGATTATTTTTATTTAATCTAGTCAATGACAAATGCACTGTAATTCCTACAAAGCAGAAACAGGAGCTGGAAGCTGAACCCGACTGCTTTTTTCCCCCCTCTCTAGTTCTTTTTAATGAGTATTTCCCCCTTTCATCCCCCATTCTTCTTTCTTTCAGAAGTCCCATCGACCCCTCCGGATTCTGCAGCTCCTCTCTCCTTCTTTCCCCTCCAACCACTTCTCATCACAAAGTGCCGTACTTTTCCCCGAGATTTGCCCTCCTCTCTCCCTTAGGACGAATTCCCGTCTCAACAAGTCACCCCGGGAGGATCCCCAGGTACGGCTGTGTTCAATCCCATGCTCATGGGGTGATAAATGGCACCGTGGCAGCGTTACACGTGGGCAAGCAGCCAGGTTTCCCTTCCAGCCCACCCTGCCTGGGACAGGGGGACGTGCTGCTGCCCTGCCTTGTGCCTCCACGTCCCTGAGGGTCACCCAAATGCCTAAAGGATGAGCGGGGCCCACGGCAGCCCTGTGGCTTCCCCGAATCCTGCTCACTTATATATGTATATATATATTTTTATATATATATATATATTTTTTATTCTTATTTTTGTAATAGTTTGGTTTTATTATGACAACATGTTTAATAAGCAGCCCCGGGCTGGAGGGAGGAATGCGGAGCTCCTTGCCGAGATGTGAAAACCCTGCACTCGTGCTGCCTTGCCCCGTGCTTACTGCAGCCCCGGTGCGCCCCGTGCAGAATGCTCAGTGGTGCCAAGGGAGGGGGTCGTGTGTGCACTGTGAGCCCCCAGCTCCCACTCGGCCTCACAGAGGAACCCACAGCAAGCTGGGTTTGTTTGTCCTGGCTTTGGGCAGAACTGCACAGTGGCAAAGCAGGAGATACCCCAACCTGGAGCGACATGATGGCATTTTTTTTTTGCTTTATCCTGACTTCAATTTTAAGCCTTTCTGTGATTTCTGTTTCCCTCTGGTGCATCCCCCTCACCACGAGGATGCTCGGCAGCAGGGTTAATGCCCTCCTGCTAATTCCTTACATAACCCTGTGGGCTCAGATCCTCAAAAGTATTTGTGTGCCTTCCTCCCTTGGAAATCAGGGAGTTTAATTGTCTGCTAAAATTATGGCGTTTTGTTTTGAAAGCAGAGCAGGAAATAACCAACTTGGGGTTTTATGAGCTTTGTTTGCCTCTCTGTGGGTCACAGAGCACTTTCATGTACCTTTCACAAATAAATTGAGGGGTAAGTAGTCCAGTGACCAGAGTGCAGATGGGTTTGTAACGTATGACCAGAGAGAAATGGGTACTGAAGGAGGTGAGGGGAGATGGGCTTGGCCTCCTCTGGTCCCCACTGACAAAATATGGGTGAGACAATGGCACGGCACAAAAAGGTGCTGGAAGGAATAACCCATTAAGGGCTGCGAGATGCTGAGATAGGAGAACTGTAGAGATCGCAGCAGGGAGATGCCATCTATTACAGGCAACCGTCGTACAGCTGACTGCATCTCCCTCTCTGGAATGGCTCCGTTCTTAGTTTCATTTTTGGCCATACGACCCGATAGGATTCCTCTCCCTCCTCAGCATTTGTCCCCTTCAGATATTTCATGCAACACGGAGAAAGGAGGAAGCAGAATGCCATGACATTGAGGTTTATTGCTGATTCTGCTCACGTCGGTTGAAATCAGTCACTGAACCTCAGCCGGCAGAACCCCGTGCGCTGTGTTTTTCTTGCCTAGGTAATCGCGATGGCAGCAGGGGGAGGTAAGTAGAAGGGAAAAGGACTGATTTTATTAGGTGTTAGAGGAGCTTATTAGAAAACAGGGGGAAAAAATGCAATAAAATTATAAAGATGTGAATTAAAACAAGTGATGAAATCCAGTCCCTGCTGACGGCAAGGGGAGACCTCTCTCCGCACGCACCCTTTCTGGGCTTGGAAGATGCCCAGGCATTGATAAACATTTTATGAGAGCCCGGCTCGGCTGCAGCATGTGGTGCTCTACCTGGGGGAGGAAAACCCCCAGGTACAGGGTCAGCCCCTGGGCCTCATTGGGCTTCTTGTCAACCGCAGCCTACCTGCATTATTTTTAAGCCAATTAAATTAATTGCTGGAGCAGACGATGCTTTCAGACTCAAGGCACTTTTTGTCCCCTTTTTTGATACCAGAGGGCTCGTGGAGTGAGGTTGGGGCTTGGTTTTGGCAGCTCGGGAGTGCATGTGATTTATGCAAGAAACAGCAGCGGGGTTGGATGCTGTGAGACAAATATTTGGTTAATTTGGGCAATTATTAGTAATAACAATACCCTGCTCTCTCAGGCACTTTTCATCTCCGAATGTTTGTGAGTGAAGCCAAACCATGCAGCTCTGCTCTCGGGGCTGCAATTACCAACATTGTGCACACAGAAAGCGAAGCTGGAGGAGGACCAGCCATAGCCAGGCACTTGGGGAACACTTCCTATGAGACGAGTGCATGTCCTTGTGGTGTGGCGAGCTGGGGAGGTGCTCCCCTCCAAGGGCACAAAGCATGGATGAAGCTGCCTGTGCTACAGCTCCTTGCCCTTGGCGTCAGAACCAATGGGGCGAGATGGTTTCGTGCCATTCACCTTCTGAGCCCTCCTGGTGCCCGGGCACTAAGAGCCCATGGAATGAGGATGGCTCCTCAGTGGTGAAGAACAGGAGGAGCAGGTGGGCCAGTGGCCTGGTCAGCACAGCTCTGGGCCAACGTATCCTTTTGGCAGCTGCTAACTTGCCAGCTTGGCTTCTGGTTTCTGACTGCCTGTTGCAGAACTTCTTTGCACACGTGGTTGCTGGTTGTTGTGCTTCTTCCATGTGTGCATTGAACACCCCCCCCCCCCCCCATCAGCTTAGTCCAACTCTCTGCCAGAACATAGAATTATGGAATCATTAAGGTTGGAAGGATTGATAAGACCATCTAATCCAACCATCAGCTCATGCATGTGACTGCTGTAGACCATGTCACTCAGTGCCACATCTCCACAGTTCTTGAACACCTCCAGGGATGGTGACTCCCCCACCTCCCTGGGCAGCCTGTGCCTCTGCATCACCACTCCAAGAAGAAATTTTTCCTACAGCATTGAATGCTGTGATTCATAAGGGTTCTCCCAGACTGCTTCTCCCTTTAGGAGACTCATGCAGTATTATCCAGCATCTAAAACTAAGTGAAGTAAAAGCCCAAAATCTAATTTTGAAAATAATAATAAAAGAAGATTTAATAAAGTGTCATCTCTGTTCTATGCCACTCTGGTGAATCATAACCATTTGTTACCAGTCAGTTTCATGGTTTAGGTCCCCAGCGCCAGCACGGAAACCCTGAGCCCAGCGGATCATCAGAGCTTTGACCTGCTGCAAGGATTCAGTCACCTCCGTGTGTCTCAGATCCCAGCTGACCCGGTGCTTCGCTCTTTTATTATCTGTGCACAATCTCTCCCACTGTGCCAAGAGTTCTGTGTTCTTCATTTCTCTTCCGTCTCTGATGCCACAAAGTCAAGGGAATGTCTTCAAGGAAATCTCAGTAATAAAACCTATTTCCTCCTCCCTGCTGCAAAAAGAAAGCGGAGTAATAGTTTCTTTATCCATCGGGGACCGGTTAATGCCTCGCTCCTCATCATCACCAAATGCAACTAATAAAGGAGTAAAGGAGATTTGGCAGTTTAATGCAGCAGCTAATTTTGTGCCTGCTGCTCTGCCAGAAAGTATTTTCACTTTTGGGTGATGCCAGAATAGCAGAGCTGATTAATTAGCATTCTCTTGAGCAGGAAGAGCTCAGCTAAGATGCCTGCAGCCCCTGGACAACACAGGCTGTGGCCAACCTTGTTAGTAGCAGCATTCCTGGTATTTTGAGGGTTCGTTAATCCTCAGCAGGTGAGTGTCTCGATAGAGGCATTCAGACTCATGTTCCTTTCCGGAGCCTTCATGGCAATGCCTTATGAGTTCATGGGACCAGGATCTTAGTGAGTACATCCACAGGCAGAGAAACTCTCTCCAAGCACTCAGTGGGTGGGATCCAGCAAAGCAACTCCCTTGGCCTTGGTTGGGCCTCTATAGACGCTGTGACATAATGATAACACTGAGAATTTCCTTCTCTCCATTAGCATGTGTATGGGGCTAAAAAGGAGCATGGAAAGTCAAAGGAACCTTTGGGAAATGTGAGTCTTCTTTTTGCTGACCCCGCAGCAGAAGGTGGATAACTGTTTTTTATGATCTAGTTAGGATAGATGGGTTAATTACTGTCACAGATTCCTTCGAGATATTCACTGCAATCATGCGGTGCTTTTATAGTGAGAGCGGCTTTATTATCCTTGCACACCATTGTTACTTTATTCGAGGTGCTGCTGTAGGAAACACTGGCAGCAAAGGGGAAGGCCCCTTCGATCCCACCTCCCCAAATGCTGCTTTCCTGAGAGTAGGGCAAGCTGTGTCTGGCTGGGCTCTCTGCAGCCCTGGTTAGCAGTTTGCTGCTGATTGCAGCCAGAGCCAGGTGCTGGGCAAATGCACTATCTTGCAGGGACCCGGAACAGCTGAAGATTGCCATTTCCAAATGCCCAAATGCTGATTTGTAACAGGAGGTGAGAAGACCTTGATCTAACAAAGGAAGTGAGATGTTTCAATGGGTACAAAGTAGCCAGTATAGAACTGGGCTAGGAACATGAGAAGGTTGCAGCCGGCTGGTGCTGGGGCAGGAACTGCTGGCACGGTGTGCCAACACGCAGCGCTGATAAGGGAGAGCAAACACAGCAAATGGAAGCAGGTTTGGTTTCGCATTTTTCCAGAGCAAAACCCTTTTCCATTTAAAACATACTGTGCAAGTGTCTCCATCACATTTTGTGAGGGGAGGAAATAAATTGCTTTTCTGCCCCAAACCATTCAGCATTGATAGGGGTGCTCCAGGCAGCACAGTACCTACAGGGTACACAGGGGGTGGGATGGCACTGCAAGTCGGAAGGTCTGTGGCACCAGATGTCGGACAGATGGACATGTGCAGTGTGGACAGACATACAGATGTGTCAGGAAGGCACAGCACAGCCAGAGCTGTGATGGCAACACGCTGGCTATTTGTTTTACAGCACGCGGCCAGGATTGACAAACCAACTCACCTCGATTTCTCTCTCCCAGATGCTATCTCGCAATGTCTCAATCCAATTGTTCCAGCCCAACCTGCCAGATAGGAGACAGCTTGTGCATCTCTGGGACAGGGCTTGGCGGGCAGCAGGGCCAGCTGGCAGGGAGTCTGGCTGCCAGGGGACAGATCCTTCCACTGCGGCATTCACGGGATCGGGAACTTCACTTTTTCATCCGAAGGGCTTGTTGGCTTTAAAAATAGCACAGCCACGGCCTGTGCTCCCAGGAATGTCTGGGATGGGGAAAATGGACATACATTTTCCATTCCTAGTGTAATTGGCACTGGAAAACACAAACAGCGTTTGTCCTGTTGGACCTCCCCAGCCCCACACCCCCTTCCCACCCAGAGCAGCTGAGTGGGTCCTGTGATCCCACAGCAAGCAGGTTGATCTGAAGGTGTCTTTGGGCTAAAACCCATGAAAAGCTGTACACCTGCTGAGTTCTGAGAGCATGAGTAATTACAGAGACCGAACGCTCTGTTTCTATCATTTAGTAGTATGCAGTCTTCCCAGTATGCTCTCTTCCCCTATTATCTCTGTGTCTTGTAAACATTAATGAATGGTTCTCAGGCCCCAGCACACTACTTCTTTGTCTCACTTGCAGGTCACAGGGAATGATTAAAGTTATGGGAAAGGAGGGGGGGTGGATTTAAAAATGCCTTATTTTTTTTTAAATTAATGTTTTTTTTTTATTTTTTTTTTTGCCCAGCTTCTGGAGGATGGGAAATTCAGGCTACTTTTGTGGTGCTTTTTTGAGCTGTTTCAGAAAATACGAACTATTTCCAAAGCTGCTCTGTTCCATGCTGCTCCAAAAGATTCATGGCAGCTGTTAGCAGTATCTCCAAAGCTTGCTGCTACTGAAGAGTTAATGCACATGGCTATAAAATGGGCTTTCAGGCCATTTCGGAAGAAAAACTATTTCCTCTCACTTAACTTACTGCTGAGAAAAATGTTGCTCCTCGCCTTGGCTTCCCAACGTTATTAACCACTGCTGTGTTCCACGGGACTTGGGGCTGGCTGAGGTCCACCTGGGTTGTGCCGTGCCACCACCTCCTGGCACCCTTTGGAGGGTGTAGGGGGGAAGACGCTGCATCCCCCATCAGAGAACAAAGCCCTGAAGGGCTGATCTCTCTGCAGCCACACAGCTGAAGAGCTGGCCTTGTGCAGGGAGTGATATTTTTGTCCCTGGGTCCATGACCTGGATGATGGAGTTGGGGCAGAGCTAGAGGACGGGTTCCCCTGCCTGCAGATTGGGAACTGTAGGACTACAGATGGTGGAAGGAGGGTGACTCAGGAAGAAGGGTGCCCAGAGAAGCTGTGGATGCTCCATCCCTGGAGGTGTTCAAAGTCATGTTGGGTAGGACCCTGGGCAACCTGATCTGGTGGGTGGCAGTCAGTCCATGGCAGGGGGTTGGAACTGGGTGGGCTTTGATGTCCCTTCCAAGCCAACCATTCTATGACTCTATGACCCACACATCCTCATCCAGGCACTGGGATGGGTCCTTAGCAGGGAGCTATTGGGTGGGAGTGTCCAGCTGAGATATTCCCAGGCTCAGGGCTGGGTGAAAATATTTCACCTGAAACTCCCCCTGTGTGAAAAATGCAAATTTGGTGACAAACAGCTGAGAGCATTTAGTGCTGGTTGTGCTAAATGGTTTGTCCTGAGAAAAACATTCCAAGAAAGTACATTTGCAATGTTTATTTCAGTTTGAAATTCCCCTCCATTTTACTTGTAAATTGCTCCAAATCAAAGTGCAGCATTTTCTCCTCACCTTTCACGTATGCTGTAATTTAAATAAATAGTTCTAGCTGCAATCTGAACTAATTCCCTCCTTCCTGACTTTTCAGAACTATTCATAAAACAACACAACCCCAAATTCATTTTTTCATGCATCTCTTCTCAGAACCAATAGACACATTAACAGACACCACATAAATGAAACCACAGGCTATCAATGCTTTCAGACAGCTGTATTTCCCACCAGACATTTGCATAGCACCACCTTTGTAGCACTCTGAATTACCCTACCAATATTTTTTTTGGGGGGGAAATGCAAGTTACTGGTATGAGATCTGGAATTAGGAGACTGAAAGTCCCCAGGTAAAACCTCTTATCCAGCAGTCACAGGTCACCACTCCTGGTTATGTGCAGGCGCTGAAGGACCTTGATTCCTCACTCCTTCTCCCCATCTGTCATCCACTTTTCCTAAACCATTTATTTCATCTCAGGCAAAGCCATCCTGCTAATAGATCTGGTCCAAAGAAGGGCTGAAAACACCTTCTCAGCATCCAGACGTGACCTTTCGGAGGGATCCAGCAGCTATCTCTGCAAAATTTCCATTTTTGCCACCACTTAAGATTTTCATCAGACTCTCATCGAACCAAGTGTGGTTCTCAGCAACTGGAAGCAGAAACAATTCAGCCCTCTGGGCAAAGAGATTTGTCTGCATCAAGGAAATTCTCCCGATTAGAGAGCAACGGATATTTTTTCCCTATACCATATACTTCTAGTGTACTCCCCCAGCTCAATTCCCCTCCCCTTCATGGAAAAAGAAATAAAGAGCAGAGGAAGAAAATAATGAAACTCAAAATTGCTTTTCCTGCAGAAACCACAGTTTTCTGGTGAGCTCTACCACTGGAGTGCTCAGGAGGTGCAGGAGGGCAGTGACTTCAGGTTGGATATAAGGAAAAGCTTCTTCTCTGAGAGTGGCAGTGCTTTGGCACAGGCAGCACAGGGGGTGGTGGAGTCACTGTCCCTGGAGGTGTTCAAGAACTGTGGAGATGTGGCACTGAGGGAAATGATTAGTGGTGGGCATGGTGGGGATGGGTGATCTTAGGACTAGGTGACCTTACTGGTCTTTTCCAACTTTAATGATTCTGTGTCTTGGTGTGTTAGACCCATGGAAATGCAAGGCTTTGCTTTTCCTGCAACAGTGAGCATGAGGGAATGAACCTTTGAACCTTCCTCCTCTGATGAGGAGGAAGAAGGTTTAGAGATGTTCTCTTGATGCCATGGGCATTGGCAGCCCAGCTCAGCTCCTCCTGCACTGGGAGAGGTGATGGCACTGCAGATTTCCTGTCCTTTTGAGGACTGGAATTCTCCCATTTCCCCCCAGCTACTTTTACTGCCTATTTTTACCTTCAGAGCCATGCAGAAGTTAGAGTCTTGTCTGTCTCAGGTAGGATGGAGCATCTTGATTGAACAAGGAAGATCCTGAGCAAGAGTGCTAAATTGAGCAAAGCCCAGTCCAGGTGTCACCAAACCCTGCTGCCAAATCTCAGTGGCTCAGTACTTTGTCCCTGAGCTGTTCCCTGGGCTGCTCCACAGGAAGACTGGGCCTTTTTCAGCCTGTGCACTCCCAGGTTTTGCCCAGGAGAGCCCGGTCCTTGCCGAGCTCATTTGCAGGTTACTTTGCAGGGTAATCCTCTGCAGAGTGCTTTCCTCAGGGAACAAGTCTCTTCCTGAGGACAAATGTCCTGAGAGGTCCTTGATCGGATATTGCATTGCCATACTCAACAGGGACAACATTCTGGATGGAAAAGGTCTCTCTAAGAGGACTCAGCATCTCCCTGAGGCGTGCAGACTCCACAGAGACATGCTGGCTGCTTAGAAACTGTCAAATTCTGAAGCTTTCCACTCGTGTCAAGGGAATAATGAAAACCCAGCTCTGCTCAACAGGTTCTCAAATTTAATCACTAAAAAATGTCAGCTTTAATCCCAACCCCCATGAATACTTCACTATATCAACTTCACGTTGACGCTTCAAAGTCAGGTAGTCTTTAAAGGCTTCAGACTTCTATAATTAAAAGGATTTAAAGTTATAGGAATGTATAAATTTTGTTCCTTCTTGTTTCTTTCTCTTCCTCTGCTGCACAAGTCAGTGAAGTCATACAAAGCAGGTGTAATGGAAAACAAACCCAGAGATCTCCCTGCTGAGAAATGTTGTCTGGCAATGGATTTATTTGTTTTTTTAATTATTATTTCAGCAGGAGGAAATAGTGACATCAAAAATGATATTGTAACATAGTTGGCACTAAGTGAGTATAAAGTGCCCTAGATGACAGCCCATCATCTCACTTGCCTTCTGTGCTCTAGCTGTTGAAAATAAACTGCTTGTCACATAGACCAGAAATGTATCTCAGGGCTTGCATGAGATCTGAGAACTTCACACGTTGCAGTTGTACTGGATGGCTGTTGCACTGAACCTCCCTCTCACCACGAGACATTTCAGAAGCATCCCAGTGGTGGTCCCAGTGGTCAAGAACCACATCTCAGCCACACGCAGAGTGCAGCCTGCAGAGGAGATGGGAGAGACAGCTGAGAGCATCACCTTGTGTCATGGTTGGAAGCTGCTCAAAACACTGCGGCAGTTTGAGGTGATCTTTCCCCATCCTCTGACCCTGATCCTCACCTCACTGCTTCCCACGTCAGAGCTCAGACAGTCCTCACTAATCTCACATTCATCTTTCCATTGCTGGGCCCCTTGCTGTTCTGCAGGTCTTCCCTGCTGGGTCACATTGGTTCCCCCTGCTTTGCATGGATCTGCATGGTGAGGGCAGGGGGTAGCCACACGTTCCTCTCCGCTTTGCCCCTGCCCTGAGCGGGTTGGAGGGAACCAGCTGAGAAGGAACTGGGCGACTCCTTCAGCCCTGGAGAGCCAGCTGACCTCCTGCAACATCCCAGCTGTGACAGAGAAGCCATCCCTGCTGTGTTTTGCCAGTTCCAAGGACAAGGCACAGTGTGACAAACAGGAAAGAAACCCAGAGAAACCCGACCACTTGTCTGAAGACTCCAGGACCTTCAAGACTGACTCAGGTTGGTCTTCGTGTTCGAGTGCGGAATGATTGAGCAAGAACTTGATTTTATCAGATGGAGGTTGTCCATTCTCTATTCCAGCAGGGATTTCTTCGGTTATTATCTATTCATGCATTTAATTTCTTTAGAAACAGCATCTGCCCAAAAGCTCTGGGCAGCCTGCCATTCCTGCGATGTACAGAGTGTACTTGTTATTGAACCTGGGAATGCATTAGCTTCTGATCAGCCCTTGGTCTTGCAAAGCATTTTCCATATGCTTAATGTTGTGCGTCTGTGAGTTATTCAGAGAAACAAAGCTAAGTTTGCCATTTCTCTCTGTGTTCTACAATGGGTCACATTCTGATCACTTGCAGATGCTGTATCATTCTTCCCCTCATCTGAAAGGCACAAGAGCACACCGCACCTGGACCCCACCTGGATCCCACCTGGATACTTGCATCTGAGGACTGGTTTAAAACCAGCATCTGCCACTGCCTGGGCACAGCTTGCACATCAGTAAAGCAACTCAAGCTTTTCAGGGAGCTCCACTGAAATGACATACAATGTCCTTCTACTGTTTCCTGTGTGAAAACAAACATTTCCCTTTGCACAATTCTTATTTTCCAACAGCAAAATCACCTAGAAGAAAGAGGATCCCCAGGAAGCCCAGATCTAGAAAAGGACAAGCTCTTCGTACAAATGCCCAGAGGCCTCTGGAAATATTTCCAGCAGTAATAACAACTAATAAAGCCTATTTTATACCTTTGCGACCAACTGAACTTATGCAATCACTCTGCTTCTTACATAATGCTGGCAAAACGCCACCCCCTCCCTGTTCTGGAAGAACCAATCTGACATGTTAGAGGAACACGATTGGAAAGCCTGGCCCGGGCCATTACTTTGCTGGAGCACTTAAAGGACGTGTGGAATAGACTCAAGATGCCATGAAATAATAGCCCACGTCAAACAAGTTCTAGGCCTCTTAATGCGCCTTGATCTGGCCACTGAACACACCTGTTCCCAAACTGGGGTGACACGTTGCTCTGTCCTCAGGGGTGGACCCAGGTGTGGTTTGGCAGCTGAGGGGAATTGCTTTCCTGTGGGCTATGCTCCCAGTTTATAAAGGAATCATGCGAGCTGAGAATCATGGAATCGTTCTGGTTGGAAAAGAGCTCTAAGATCATCGAGTCCAACCATCAGTCCAAACCCGCCATGCCCACTAACCGTGTCCCTCAGTGCCACGTCCCTCAGAAATAACAGAGAACATCCAAAAGTTGCTAAAAGCCTTTGAGACACTCAGAAAAAATAAAAAAAAACCACACAAAACATCGAACCACTTCAGCTGAGGTTCTGTGGGACATCAGAGGCACAGCAGGGGACCCACATCCCCCCTATCTGCCCCAGGTCCAGCACTGGGGTGAGCAGAGTGACGCAGGGCTGTGGATCTTGGGGCACTACGGGTCCCACATTGGAGTGAACACTTTGGCATAAACACTGGGGGTGGGGAGGGTGGCTGGGCGCGGACAGGCTCAGACATGTATGATGCTGGCAGCCTGGATCCATCTGCAGGGTTTCTGATTTCAAGAGTAAAACATTCTAAGAAAGCACCCGTGCTGGGCACCATCACCATCACTGCATGCCATGGGGACCGCCGTCTTCCTCAGCCTTTTTTCATTCATCTCTCCCAGTGTTGATCTGCTGCACAGATGGAGTTACGGGCATAGGCTTTTAATAGAATAAATAGTTTGTGTTAAAAAAAAAAAAATTACTGTGCAGTTATTGCCCTCTTAAACGTGCTCGTAAACGGCTACAACAGGCGAGGGAGGAAATTACTGCTGACCCGCAGCTGGTCAGTTTCCGTGAGGGCTCCATCCAAGCTTGGCGCTTCACGCTTAGCTTTTCAAGATGTCATCTCATGAAATTTTATAAGCTTGGTGGGAGCAGGTGAGGTCAGTACCGTAGTGGGAGAGGAGCAAGGTGATGCCAGGAGCAGGCATGCTGGTTCTGCAAGCAATGCTCTTGCCCACCGTGCCATTCCTTGCCATGCCATGCCATGCTATGCCGTGCCATGTTGAGCCATGCCATGCTGTGCTGGGTAAGCCACGCTCTGGAGCAGATCCCTGACCACTTCATTCACTGCAGATCTCGTGGAGTTGGTTTTCACGAGCGCTCAGGTGCCGGCCTCAGCAGCCAGGCCAAATTACTCGTGGGTTGCAGACAGAAGGCCACCGAGCAGGTTTGAAGGGATGAGGAAACATTTAGGTCATTTTTATCCAGAGCGCGTCTGCTATCTCTGGATCTTGCCAAGTGGGCACGCCACCAGGAACAGGAGGTGAAGTGAAAGAAACAACAATGCCAGGGTTTTTTCCCATTTTTTTTCCACCTAATTCTCCTCTCTCTGCCATTGGTTTCAGTGAGATCACACCAAACACATATCTGAATGGACGTGGCACTATGGAGACGTGGGCAGCTTCAGGGGTAGGGACCCAAGCTGACCAGTTGATTGGAAACTAAACTCAGCTCTATACCTGTCCGTCTGCATGGGGTCATCTCCCCCAGCTCCCCATGCTGGATCTGCACTAAGGGGGATGTGGGAAAGGGCTGAGCCCATCTTCAAGGCTACTCACAGGGTGAGAAGTGAGTGATCCCATTCAGGTCCCAAACACTGTGTTGCTGAGGACAGAGTAGGGATGTTTATTTTTATCCTTTTTTGTTTCTTCTTGCTCTCGGATCAGTGTGGGCTGTACACACGGTGTAGGATGTGAGCACATACTGTACATCTGAGGTGAGATGAAACACAAATATGCCTTTTCATAATAGCATTTACACCTGGAAGAGAAGACCGGTTTATTACCTTGGTAAACAAAAGTTAGAATTCAAGCAAAGTACAAACTTTGCCCCGGGCCATTCTGACAGCGCACCTTGTGTTTGCAAACTCGGCTGCTAATGCACAGTGTGAAGCAACGGGGCCACCTCCAGCCCTCCTCCAGCCCCGTCTCCTAAGCCCAAAGTTTAAAATTCATTATTGTTTTTGGAGTGGGTGCTGCTAGGAGATGTGGTGCACTCTGTCTGTGCCCAGTGGGGTGGCAGCTGTCGGTGGGGAGGGCTGTGCGTGGCACCTCTCCATTCTGCATCGGGCTCTGTGTCTCTCTGCAGAGGGTGAGGATTGCGAGGCGTGGAGGTTTAGCAACACGTGCAGTGCCAAATTGAGGCTTGTGCAGCAGGGATATGCTAATGGAGGAGAAATACCTACAGTCTTTCTCTTCATGGCACCCTCAAGGACCTGGAAAGACATTGAGGTTCTGGAGGTGCCCAGAGAAGGCCAAAAAAGCTGCGAAGGGTCTGGAGCACATGGCGTATGGGGAGCAGCTGTGGGAACTGGGATGGTCCAGTGTGGAGAAGGGGAGGCTCAGGGGAGACCTTGTTGCTTTCTGCAGCTCCCTGACAGGAGGCTGTGACGAGGTGGGGGTCGGCATCTGCTCCCAAGTAACAGCGATTGGACGAGAGGTGATGGCTTTAAGTTGCACCAGGGGAGGATCAGGTTGGATATTAGGAAAGGTTTATTACCAGGAAGAGCAATGAGGCATTGGCACAGGCTGCCCAGGGAGGTGGGGGATTCACTATCCCTGGAGGTGTTCAAGAAATGTGAGATATGGGACTGAGGGATGTGGTTAGTGGGCATGGTAAGGATGAGTCAGTGATTGAACTAGATGATCTTAGTGGTCTTTTCCAACCTTAATGATTCTGTTATTCTTTGACTTGGCTGCATGTCTTTCCAGTATTGGAATACCTGGCCAAGGCCTGGGACCACTTTAAAATATCCTCATTATTTGGAATTGCATTCATGGCTCTAAATTCAAAAGCCTCCCATGATGCCTTTCCCTCTCTCAGCAGCCAGATCAGTTCCCAAGCTGCACAACGAAGGCTCGCATTGCCCCGAGCCCCAACTTACCTTGTTGCAGCCCGTGTGCTCTGCCAGTTGGGCAGGGAAGAAGGGGATCCAGACAGATCTGAGAGGAGCTGGGGCAGCAGGATGTGTCTGGCACCACACTCCCAACCCATCAATCCTCAGCCATTTTTCTCAGTGCCAGAAGACGGTTCCTGGACCAGACAGAAAGCTGGCTCTGGGCTGGCCTGCTCTGTGTTCTCATTAGGCAACACCATGTGCTAAGGGCAGAAAACTGCCAACTTTGCCTGGAAAAGGAGAAAAAAAAAGGATGAGCTTGTTGGGGTACAATCTACAGATGTCCTCAAATTCCTAACTCAAATATTTGGCCAAAAAAAATCCCAATCTCTTTTGCAAGTTTGAGAGGTCCATATAATTTAATTGTTTTCATCAGTAGCTTAGTTTAATTCTGGTGACCAAAAAGGTATGTGTCAGAGAAGCTTTTAGCTTAGAATTATAGAATCATTAAGATTGGAAAAGACCATTAAGACCATCAAGTCCAACCATCAGGATATGCAGCCTACTGGAGGCACTGGATTTCTGGTGAGATTATCCCTTTCAACAGCACCTCCTGACCCACCTATGGAGACTGTTAGCAAGGTACTGCGTATCTCACCAGGCCCTGCATTTCACCACAGGTCAATGCTTGCTTTTTTGATGACTTAAACACTTTCTTCACTCTGTAGAGGAGCTGTGACACCAAGAGGAACTTGGCCTTTGAAGCAGCTTGCCCTTTCCTAGACTACAGTGTTGCTGCTGGTTGTTTTACATAGCTCTGCTGACCCTAGAAACCTCCAGGATCACTTTAAGAAAACAAAACATGTCTGTTGGCTGGATGCAACCAAGCTAGGAAATCCTCTGGGCATTTATTCTTAGTGTCCCATGTCTTGTTCTACCTTATGTGAGCACAGCTAGCAGAGCATGGCACGCGCATTGTGACTTATCTGAACTGCAATCTCTTTGAGCTGCTGTGAAGGCACCTTCTTGTACGCTTCCAAGGGAAGAAAACTATGACCCTGAAGTGAGAAAGTGACTTCTACCATCACATTTTATCTGAGTTGTTGACTGCTACCGGTTTGCATGCAGTGGGACATCACTCACTTGGAAGCAGTCACTGCCGCAAAGGGACAGACCCAAATGTAGACCTTAGTAAACAACACTGGATTCACGTGACATGTCAAATCCAGGAAAGATTCCACGTTATCAAGTGCACGCTGTCCAGGTGGGGGTCCCTGGGGAAGTGCCTTAAGTCACCATGGTAGTAGTGGAGATGCCAGAGAAGAAATGCCCACTCAGCGCTCTGATCATGGCTTCTGGTGACCCACTCACTTTGCTGGATTACAAGAAAAAGTCATCGGGGTTAAAATTAATCTGAATATAGCAACCCCATTTATATAACTGTGATTTCAATTTGTTGAATGATGGCTTTGGCTGTGTTTATTGCAAGGTCTTAAAAATTCTTGGAAGATGAGTACTTACAGAAATTAAATGCATTTCTGCATAGGATTTGTTCAACCACATCAAACATGCCTAAGTACACATTGTACCACTGTGGGGCTCGGTTCTGATCAGAGCTATAAGGTTCCCCAGTGTCACTGCTGCAGCAGAATGACATAATTTTGCCTGACTGCTCGAGTCCCTTTGCTTGAGTGATTAAAAACAAGATCACGCAAAGGAACAAATATAGCCCAGGCAAAATTCTGCCCGGCTTATGAGAGATTGCAAACGGACCTCATAGATCACTTCCATCTCTAACTTCTTCAGATACTGCCATGATTCTCTCATTTTGCAAAATAGGTGTGTCAGTACACTTGCATTTGCAATGGGCTTAGAGGTGGACTGAGCTACATCCAAACTTGTTTGAGAACGGCTGTGTGAGCTGTGGGTTCTGGTCGGTGTTACATCTGTGCCTCCAATTTGCACATCTTTAAGTGCTGACAGTTTTGAAAGTTTGCTCCATCTCTTTGCACATGAATACCCGTGGGCTATGGGATCTGCAGCTTTCCAGTGGTGCAGGGTCTGGGTGTGTCCTGCAAGAGAGCCCATTTCCTCAGTGCTTGTGTTCGACCTGAAGTTTGTTTCTACAACATCTCTCCAGAAAATCCTCAACTGGAAACAGTGCAGTGAGTGGAAACAAAAAACCCTTGCTTTTGTGTACTGGAGTGAGACAGTGATGACTGGGCCCAAGACAAGATTGGACATATTCCATTGATTGCACTGGCCCTTGCAGCATTTGCAACAGTGTTTTGCTCGGGCTCCTGACACCTGCATGTGGCGATAAGGCCAGATTCACTGCTTCAATAGACACATCACACCTGTGCAACACTTCTGCATGGCTGCCTTGAGCTTGGCCAAAGTATGACATGGATCATGGTGCACAGCAGCTTTGTTCAGCATTCCCACAATGGATCACTTCTGCCAGAATATTGCTTTCTATCTGTTACTTACCAAATGTATCAATAATTGGATTTGTCCTGAAGCATAAGACGCTGCCAGCAAATGCCTACCTACCTAAGCTAATACAAAATGTTGGATAACTATTCAGTTTGCAGTTCACTGTTTTGTAAATATTGAGACAATAACAATAATAAGCTTTGTACTTTCAGCTCTCTTATGAAGATCTTTAAGTGTTACAGAAGGCAATCAATAAAGGTTTCACAACAAGAGGGAGTCAGATATTGCTTTGTTAACAGCATTATTTGTTAGGAATACACTGAAAATATCTCAGAATTAGAAAAACTTTGAAAACTTCCTGAATTTCTTTGCAGGACTTGCTTCCTTGTGGTGTTTGTCCAGGTCCAACAGACTGCCAGCCTTGCAGAACATATTCTGTGCTGTCTATGCCAGCAGCAAGAGGAGATGATCCTCAAACAGATGGAAGGGTGTTGGTGAGGCACTGGCATAGCTGCCCAGGGAAGTGGGAGAGTCACAGTGCTTGGAGGTGTTCAAGAAACGTGGGGATGTGGCTCTGAGGGACGTGGGTAGTGGGCGTGGTGGGGATGGGTTGACATTTGGACTAGTTGATCTTAGTGGTCTTTTCCAACCTTAATGATTCTATGATTCTATGCAAGGGGAAATTGAGGAGGCTTGTTCTTCACATCTCCAAGACTCCAAAGGCAATAGCAAGGGAATGTTAATTCAAAGACAAAGGAGTAGCAAGGCTAGAGGTGCTCTGCAACTGGTTGCCTGGCAATGGTAACAAATCCATGCTGGGAGATTTCTAAGGAGATGTGAGATGATGCCCTCTCCACAGGGCTCAGAGTAGGTCTGTGCCTTACAGAGCCCTCCCACTCCTCCCTGGGATTCTCTGGTCCAGCAGCCCCAACTCTTTGCAGCCAGCTTTGAGTGCATACTGCCAGGAGCACTTCTCATCCAGCCTTATTTATGGTGAGCAACTGAGCGCCCAACCATCTGGAACCCAGCCCCAGTGATCATGTCCTCTGCCAAAACAAATTGAAGCTAATTGGTTGGAAAAGGAGAAAGGTGAGAAGCAACAACAGCACAAACAGCAGCAGCGACAACAAATACCTCAACTCATCCCAGCCTGCTGCTCGCAACAAATCATAAAGTGCCATTTAAAGTCCAGTTTCCCCAGCTGTCTGACAGGTTTGTTCAAGTTTGGCCTTATCAGCATTCAGCACCACTGCCCAGGATGGATGAGGAATCGTGGAATCATAGAATCATTGAATTTGGAAAGACCACTAAGATCATGTAGTCCAACCATCAACCTATTAAAGGTGACACAAAACGCTTCTGAAGGGCCACTGGGGGAGAGGGGGCCCACACTCTCATTTGCTCCATGGCTCTTTATGATTTTTCTGTAAGACAGACAAAATATACATCTAACTGAGAAAGAGGTTCATTCTTGAGGCTACACTGCAGCTCTCCTGGGGCCATTACTCAGAGTTCACTGCTGTGGATGGGGTTCTGATTCTCGTGGGGTTCACATCTCCCTGTGATCTGAACATGGTGAGGCTCATGCTGTGTTGGTATCCGACGCTCTTCCAGCGGAAGGTGAGGTGATGTGGTTGACATCTGCTGCTCGTTTGCTCTCTCACCCTCTCCCCAGGGAGGACTGTGTGCAATGGACTGTTTTGTTTTGTTTTCGGTGTGTATACATATTTTTATATATGCATATACAGAAGCACGCACACAGATATATGTGCGGATTTCCCAGCTCTTGCCTTCCCTCCCACTCACAGATCAACACTCTGAACACATGGCTCTCTCCCTGGCAAAATGAGCAAGGCTGTTTGGCTGCACAGTCTCTGATCCTCAGCTTATCCTGGTCCTGCATCTGTCTTTTAAAGGATGCAAGCATGGAAAATACGTCAATGCGCCTCATATCCACCAGGTGGGAATTGGTCTGGATAGCACTTGAGAATTGTTCTCCTTCCTAAGCAGGCCAGTTTCTAAATATTGCCTCTTTCCTTCAAAAATCTCTCCATTGGAGGAGTTTCTCTTACACTTGGAGGTGATGGAAAACCTTGGGACTTCTCAAGGAGGAACAGTTTTTGGGACACTTTAAGATGTACATAACAGGAAAATTGAAGTTCTTTGGAAGTTGTGATTTATTTATTTTTTCCATCTACAATGCCACACTGCCTTCTGGGTGAGTGCTGATTGACAAGGATAGGTCAGCTCACAAGACAGGTGGTTCCTCAGATATGACTGAGGTGAGAGATGCTTCACCTATGCTTCCAAAAGTTCTGGCCTTTTTTTACCCTTTCCAGTGGGGTTTATACTTTCCCATTCTGGAAATGCTTCCTCCTCTGCTCTCTCCTTGACAGAGCTCACTTCCAGTTTCTGCTTTCCAGTGTCCCCAGTGTTTCCTCTGCCACTGTTCTAGCTATGAAGGACTTCCTGGTCCCCTGTTCATGCAACATTTGATAGTCCCCTCCAGAAACAAGACGAGCTTCATCCTCACACTAATGCAGCCCCTTGCTGCCCTGTGCCTTGCAGGCAGCTGCTGTCAAACTCCAAGGTTAGAAGCTTCCTCATAATTTTTATCCCAACTGTTTTCATACATCAACTGATCCCCCAGTTGTTCTCATGCCAACAGGATCTTTTAGCTTGGATAGCTCTTCTCCCACCCTGGTGTTCATGCCTCTGGTGTATTTACAGACAACAAAGCTATGCCCTCTTTTCCTTAGTTTTGCTAGACTAAACAAGCCAAGCTGTCTTGAATGTGGGTGAGGAACAAATTCCAGAGGCCTGCTGAACCTGGGACACCGATGGGAGCACTGCTGGGGGGTCCTCCTGGGTGTCTGCTGCTTCTGCCCAGGCTCAGATTAGCGGGGCAGGAAAAAGGTCTCCTCCTTTTGCTCAGCCCTGCACAGCCCTCACAGGGGAGGATGGGTTCAGCCCCCAGGGGTTGCAGCAGGGCACGGGGCTGAGAGGAAGGCCAGGTTTCAGCATGTTAGGTTTGTAACCAGCAAAAAGACTGCTGCCAGCTTCTGAGAAATGCCTAGATGGGGACCATCAGCCTCCCTTTGAGGATGCAGTTTCTGTCTGCAGAGCTGCAGGCTGGGGTGTGGAGACCTGCAGAGGAGGAGCAGCTGTGGTCAGCTTTCTCTTTTTGTGTTTTCCTTTTTTTTTTTGCTATGACTTCTTGGCCAGGCTGCATCCCAGACATGTGAGGCTGTGGGCAGCGGCATGTGGAGCAGCACATTCATACCGTGAAAGCACACAGAGTGCTGCAACCCAGCAGCCTTCCTGCAGCCTCTGCCTGTGCCCGTCTGTGTGTCTGCCTGCATACACACCTGCTGCTGTCACAAAATTTGATTTAGGAGCAGAATGAGAGACGAGAGTTCAGTGGGGAATAGAGAATGAGGAGGTAAGTGCATAAATATAATGAGTTTCAAATCCGAGGCCATCTTAAGAAAGCCTTGGGAACAGTGTATTTCAGCTGCAGCTTAGTGTGTATTTGCCAAAGAGTTACACTTAATTTCAAACACCACATTGTTCCTGCAGATCACCAAAAGCACTTTATGGATAGACAGAAAGCTATTGAATCAGGCTTGAAGCCTGGAGCCTTATCGAGACAGTCTTTTTTGAGCCAGCCTTGGCCTAGACTGTTCTACATCAACTCTGGAATTGGTAACTTCTCTTCCCTAGCACATAAGAGCTCTCTGCAGTAAGTGTCTGAGTTGCACCAAGAGACAGAGCACTGTCAGGAGCTGAACCACGGCTATGGCACTGAGCCTGAGACCCTGCCAAGAAAATCCCTGCTCTTTCTCACCCAAAGCCCAGCACTGGTGGAAACAAAGCCTAAGACATGGCAGATATTGCTCCACTGTTTCATGCCTGAATGAAAAGCACAGAGACACCATGAGGAGGAGGCTGCTGTCAGAGCCCAGGAGAGAATTACAGCCCCCACTCTTAGAATCACAAAATCATTAAGATTGGAAAAGACCACAGAGATGACCTAGTCCAACCATCAGCCCATCCCCATCATGCCCACTGTAACCACAACCCTCAGTGCCACATCTCCATGGTTCTTGAACACCTCCAGGGATGGTGACTCCACCACCTCCCTGGGCAGCCTATATGCGACACTGACATCCCTTGGGGTCATCCAGCAGCTGGATCTAGGTTTCTTCATCAACATTTGTGATGCACGGGCAGCTTTCAGCAGGTTGTGAGGAAGACTTGTTCTGCTCACAACAGCTATAGAGCTGGAAGCCAGTGTTCTTTGTGGCATTCGGGTGTTGCAATGTGAAGTCAATGGCTTTCTGACACCTGCACTGTGCAAAACATGGCAGTTTCAGTTCACAGTGGCTTGGGCAATCACTTTCCATTGCCTTACCTTTATGTACGCCTGGGTTTTGCTTTCAGTTCAGGGTTCAGGCTCGCCCAAATCTTTGAGTTGAAATGAGCTCAACAGAAAGTAGCATGAAAGAGGATACTACCCGGATTTCCTTCAGCCTGGGCCTGTTCTCTAGAAATGTGCATGAAACCTTGAGATTGGAGGCTGGTTCATGTTTTCAATAAGACTATAAACAAAAATATGAATCAAAACACTTGCTACCTTCTAACCCAAATGTATGGGACTTGATTTGACTTGATGTGCTAAGGCTCCCACCAAATCCTTTGCACAGGCAGTACAAACACTGTGACTTTATCCTTCTGAGGTTGTTTGTTTTCAATATTTCTTCTTCAAGTTTTCAGCACACCAACACATCATCTCTTCCTTTTGGACCCAAGTTTCACCCTGCTAGCCTTGGGGGTGCAGCCTGAATTGAAGCCATAATTTGTTTGCCGTGTGACTTCCTTTTCTTGGGTATTTGCTTTGAATGGTCCAGCAAACTTCAGGTTTTCTTGCAAGGCCTCCTACTTCTGATATTCTGCAGAAAATGTTGGAAATTCATGTTGGCAGCTTTCTCTCTTTGCTGCTCGCGTTTCCTCCCCAGCTCCCAGCTGCTGGTGACTGCTGTGCACTTCGTTCTTCCACAGGAGCCCAGGCTGGAGTTCCTGGGAGAAGCTCCTGCAATCCAAGAACATCGTGTACCTAGACTTTACCAATAACACTTCCTGACACATTCTGCTTTCTAGAAGCAGGTTCATGCCCTGTGATTGTTATATATATCCCTCTATCACAACAAAGAGCCCACAGAGTGATGCAGCAGGTAGGTGACCTGCCACGCTGACTCAACAATTTTAATTGGACTTTAGTAAATGTTATGATAATTAGCATCCCTCCTGTGCAATCTTTCCATGTTCTGAATGAGAGGGATTAAAACACAAGCCTACACACACTCGAAGCAGACTTCTTGTCCTAATACCTTCAGAGCCCAATGAGACACTTCTGCACTGACTCAGAAGGAAAAGCACACTCTGTTGAATCAGCACCACCACTTCCTTCCTTTGCAGCCGTACCATTCAAACACTTACCCTGCTCTTCTACAGCAGTCCCAAGGAGGAAAAAACAAAGGTGCAGAGAATATGTAGCAAAAAGGGCACATGGTAAGACACGCTGGAGGGGAAAGGCAAACCTAACCCTATGACACTAGCATCTCTGATTATTGTGCTCTTTATTAAGCAATCCAGTTTGGGTAGAATGAGTGTCACTGAGTTTAGCATCCTCCCAGTAGCTGATTAAATGCATTATGTCATGCTGCCAGGGTACAAACAGTGGCTGTGGGGGCTGCTGTGGAGAAAGGAGCTTTGACCCAAGTGAAGGGGAGCAGCTGCTTTTACCAGGCTATGCCACCTGATGACTCTTTCACCAGACACAGCCGCCTCGGGGTGTTTGTCATGCCAGGTCACAACAATGCTGTGGTGAATAATTGATTCTCCTTCCCTGCCTCAAAATGCCTGTGCAGCAAGACCCATCCACCAGCTCAGCTCTGCTGGCAGGATAATTAAAAGGTCTCCCTTTTTTCAAGACCCATCATATTATCATGTCTG
The DNA here is from genome assembly GCA_016647715.1 of Pavo muticus. NCBI lineage: Eukaryota > Metazoa > Chordata > Aves > Galliformes > Phasianidae > Pavo > Pavo muticus. Next base: position 230,750 of record JACDJE010000347.1, read on the forward strand.
GCTGTGCTGGCTGAGGAAGCTCAGAGTACTGCAATCCCACACACCAGGACAGAGTGCAGGGGTGGCAATAGGGTGGCTCCTCATTGCAGAGCAGTGTCATTGGATAGAATATTTTGGTGGATGATGGTCGAGCTCCATTGCCTTCCGCTGCTTGCTGCTGGGGGCTGCACATGCTCCCTGCTGTGATGGGAAATGAGCATCTGGGTCTCCAGATGCACTTATCCATCCTTAGTATAGGACACGCCTCTGTGACCCTGGTGCAGCCGTTCAGCACCAGATTTCTTGCAACCTGGTGAAGAATGGGATAAGGGAATGCTAGACCAGAATACAGAACTTCACAAGGTCTTGAAGCTCCTGTTGGGATGGTGCATCTTTCCAGGAACTGTTATGGGAGTGAATGGCTTTCTAAAGCTGCAAGAATGATTCAAGACTGACCATCATCACTTAGGCTCAACCTGATGGCACAGGCATGTGTGCAGAGTCTGTTATCAGCATCACTGGTCAGGAACAATGTCAGATTAGCTGGTTTTCAGACAGAATGACACCACCTACTCATCTCCCAGGATAACAGCAGTGGCAGATCTTTACCTGGCACAGCTGGACTGGGAGCAGACATTGGTGGACAAGCCCTTGAGCAAACCAACTTCATGCTAACAGAACAGAGCCACACTGCTGAGGCTCTGCAGGACCTGTGTGCTACAGCAGGTATGGGCGGAAGGTTTCATTTCAAGCAAGAAGGATGGTAACAAGATTTGGCTTTGACTTTTACTTTTTTGTTTTGTTTTGTTTTTGGTTTTTGGTTGTTTTTCTTTTTAACTTTGATTTTCCTTCTTTTCACTAAACCTCACAGAATTGTGTGAACCAGAGAGCTCAAAAGCTAGGTGAAATTTTTGCCCCCGGCTCACAACATGTAAGATGTGTTCGTGTATGTGAGTATGCATGTCCTCATACGCACAGATGAGTCATTCTTCTTGCTCATGTTATTTCCGGGAGGGGGAAGTGAGGTGGTTTGATCCAAGGTGGGAGAATGCAACGCACAGGCCTCTGGCACGAGAAAGGGACTTGTGGAGTGTTTTCTCCAGTGGAGGTGGGCTGGGAAGGGAACCTGCTGCTGCTTTCCTAAGTGAAGGAGTGGGGTATGCAGCCCTGTGCTCCCATGACTTGGCTGGACAGAAAGCAGCAGGCGTCTCCTCTCCCTTCCCTCACTTTCTGTGTGTCACTGCAGGCAGAGGCAAGGCTCAGAGAGGAAACCACAAGTGGTCTGGGCTGCCGAGCCTCAGCAAACAGCAGAATGGGCTCCAGGTGCAGCTTGCTTGCTTTCCAAAGAGCCTCATGCATTTCTGCCTGTCCTTCTGCTGGGGAAGTATCACTGCTGGAACGCCTGCTGGGAAATGCCACCTTCTCTGCCTCGTCTGCCATTCCTTCTCCACCACCTTCCCCAGTAGAGGCTGACCTTTGTTGTCTCCTTGTTGTCCCTTCCTATTAAACCTAACCTGTGGCTGGCAGATTTAGGGCTGACAAAAAGGTGTGTGCCCAATAAAAACTGACCCAGATTGTCACCCATGATTTGTATTGAGCACAAATGGGACCATTCCCACAGCTCTCAGTTGTTTAATTCAGTGTAAGATGAATTATTTTTAATCATCTCACTCCTTCTGGATCCTGGCTGGGGACACTACCGTCTATATTATCATATATTAAAATGGAATTGTGGTTGAAAATACACATCAGCAAAGCAAGATGTTCCTGGGGTAATTTATGGCTCCTCCAGCAGCAAAGACCAGCAAAAAGCCAGGAAGGTGTGCGCTGCAGATCTGCAGGATCAAAGGGTGCAGACAAGGTCTGAATAAACTTTGTAGGCCAAGATCCCTTGGAACCAGTACCATGGGAATTAGAGGGGTCACCCGTGTGGGCTGCCCTGCCCCACGGCCTGGCTGTTGTTATGACACATGCAGTGTTTGGAAATGCTCGCTCAACATTTGGGCTGATGTATTTCCTCTTGTGTCTTTTGGGGTTTCTGTGACTGCTTCTGTGGGGAGATGAGTGCATCTCCTCACATTGCCCTCCTTCTGTCTGTGGTATACTACTTTGCAAAAGCCATTGGCAACTTCGTTTCCCTGCACTTTCCTGGATATCTCTTCAGAATCACAGAATCATAGAATTACCAAGGTTAGAAAAGACCTCCAAGATCATCCAGTCCAACCATCCACCTACCACCAGTATTTCCCCACTAAACCATGTCCCTTAGTACAACATCTAAAGGTTTCTTGAACACCTTGAACAACAGAAATTTCAGAAGGAGAGATATTTTCAAAGAGCTCTCAGGTATCAAGAAGGAAATAAAGTAAGGAATCAGACTCTGCCCAATTCTGAGCAACCCTGCAACCGTTCCTCTGCCCTGCCCAGGAAGGGGAGATTGTCCTCTGGGGAAGCTGCTGGCTTCTTTTATAAGCACCATACAGAATGTCTGCATTAGTGTGTAGATGGACATTAATTGCTTTGCAGATTTTCATGTAATTCTGGAAAGTCCAGTTTACATTCCTTTGGCTGGTGGAGCTTTTTCCAGGCACAAAGATAGGAGAAAGGAATTATATTCAATGAGTTATTTCCAAGTAGCATTGGTAGATACCTTCAGAAGATTGACAGAGGAGATGGAGGACCCTGACATGTTGGTCTGATGGTGATGAGAGATGTGGTAAACCATGGGTGTGATTTTCCTAGTCTTAGTCTTTTTGAGGGTTAAGAGGAGGTCAGTGCACATGGATGCAATAAGAACATTTGTGGTAGGTGTTCTGAGCAGCCAGAGAGCCTGGGCTGATGCAACTGCACAAGAGCAGGTAGTTGTGGATGCATAGTGTTCCTGCTCTGAGCCTAAGGCCATGGTAAGAAATGCATATGTTTGTGCATAAGGTCTTTATTACAATGACCTCACCCATATGTATACATTTTAATCATGCCAGTGAATGCCTGCTGTGTTTATTTTTAATACAGTGCTTGTTTTGATGTTACAATTGTGATGGTGTGGAACTAATGGCAGTGACTCTTCATCTTAGGCCTGAAATCCAGAGCTGAAAGTGAAAAGACACTTTGCATTACTTTAAAATACAAAAGAGAATGTCCCTGGGCAAATTAGTCCTTCATTTCCATTCTAGACTGTAGTCAACTGTCTGCTGCCTGGAGTCCACAGCGCACCAGAAGCTTTGGAGGTCAGCCGAGGTCCCTTCTCCTGCAGTGTCCTGCTGACGACCGATAGGTGACGGAAAGGCAAACAGACCTTTGGGGGAATGTTCACTTATACCCTGACCTTCAGTATGGCCTCAAGGGCAAAACACAGTCTTCGCGAGCCCTGAATTTTATTTGACATGCTGTTAATTCCCTCTTTCTTGCCTTAGATAGCTCCAAAAATTCCCCAAGAGGAAGGCATACCCCAGATCTAGCAGAGCTTTCCATTAGCCGTCATTCTGATAGAGCACTTCTACAGTAACAGTTCCCACCAGCTTTTCGTAGAGAGATCTTAAAATAAGACAAGGAAAAACTGAAAGAAGATCAGTGGAGATGTTGCCAGCCAGTCAGTGTGATGGAGCCACAGGAAGACCAAGGATCTCTGCCTTGAGCCTTGTGTTCTCCTCCAGAGAGTTGTCTCTGGGTCTGCAGACATCTCACAGTTTTGCAATGCATGATGTGTGCTGCTGATAGACAAGGCAAGCCAGAGAGCTGAAGGCAAGCTGCCAGCCTTCTCTTCACTTCGAATGCCCTTGGCTGTCCCGAGACTTGTTCCAAAACATTTAAATTGCTTAAGCGTGCAGTGATGTGTTTTAATTAATGCAGAAGAGGGGGGCAGTAAAATATAGGTGCCTTCAGTATGCATTTGGCCTCGTGGTTGAGGCACAGGTGCAAGAAAGCCAGGAGCGCCTGGATCTGCCTCTGTACCACAATGCCCCCAATCTCAATGGGGCTGAGGGTGCTGTCCTGCCATTGGTAGGCACCCAGGACACACGGTACCATGGGGAAGGTGAGTATAGCACACAGGCATTCCTGACATCTCAATGCTCTGTCTAGGAAATGAGCTCTGCAAAATAAACAGTGAGTTTATTATTAAAAAGCAGCACCTGGAGACTGAAGGCTTCCCGTGATACACTTTGCAAAAAGTCTTAGTAAGTGTTGGAGGTTCCTCCAGAGTCCTCTGTACAAAGTGAAGCAAATGATAGCATCACAATAAGAGACTGCTCCTCCCATCATGCAGGTGGGGAACAAAGCCCAGGAAATATGGAATGAAGTCAGGGCCTCACTTACACTTACTTACACTTACACTGTCTAGAGTGTAAGTGAAGGGGTATTTCTGGATCTATTATTTTCCCCAATAGGGTGATGTGGAAAAGAAATGTGGAAAATTTCCTGGGTCATAATTAATGTAAAAGGGATCTGATGATTTTGGAATTTATGATGACACGTGGATTAGTAGAAATTCCATACTGGCTGAGTGAAGAGGACCACCTTCAGCATCTATGTCCTAATAATGATTTTTTAACAGAGTGGGCATACGAGGGAGTTGGACTGGACGACCTTTAAAGGTCCCTTCCAACCCAAGCGATCCTATCATTCTATGGTGTTATGATTCACTCGTGTGAATACACTGCCCACTGATATGTCAGCACCCCTTCCTTCGGAGAAACACTGGTATTTTAAGCAAAAGCTCAGCCTGCAAAATAATCAGAAGATCTAGCATTAGCTGACCGGCCAATTACCCCAAATTTGGAAATAAAAGGGCAAAATCTCAGTCAGATTGTAATGGACTAAGACTGTGAGAGGCTTCTCCTTAGAAAGCCACCCTAACTAGATCTTCTAACCTCCTCAGATACCCAGAATTTGAATGACAGCTGGGAATGGTTTGATTTTGTAGAAGTTTTATTGGGGAAATTCAACCTGCACCTGCAATTAGTCAGCCTGAGTCTTACCAGAATGGTCAGTTCCTTAATTTAATGAGCGAACAGTGATTCATTTCAAAGTAGAACTTGGTTATATTGCTGCAGAAAGAAGAAATGACAGAGGGGAACAAAGAGAATGAGGAAATAGTTGTTTTAGGCTGAAAACAGACCAGCATGTTCCTGGAAGTAGACTTCCAGCCCCTGTGCAGGCCTGGCTCACGCTGAGGGAGGAATTCCTGTGTACAGTTGGATCTTCTGTTCCCACCAGTTCTCTTGGCTCTGTGGACCAAAGCAGTGCAAGGCTGCAGGTACTGCCCAACACCACCTGCTGGATTGCATTGCAGGCTGTAGCCATGCAAGGAACATTTTCTATGCATTTCCTTATTCCGTGAAAGCATTAACACATTAAATACTTGCATAGAAATGTAATAATAATGATGAACGCATTCCTGCCCAGGCTTTGGCCATTCCTCTGACATCATCTGTCAAGACCATAAATTCTTTGCTCATGCTGATGGATGTTTAGTTCTGCAGCCTGACTGAAGTCAGCAGATGAAAGAGTTGAACCTCTTGCAAGATGAAATCCACCAATTCTTGATAAACTGTATGCCTTCCAGAGTAATAAAAACAGTGTAGCAGGTAATCCTGTAAATAGGACATCAAGCAGAGGAATGAGAAAGCGTTCATTGCCTGGGAAGAAGGCCTGGCAAAGCTCACAGTGGTGAAACCAAATGGAAATGTTGCAAACTTTCACCTAGAATAAACAATCTACATCAGCTGGAAGCGCTTTCCATCGCACTGGTTCCCAGGAACAGGGTTGCATCATTTTCTCGACAAAAGGCTGCCAAAATCTGTAGCGACATACTAGAATCCCACTGATTAGCCAGGCTCTTGGCACACTTGTATGGCCAGAGATTTTTATTTATTCTCGCTTTTTTTGGTAAGAATTGCCGGTAGATTAAAAATGGGAGGCAGGCAACACAAATACATATTTATTTGGGTGGAGGAGACTTTGGCTTTAGGGTAGAATAATGCATTGTGTTACGTGGCAGCTTTCTGTCAGAGGACCTCAGACATGAAATACCATTATTAACCTCCCAGCTTTGTCTGTGGCAGATGAGACATGCTCCATTTCTCAAATGGGCAAAAGCTGGCCAGAGATATTAAACTCCAAACGCTCTCAGATCCCCTTGAGTCAATCCTGACTTGCTTCCCCATGGTTCTGACCACCTCTCTCTGTGTTTTTATATTAGCTTCTGAAAGCTGCCTGCAGCACTGCAATTAGTAGGCACTCTGGTCAAGGAGCTGGTGGCACACCAGGTTCAGAGCTCGGCAGCTCTGGTTTTCTAGCTGCTCTTCTGTGTTATATTTGGAAACAGGGACATCGTTTCTTAATGTTTTCACTTCCAAATTGACCTATAGAGGGACTTTTTAAATTATTTTTAACTTTTATTCACAAACGTTATCTTCCATTTCATGTTTGCTCTTCAAGCACTGTCTAACCCACCAGTTTCAGTGGCTGTTTCATTCTTGCTCCTCTGGGTGCATACAAACCCAGGGTGGGAGCACCTCCTTCACCCATCTAATCTCCCACAGTGCCTACTTCTTCTTTTCACCCTTCACTGCTCATGTCACCATCCTCTCCCGTTCAAGGCATCCTTTCAGACACACTTCCTTTTTCTCTGTAACTCAAGCAGTGCAACAAGTATTGAGCTCAATACAAGTTAAGTAGCAATGGCAAGGTTTCCCTCTCTCTCATCTCTTTCTTTAGCATGGCTTCCTTTGGGAATCCTGTTCATAAGTTTTTGGCATTTGTGACCGCATCCTAAGAATGGAGCAATGGTGTAATACACCCAGGGTGAAGTGTGAGCTGGGAGCCAAATGTAGACAGGCACACTGGGGAGGAGGGGAAGCAAACGGAAAGCTCAGACACAACTGGACATCCAGCAAGCCCTTGCAAAGCCAACTGGCAGCCCCATCTTCCAGGGGCCGTCTGAAATCAGAGATAAGTCTGAATCAGAATTTCAATCTAAACAAATGAACTTTGAGAAGGGTGAGCCAAATGGGTTCCAGCTGGACTCCAGACTCTGATAAGAGAGTTCCTCCCCTGGGCCTCGAGAGCATCTGTATCCCCAGCAGCCTCCGGGCTGACCTCTCATTTCTCCAGGCTTTTTTAGCCAGTTTCTAGGCCTTGAGCTTGCAGGAGGAGACCACCCACTTGGGACTGTTGGTTTTCACTGGTCCAGGGACATTTTGCTTTCTTCAAGGAGCTCCGCAATGTAATTTTGCAGGAGGGGAGGAGATCCAGCATGACTCAGCTGTGTTTGAGAAACAGGGGAGAGAAATGAGGAGATCCTAGAGGTACTTCCTTTCTAAATACCTTAGAGATTAGTAACGCTTTGCCATACCTGTAAATAGTTTGCACACAGACATGAATGCCAACAACTTCTCTGGAAAGCTACGCCTCATTGCCACTTGTTTTTGTAACGCATTTGTGATTTTTCAGCAACCACCAAACAAAGCCAAGAGAAAATAAAAAGATCCCTGACCTTTCACTGCTTTGATTTCCTAATCATTTGGACACCTTTAATCCTTGACTCAGTTACAGGGCACTGTTGTGAAACACAGCCACAGTCCAGGAAAGGCCTGGCACAAGGGAAATAAGTGCTGGACATGGAATATCCTCAATGCAAAAAAAAAAAAATAAAGGGAAGGGTACAAAAAGGAGATCACCTCCAGGGGCTCACAACAGCACAAACTGTATTGACGCAGTGCTTGGGGATTGCTTAGTGCATGGAGGTTCTCGCTTGTCACCAAAGTGGCCATGCAGAGTGGTCAGACAAGTCAGGCAGTGAACGCATGCACATTAATATTTGCTGTCGCTGAAGTTGCAAAACAAAAGCAGACAGATCATTTCAGGACTTGGCCTCCTTATCTCCACCTACCACAGCCTATAAAGTTGCATAAGAAAACAGGACAGAATGGGAAGAAATTTGAGGTGGAAATCTGAAGAGAAATGAAGTAGTTGAAGCAACAACAAGGGACAAAGTTTCCCCCAGAATGCAAATTTAAGGTAATGGCAAAGTAGTTCTGTGCAAGTCTCCAATCCTGACTTCAGTTCCTGCCCAACTTAGGCCAAAAGAAGTTAAAATTAAGGAGGCTTCTTTTGTGGTTTGTCACATACTCTGTGATTATGGACACTCAAAAAGCTCATTCTACTACAAGACTCAAGGATGTGCATGCACCCTGCTGGAAGACTTCCTTGTTTCATGCACATAATTCCAGTATGCAAAAAGGTAATGACTGAGAAAAAGAAGATGTTCCCCTTGTGGCTTAGTGGTGACAAAAGGGTTAATCATCTCCCCAACAGGGTCACACTAAAGCCCATGTAATTCCTAGCCTTCACGAAGCAGCACAGTGGGAACAGGGGACGGGGTTAGAGTTGGGGTTAGGCTTAGGTTTAGGTCCCTGCAGAGGTCTGGTGTGCAGCAGAGAAGATGAAGGGGCTCCAAAGGGCTTTTAGTCTGTTGGAAAGCCTGACTTCATCTTTAAAAAAGTGGAGAAATTTTATCTGGGAGACATGAGCTTCTACTTAGTGACTTCTCAGAGCGTGGGGCAAGCAACTCACTGGTGTCTTGCCAGGTAAGCAGCAAACAGCATGAGGTCACTGCAAACGGCTTTCCTTGAGCTGCATATGTCAGGTAAGGACCATGTCACTGACACGATGTTTGGGATGCTGAGTTTTCCTTCGGTTAAGAAACACCAAATGCAAAGCTCATTAAGGAGAGAAACAGACGCAGCAGCAGCCAACTTGCTGCTGTGGGTTGGTTAATCTCCCATTCGTTCAGGTCAAAATGAGCTGTGTGGAGAAACATCCCTGTCGTGACATGTCAGACCGTCTGAGCCAACTGAGTCCCACAGGCAAAATCTGCTAGGGGCCATGGGGGTGTTGCTGGCTCTGAATTACCTGGGCTGGTGATATGTAAGTGACTGTGGGCAGCACTGCTGTGCTCTGCAACCCACTCTGGGCTCAGCCTGCAGGAGATGTACACATGGTACAGCCTCATTGGCTTTGGATAAGGCCCTGTTTAGTGGCCATTCAAATATGGTGCTGTCAAGGAAGAAGCGTGGCACCTAATAGTGGTGTAGATTAAGAGGAGATTAAAAGAAATGTCGTGATTCAGCTGTAATTTCCATGACGAGGAATGATGCCACGGAAAACACCAAGGAAAATGAGGTGGAATGGGCTGTCGTTAGCAGATTGCTTTATTTATGGCAATTGGACACTGCTGCTGTGCCAAATCTTAAATTTATTGGGTGCTGTGGATTTCATCATCAAATTCGTGTTATTGAATTGTTGTTTGTCGCAATTTGCAATGACTCTCTGCTTGGCTATTTTTAATTTTGCTCTGTGTGTGCACGACCGTGGACAAATAGGACGGCCTGTGAGTACGTCTCTAGATGTAAGTGTGCATTCTTAATGGTGTGACTGATTTTCTCCAATTTCCCTTGTTTCTCTCCTCCATTTTGCCTTCGTGCTTCAGCTCTCCAGCTGCCCCATAGTGCCTCCAGACAGTTTCCCTCCCAGTCGTTAACGCAAAACTGACAAGCTTTAAGCAAGGATTTTCAGGTGTCTTTATAACTCCTTCTGGCTGCTAGGTGTTCCCACGAGGCTGCAGATCCTGGAATCTTCCACCCTGGCAATGCGCCCAGCCCATCGCAACTGCAACCTTACTGAGATCTCTATATTGGAATTCTGCAGCTGTTCAGAGCTGTCCAGATACCACAGCGAGTAGTTTCTGCTCTCTGAGTCAGCCACTTGCTGCTTTAGATGATGCACATCCCAACACTGTAAGGTTTTCCCATTATTCCTTACCAGAACCACGTTCAGAGTTGGACTCCTTGGGATTGAGATGAAGAAATGAGTGGAGTTTGGCAAGCGTGCTACATATCTTTACTTTGCTAATGTCAGTGATTTTGACAGCTGGTCTTTAAGGAAGGTACATGGAGCTAGCAGGGTGGTGGAGAACTGAGATCTTAGAGCTGATGATTGGGTCACCCTACACTCCACGCTACTTTTTTACATGACACTTCCCAGTCTGTCTGCATCTAGCCCTGGGCTCTCTCATGTCTCTTCTAACCCAGGGACATATCTCTTTGAGAAGTGCACTATCAGTCTCATGTGTTATAAACAAGGAGTCTGGTTACAGGCAGGCTCTTTACCAACTTTCACATCTTGCACAAGGTGAGACCAAGACATCTGCATTTGCTTTCATAAATTTTTGCTGTGATTTGGAGCACTCAGAGGGCAGCATGGCTGCCAGAGCAAGTTGAAACAGGCAACATCTGAGACATTCAGGTCAGTGCGATACCATCCTGCTGCCATCCTGCACCCATCAGTTGGTACTCTTCCTTTTGCCCCAGGACCTCGCAAGATGAAAAGCACATTTTCACCTCTTAGGTCTTCAGCCTTTCCTCTGGACTCAGCCAAAGGGCTCTCACTGGGAGGTGCTCCCATGGTACTGGAATCTAAACTGAACTGCATTCTGACAAAATCAGGAAACCAGATTCTTCTCCAGCATGCACACACACCTGGAGGATTGGGAGCAGGTGTTTTGAGGGATGATAAAGTGCTGCTCTGTCAATCAGAAACATTATGAATAGAATTCCCTGTGCTCTTGTGGGGCTGTCAGGTGCTTCTTGTCCTTTCCTATGACTCTTTCGCTAGACTTCTGCTGGAGGAAGGCACCTGGCTCTCTTGACTGCCATCCACAGACCAGCCAATGCATATGCACACACCTGCCTCAAACGTGACAAGAATGAGGCATGCCGTCTATTGCCAAAGGTTTATTCAGTACCAGAATTACTGAAACTTCCTTAAGATATGCAGGAGTGCTTCCAGATTGCAAAATGAAAATCTCTGCCTGGAATCACTGCATTCAAAGTAGGGAAATATCCCTTTAAAAAAACCCACTGGCAATATTACTAAAGGCCCAAAGGCCAAGATGATCTTCAACATAACTCCACTGAGTCAAGAGAAATACACCAGGGATAAAGTTTGGCCTGATAGTGAAAACCACAGGCAAGTAAGAATGATCTTCAGAATCAAGCTGATCTGAAAAATGCAGTTAGTTAAATTTTGCTCTTAAAGGAATAATTTTCTTAACAATAATAGGTAAGATGAAATACTCATCAAAATTATTGCAAGCAAATGAGGATGAGATGATCAAAATTATATGAATTACTTCCTTCAGCAGCAGTATTTCTGCTTCACCCTTTAGCCTTTCTTCTTTCCTTAATTCTAAATCTCATAAAATTTCTGTTGACTTCTGGATTTACCACCTGCTTTGTTCAGTCTTGGCTTGCTAGAGCCACAGACAGTGTGTTTTGGGTGCTAATCCCATGTTTGCCATTGAGTTGCTGTGTGCTTTTGTGAGTTTTCTGGGCCAGTATCCTCCAAGTCCATTTCTGGTGTATCAATACATGAACTGCTCCCCAGGTAATGCTAAAAGTACGTGTTCTTATCTTCCAGGATTGAGCCTGTAGTCCTCAGCTTAAGGTCTTGCAAGCATTCCCAAGCAACAATGCCAGTTAGCACAAAGACAAAACTCACACAGAAGGCTGTGCCTGAATATGGGACTTGCTTCCCGAGAGAGGAGGATGAATGACCACAGAATTAATCTCTTTCAAAGCTCTGTCCAAAACTCATTTGTTGTGTTTAACTTGTTCTCAGCAAGTCCTAAAAACACACTGAGAAACAAAGAGTGGAAAACCCAACTGCAGTTGTTCACAAAAACAAACAAAACCAAAACAGGAGCAACTTGCCAGTGTGCTATAAAATCACTACCAAGAGGCCCACTATAAAATAATGGAGTTATTTCACTCGAAGCACTGAAAAGGAAAAAATAAATAAATAGGAAGGACGGATGGCATTTTTTGGATGTTTATCAGGTTGGGAGGCATTACCAAGAACTTCCAGGCTTTTTCATTGGCTTCCTCACCCTCTCACACCTTCCAAGAGGCACCAGCCCTTCTGAATTATATTCTTCTTATTCATTTATGTAGTTCTTGGTCCTGGAATTCATTGCTGTGAGGAGACTAGAAACTTCCTCCCAAGCCCCAGCACTTCAGGGATCCCTGGCTATCACTCCCTCTGCTCCATGTTTATCTCATGTTTGGCAAAGCACATCTTGATCTAAATCAGGCCTCCCAGGAGGGCAGCCAGCTTGGATTTGAAGGCATCAGGAAATATGAATCCTACCCTGGCCCTGGAATTCATCCCAAAGATTAAATGTCTTCACTGATAAAGGGCATGCCACTTTCTTACTTCAAATTACTGAGCTGTGGTGTGCTTGTCATTACCCCTTCCTGCAGCTAAAGATGTCTTTTCTACCAACATCTCTTCCTCAAAGTGCTTAAACATTACTGTGTCATCACTTCCCACTTTGTTTTTTGGGGTAAATTTAGCAGGTTGAACTCCTTGGGTCTTTTACCTTCCTTTTTAAAATGCAGAGAACAACAATAATGGGGAAAATATTTGCCTGGTTAAGAATGAATGGAAACGGCACTGTCCCTATTGCTATTGGCAGCTCTGCTGTTCATCCATCTATCCAGAGATCCTGGGAATCCCCTTAGCCACAGCATTGCACTAGAAACACAAGTTAGGCTGCTTGTCTGACCCCATTATCCTTTCCCAAATCCCAGCTTTGCTTTCCAGGATGCGGGTTGTCCATCTGCATGGGTCAGCTTCATCCTCTGCTCCTCTGCATGGAATCATCATGCAGCCCAGTGACCCGGATCTCTTCATCAGCCACTGTTCTACTTGCCTGGTGTCACCTGCAGGTTTTGGCAGCCCTTGCTGGAGATCGCCTTTCAGATCGGTGATACAAGCACTGAAAATTACTGGATGCCCTAACAGTTCTCTGGAGCTGTGCCCTGAGTGCCTCCCTAGGGGCTGCTCATGTGGAAGACCTTTAATCTCATGTCCCTAAGCCATGCGAAGTGCATGTTATTGATGTCATTTACTCTTATTTGTTATGAGAATGTGCTAATTAAACCACCTTGCCAAAATCTATCGCATCCACAGAGCTATTTTTCCCAAGCCAACTTTTAATCTCTGCTAAGACCGTAATTAGATTTGTTTGAAAACCTTGATTCGGATGCGAAAAGGCTGAGTCATCAGTCACAAATAACAGTCACAGCTTTTAGCTCCACTCAGTTCAGTTCCCCAGCAGCTTTACCACCATGTCCACAAAACAGTTGCATCTCGTTGTGTCACACAGCTTTGCTTTAAAGCCTTGTTGTTCCCTTGCAATGTTGAAGATGCTGTGCTCCACTCTACCATCATGAGACAGGTAATGGTTTGCAACGGGTTGAAATGCCCCAGCATGGTGCAGCTGCTGTTTACATGTGGAGGTGGGGGAGGTCGGCGCTAGGAATAGCATGGGAATTTTTCTTTTTCCTTTTTTTAACCTCTTTTACCCCTTGTTAAGCACTTTTAGACCCAGCCTCAGACTTGATTTATTTTTGAAAGGCCATTTATAGCTGCTGTGTCTTAAAAAGAGTAAAAAAAAAAAAAGAAAAGAAGAGGCTGCTGATCTTATTTTTAAAGAAGGAACCACGCACATGCAGGCTCTGTCAGTTTGCTCACCTCTTGGTCCCCCACAGGATCCTCCCCACTGTGCCTGCAGCGTAGAGCTCCACTCCCCTTACTGCATACATAGCAGTGCAGTGTGATGGCTTCCTTCATCCTAGGCTGGAGCACAGAGAGCACACCACTAATAGAGTAGGGAGCAGCCCACTTTGGAGCAATCCCCCTTAACTTACAACTTGTTGCAGCCCTTGGTTAACTACATCTGTAATGAGTGCTGGAGAAATGGTTCCTAAACAAATATCTGTCTGCATCCAAGCAGCCCAGTTTTCCTCTTGGCTTGGGTTTGGTGCTTGTTGCTCTTAATTTTCCTTTCCAGATGTTCTGATAATGCAGGACTTTAAATCAGCAGCCTCCCCTCTTGAATTTGCAAGTGTTTACTTAGCTGTTTTGTTAAGGGACCAGACAGAGGCATACACCAAAAGGAGGGGATATGGTGTGTTTGTGGCTAAAGCACCGAGTTCCAAATCAGGAAATGATCAGAATTGACTTCAAGAGTCCAACCTGCAAAGCTCAGTTCTGCATCTGCACCAAGTTCCAGCTCCCCAGCTTGGCCCTGAGCTGGCAACCCCAAAGTGATGGCATCCCCCTTCTGTGAGCTGCCGTGTGCATTGAGCTGCAGCTGTCTGCAAGGAGAGCAATAACAAATTCCATCCCTGCTGAAGAGCACCAGAAACGATGTGCAATATCTGATTCCCAGATGGCAATGTTAAAAACAGAAGGCAACATGTCTGGGAAAGTACCTAGGGCATACCTGAACAATAGGAATAATAGAGATGTAAGAAGAAGATAGATCCTTTCTTTTTTCTGATGTATGCATGCTTTGTGATCACTCAGGAAACAAACAAACACCTTTTTTTTTTTGTTGTTTGTTTGTCAAGCAGGAAACAGCCTGAATGAATAGAAACACTGTCAGAGGGCTAGAATAAGAGAACTGAAATAGGTGAAAGGTTGGTAGCACAAGCAGTGTGCCAGGCTTGTCTGCTCCAATGTCTGTGTTGTGCATCATGTGAGCATGTAATTCCTTGGAATCCTCTGCTATTTATTTGGATACCAGCAGACTGAGTATATACCCACCTCACCAGTAACTTGGAAGATTATCCTTAAAGGACAGCCTCCCCCTGCTAGTCTGCTTGCACAGTGCAGTAACATAGAGGGCTTGGCATGGGTATTATGCATAGGTTTTATTCTAGGTCCCTTTGGGAAAAGGCTTAAAGGACTAACATCAGGATCTTCTCTCAGATGGTCCAGCAGCTGAATGCCCTGCAGAAACGTGAAGAAGTCACTGAGTGTGTTCTGAGCTATATCAGTGGGATGGAGCTACCACCCCGGTGAGCAGCAGGCAGCTTCATGCACGCACACCAACTCTTGCCTCTCCAGTCTCGCCCTGCCTGCATTTGTTCCTCCTTTGCCTGATGGCACATCTCCCCCACACAATGGCATGTAAAATCTAATCTCTACTGAAAGCTCTGCAGGGCAGGAACTCACACATTCAGATCCAAATAGGCTACTCATGCCTTTTTAATTTCACTGGATCAGAATAACAACAGCAAGGAAATAAAGTAACAGCCAAAGATTCAAGTCAGTGTGGTGAAACAGGTCCCTTCCCTGTCTTGCAATCTGCATCCACACCACCCTAATGGTAGCGGGAAGTCTTCTAGTCACTACCAGTAAATGTTTTCTTGGAATCGTAGAATTATTCAGGTTGGAAAAGACCGCTAAGATCACCAAGACCAACCACCCACCTACCACCTATGTTGCCCACACTCCCTTCTAGCATCCCAGAAAGCACTTATCCACCACGGAACAGCCAGTGATGCCCACTGATTCCTAAAGGTGCAAGGACCAACACCACCCTGAAAGGGGTGCAAGGGGGCTGGAGAGCCCCTCATGGGCTGGGAAGAGCAAGGCTGGGGTTGGTGCTCTCCCACACACACCTGCACCCCAGGCGGGCACAACGCTGATCTCCCCAGCCATCAATCCTGCTGTTCCCTGGATGACAGCACTTGCACAAGAGCCATGCCATTACATAAAGCTCAGGCTGTTTGCAACTTCCCGCCCAGCGCACGCCCGCCGTGTGTTAATCAGGACGGTTCACAGTCAGTCCTGGAGTAAACAAATGCAACTTCACCAGAAATCGCAGCAGCCACACCTCTTCACTCCAGGTGTGCATTTTGGCCCACTATCTGTTTCACCATAATGATTAGGGACTGGTATTTAAGGCAATTTCTTAACAGGACTTGGGATCGGTGCTTTATCTCCTCGTTAGCTTGGTAATGTTATTAATTAAGGTTATGTCAATGGACATGATGCCACAGCAGATGGGTGTTATCAGTGGCAACAGCCTTCCAGGGTTTGTGTTCGCAGCCTGCCTACTGTGATGCACTGATTAGAATCCTGCCCAAGGTGGGGACCTGCCCTCTCCTGATGCTGCTGGCAAGAGCTGTATCTACCATCACAGTGTTTTGAGGCAGGCTCCAGAACCTCCTAAAAGCCCCTGTGCTGATGAACCTGCTCAGAGTGGAGAAAAAGGAGCATACGCGTGCCCCCTTGTTCACTACACCTGCATCTCCACCAGCTTGCTTGGTGAGGCAGTGAGTTTTATGTTCTAAGTTCCACTATGTCACATAGGATGGCAGAATCAGAGAATATTCCAAGTTGGGAGGGACCCATAACTTCTGAGAGGTAAGGCCCCAGTGCTGCACGGTCCTGTGGTGCTGTGGTGCTGGTCGTGGCAGAGTGATGGTGCTGTCCTCACCTCCTCCCTCCTCCTTTTCCACCCAACAAGCTGGCCCTCCATTCTCAGCCCAGAAAATTGGCACACTGGTGAGATGTGGTGGACTCTGTCCCATGGCGTTTACAGCAGGGCTGGGTACAGCACAGCACACCGCTGGCAGAGCTGGGAGGAACTGCACACACGGTAATCATGGTGTTCCCTCTAGATTTAAAGCGTGCACATCACAAAATCCAAGAGCCCATGAATTCTGAAGCTTCAGAAGAGAGGTTCAGTGAGTTGAGCCTGTCCCACTCACATGATACTCTTATATGCAGTAGGAAAGAGTGAAGACCTTTTTGGAACTTTCTGCTTTCTCCTCTTCCATGCAGGAGGCATAAGGGTAGGAAACATACTCCTGAGACAAGTCCTGTCCTGGTCCCATGCCGACTCCCAATGTATCCCAAAGACCTGGTGCACTTTCAACACACGTCAACAGCAGAAAAGATTTTAAAAAGCGGACCTTCAAATGAATGCAGGTTTAGTTGTTTTCCCCGGTTCTTTGAGGTCACCCCCGCCCTGGTTAATAAAGATGTGATTAATGATTTTTGGCAAAGACACTGCCTGAAAGAGCCAAGGCTTCAGGAAAAGCAAAACCAGTTTTCAGGTATTTTATTTAAGGTTCGTCTCAGAAACACACAAATACATTTCAAAGCATTCATGAAGCACGCTGACAGCCCCTTCACCTCATCTCCACCCCCCCTGCAGACACACTGCCATTCATAACCTGTGTAATTATTTTCCACCCACCTGAAAGAGAGCACGTGGCCAGCACAGAGCAGCGGAGTGGCAGCAATGGTTTTGGGACTGCTCTGTTCAGGCTGAGCAGTGCCTGAGCCTCCTGTGTAAGGACCCTGGGTCCACTTTAAAATAAGAGAAAGCAAAAATCATTGGAAATGTTTCCTCTGAGAGTGTTGGGCTCACATTTTCAAGCCTTTATCTGCAATCAGGGAGGATCAGAAGAGCAGATGGTTAAAGGATGGATGGCCAAAGCTGAAGTTTTCACAGCCAGGCCTAAGGCAATGGAGTGGGAAACTGAGGTAAAGTAAAAAAAATATCAGGATGTGGGGAGAAGCACAACAGCAAATTTAACAACTGAAGCAGCACTGCCTCTGCTGAGCACCCCCTTCTCCCAGACAGGCCCTAACTCATACAAGTACTTCATATGGCTTAGCTTTCCCAGTGGGTGTTTTCCACCTTCACATTGGTGGGGTTTAACCTGTACCACAGGGGCCAGAAAGGATAGCTGGGAGAGATGGTTGCTTTTTAGGATGTGGACACAGTGGGCCAGCAGTGCTGCCTGAAAGCTCGTGCACAGAAATCCCTGATGTGAACAAGCACCACAAAAGACAGGACCAAAGCAGAGATGCTCTGTTTGTGAAAGGGGACAGTGGTGTGGCTTTGCATGGGAAGGGGTGACCACAGCATGAAATGTGCTGTGCTCACAGTGCATGCATCACTTGGCAGGACCGGTGTTATTCCAGCTGCAGGAAGCTCTACTGGGGAGAGCCAGTTTGGAAGACCCTCAACATTTTATAAACCCATAGAAAGAAATGAGTGAGTGCTCCAGTGCAAGGTTGTCTACAAAGCTGAAGAAAATCTTTTAAGTTAGCAGGATGTTCAGTGCAAAGATGCAGAGAAATTCCCTTTGCTAGGGAAAACGTCAGGTTAGAAGGAGCCGTGCTTGCCACTGGGGTTCTGGACTGGCCCAGTCTAAGAACATGGTGAACTGGCAGTACTCACAACAAGATCCCCATCCATGTTCTGAAGCTTCCCCAGAATTGCTGTGGGTGGCTCTAATTATAACCTTCATCCTATCTCCTCCCTTTCTTGCAAGTAGGAAGAAGGGAGCTTTCTTGTTACAATAGCTGCCTGCCCGTTACCAGGTCAAGATTGCTGGTGGGATAAGGACTTTCTATTTGTTTGTAGTACTGCTGTCCTACTTGGCAGCACACGCCTCATTCCTTCAACCCTACAAAGGGAAGAGCCCCGAGCAAAGCAGGTTTCTAGCTGGCTTAGCAACACGGCTGCTCTGCATTCCTGTAAATTTCCAGGTTCAAGTGCAGTTTGTTCTTCTCTGTTGACAAGCCAAGTGGACATTGCAGTTCCCCTCATCCTGCTGAAGATCCCTTGGCAAGAGTGATGGAGAAGCAGAGACTCCAAAGCCAGGTGTGGGGCTAGCAAGGCAAGTAGCTCAGTCATGGAGAGGAGAAGGCCAAGAGCTGCACCATCCACCCACCTGCAGCCTTCCAAAGCAAGAGCGAGGCTTGCCCTTGAGGTTTGAGGTGAAGAGGTGAGTACGAGTATAGATCCACATCCCCAGGGCTAGCTTGATTTATTTGGCAGCCTGAACAGTCCATGCTTTCAGCCTTGGGTGTGACAGCTCTTTGGTTTTTTAGCATGTGCCTCATTCTTGTGTTCCCGTTACTTTATCCCACATGGGGTTGGTGTTTCTTCATTGTTTTCTCCTGTGCACAACCAACATTAGCAGGAAGGAAATGTGGAAACTATAGAAACTGTTCTCCGTGCTGAAGGAAGGTGCCTCATATTCTTCTGAACCTGACCCCATTGTTCGCTGCTGCACCCACAGGCACGTTCCCCGTCATACACTGCAAGGATCAGGGCATCCTCACCCAACAGGCAATGGGCAACAGGCAGGGTTGGAGGGCTGGCCCCATTCCTACTTGAGTCAGAACAACTTTCACCCTTGATTTGATCACGAGTGGCATCAGGCCCCTCGCTGCAATATATAAATAGGAGGATTTGATTTTGGTGCAGGTGGATATCAAGTAGTTCTGATCTTTTTTCCCCGCTGTTTTCATTAGCGAGGTGATTTGTGTTACAAGGAAAACTTGTTCTGAAGCTGTCGTTATTTACCTGAAATACATCTGCACTTTGAAGTAGGCTCTGAAAACACAAACAGAATGAAATTGCCCATAAAGCAGAGGTGGAGAGGCTTTTTCTGAGGTCAAGACTGTTGGGTTCCCTCTACATTGGAATGCAAAATGAGTGCCCTAAATTTAACACGCACCAGGCTTGGTTTTTTTAGGTTTTTTTTTTTTGCATTCATGACTTGAGAATGAATTCAGTCGTAAAAAGAAATGCAACTGACACATTTGGCATGCAAAGCAACCATTGTTTTTGCCAGGGGCTTCAAGTTCACGTGCGTATGTGTTTATCTGCAAAACAGCTCAAGAGCCTTCATGGGAGACTTAAACAGTGGAAACACTGGCTTTGGCTCTCCAGGAGAAGTCAGCATCCAGCTGAGGTCATCAGTCTCCCTGCGGATACTCGAGGTCTTGCCCTAAGGACCCACCTGGCCAGATGCTATCTAAAATCACAGAACTCTGCAAACCTAAGCCAGTAACTGAAATAATTTAACAACTAATGGTACAATAATATTTTATCTGAATCATATATCTGAATCATTTGAGACAATCTTGGGATGAATGAGATCTTGCAGAGACGGATGTTTGCTTTCTACCCCACTTCTTCCCCAGGCACTGCTCTTTTCCCTGCAGACTGGGCACAGGACTCCCATTGAAGAGTGAGGGATGAGTCAGTCTCCAAGCCTGGCTTCACTTCTGTGCAGCTTCCTGAAAGCAAGCATTGAGTTATGCAGCCCAATTTTGTGCTGCTTTTTTTTTTCTTTTCTTTTTTCTTTAATTTGCCCAGATCCGGAACTGAAACCATCAATTCATTTCACTTGAAGTTCTGACTCTTGACTCAAATCAGCAATAGCTTCCTCAGCTAACACCAGGTTTCAGCCCACTGAATCACTTGTTCTGGCTCCGCCGGGCCTGAAGGTACCTGTTTTGTGATGTGTGAGAGGTTTTTTGTTCAGAAAACAAAGTGAGAAGCTTCCCTAAACACTTACTCCACAACTTCAGGTCCCGTCTTGGAGACTCATTTACCCCACTGCTGAGGGGTCTGCTGAGGTGAAAGAGAGAAGAGCTGGCAGAAGGAAACAAGGGGAAGGTCCACCTGAACCCATGATTTTCCACCCTAAGCCACACCATCTGATGACACCATAGTCTCCAGCCATTTCAATTTCAGTATCTACTCTCTAGGCTACACTGCTATCCATCTCCACACCCTGACTTATGTCTCTCCCTTGGCTGCGTTACTGAGAGTGCTGGGCAGGGATGAAGATCTCAGGATGCTGCACATTGATCTCACTGTGCTGTGTGAAACAGTGACAGTGCTGCTCAAGCTCCAGCAATGCAAACTCTTAGTATCTGTTCTCGTATCTTTCAGAGCCAAACCAAAGTCCAGTGAGGTCAACTGGGTTTTCACATTGGTGACCATGAGTTTTGGATTCAGTTTTCTGAAATGAAAGTGTTAAATTATGTGCTGTGTAAATAAACATGGCCTTCTGAATTTATTCCGGGTATTTCTGAGTGATCCCAAAGATCCTTTATACTGTTAAGGCTATGCAAAGGATCTTATTCCACACAGGAATTAATTTATAACCAATTTGTCTCTCCTTTGTTCAGCTAGAACCATAGGAAAACCTGAGTCTACACAGCATTCTGTACTTGTATGTTAAGTTAGAGTGATAGAGTGAGTATTAGAGTGATAGGCAGTCAGGGTGATTCCCTAGAGTGGATGTAGCAATGTCTTTATTCAAGTATAATTTATCCCCCTTCTTATAAAGGAATAAGCCACAAGATACATAAACACCACAATAGCCTTACAATTCCATGCACAGTAGGGAGGTTTTCTGCTTTCTCGACACACATACACAGGCTTACAATGAATGCTGAGGCCCAGATCAGAGAGCATCTCCTTGCTTCCTACTGTGAGATGAGTTCAAAAGAAAATAGTGGGATGGATGATTTGACTGAAAAAAATGTGAGTTATGATGGCCTTGGCAAACTTCTCTTGCCTTCCATTTGCTGCAGTTTCATGCTATTTGCCACACATTTTGAGGAGTTTCCTTCTGACTTCTCTGGGCTTGATTCTAACATGAACTGCCTCAGAAGGGTCATCTTACAAAGAGTCTTCTCATCCCCATGACCAACACAAGTTATTTGTAAAAGGTCACCCACTTTGCTGGGGGCAAAGCAAATCGAGACCATACTTAGCTTTCTCCAAACAGAGGAAGGACTCCATGTCATCTTCCCATAGCCCTCATAGGCTCAATGCCTACATAGCTACCTTGGGACAGCCTCCCACTCCACCTGAATCTCAGGAAGGGCAGTTAAAAAGATGCTCTTTTTCCCTGTCACACCATCCCCAGGCTCAGCACTGAGCCCCTTGCTTTTGGAGGACCCGTGTGTTGCATGACTTGTCACCAAAATCACCCTCCCTGCCTTCCTGCACCTGAATGTACATTTATGGCTGGCTTCAGTCAGGAAGGCTCCAGCATACAGTTAGTTAGGTGCCTACTCCACTTCCCAATAAAGAAATAGATATTTGCCATGTGAACAGTGGTGAGACTCAGTCAAAACAACTCAAAATAAAAGCACCGTCTATTAACAGCAAGAAGGTTTTGTATGGTATAAATTACTTGGCAAATAATCCTGTGCCTCAGATACATTTCAGAAAACTGTGACCTATTTCTGGTTGACTTATCACGCCCACGTGTGGCAAAATTCCTCCAATTAATCACTTGTGAGGAATGATTTCAATGTTTTTTATTATTATTATGATTACTATTATTATTATTATAACCTCCTTTGGCCAACTTAAGTGTTCTGAGACAAGATGAAAGTACTGGAACTTCTACTACCTCCTTGCAGAGCTGCTATTGCAGGACTGAAAAAGAGAAGAATGGATCAGTTTTTAGTAAAACCCATGGTTTATGTAAAGCATCTGATTCAAAACCTATTTTCTGTGTAGCCTTTTCTTGCAGACTAAAATAGTAGGCTGCATTCAAACTAGACTTTGAGCTCAGTGAAAAGGAAACGCTGATGAAAATCACGACTCAAACACACTTGCATCATTTAATTCTATTTGTTTTATTGGCGAGATACAACTCGGGCCCCGTTCTGCTGCTGAAGGAGAAAACTCAGTGGAGAGCAGGAGGCCAGCATCAGGCTTAGGCGCTGCTGGACCATAGTCAAACTCAAGAGGTGGAATTTGGACCAGACCAAAGTCCACAGGGACTTTGCCAACAGCTTCCACAGGACCTGGGCTCACCTTAGTGAGGACCTCAAGCACTGCCCTGCAGAATGGAAAACGCGTTTGTTCTTAAAATGGGCATCTCTTGCACTGTCCAGGTTGTCCCAGTGGCAGCCCCGGTTCCATTGTTCAAGCCAAGTGATGGAGAGCAGCTGTGCAATAGATGCTGTCCATGTCCCACTTCTCTGCATGTGGATGGTGGGGTTCCCCTCTCTTCAAACTGCTCATGCAGAATTCACTACATCTTCCCTGGTTTCCCCATGGGTTTGCATCTCACTCGTGTGGCTTTGGGGTCTTGACATCACCACAGCTTCTGAAAAACATTTTGAACACTCCTGCCTGGGAGGCATTAGGAAAACAGGCCTGGGAGAAGCGAGGCTCTGAGAGATCTCTAAGTGTGGTGAGCACGCACATGCTTGTGCCCACAAAGCTGCTGTAGTGCATGCAGACTTTGCAGAAATCACCGTCCCGCTCTCGTTTCTACGATCTCAAAGTAGCTTCCCATTTTCTATATATGAAAAAAAATATTTATAGATACCGTGGAAGTGGTGACACAAACTCAACCTGAAATGGCTTGCAGCAGAAGAGACAAAGTTCCTTTTGCGGCTGCTGGACAAACCCCGCTATTTGGTTTGCTCCTCGCCGAGCAGTGTCACTCATTGTTGCCACCCCGTACAGCGGTGACATCCCATCATGGGAGGATGGAGCCTGCCATAGAGCAGCTGCAGTAAAAAAGCACCTCTCTCAAGAAGTGAACACCTGAGAAGCTCCACAATAGTCATAAAAGATGCTCAGCCTGCAATGCCTGATGAAATATGGATCAATGTAATTGTTTCTTATGCAGCAGAAGTATATCAAAAAGCAGCACAGAGACTCCAAGTATTGTATTACCGCTGCACACTTCAGCGGCTGCAGCTAACAGCTTATCTTTATTTCCATGCTGACAGTGCCAAGCAAGTTGATTTATTTTCTGTGCTGTCTTAAATATCAGAGAATATTCACGTATCCCAGAATCTGAGGCACAGATACAGCAGATCAGCTAAACGTGTGCTTAGCTGAAGTGTTCTCTTTGTTCACTCTGACTTGCCCGAGTGTGAGCCAGCATCCACCAAGGGTCTTTGCATGTGGCAGCAGTGATTTGCTGACGTGGCTCAGATAAGCCACAACTGCATTGATCGTTTCCTACTCTGCTTCTGACGCCTTTGTTGGACGCTTAACAAATACTGCTCCCCATCAAGAAACTCGTGTGATTAGCAGATTTAGACTGAAGATTGGTTTCATATTATTTGCCTTCTGGGTCTGAGGCTGTGCGGAGGACATGTTTTCGAGCTTTCTTTTCAACCACAAGATTTAAAAACTTCATTTCTAACTCTTTCTGTTTCTTAAAGTAAGCTGAGATTCTCATGTAAAATCACCTGCCTCCAGTAGCTGGGGCTTGGAACACAGGACCAAACACAGCTAGAAGTGGAAACACTGAATGATCAGCCTTTCTCACATGAGTAGCCCCTTTGAAGGTTGAGGATCTATACTAAGAGCAAAGTTACGCAGAACCAGAACATGAAAAAAATATAAAACTTACCCTAGAAATACCTTGTATAAACATTGTTTTGTAGCTGGGGGAAGTACCCTTTTTCCTAAACTAAACTTTTTTCTTTCCTTTTGTAACAATACCTGCCTGGAGGCAGATGTTTGTCTTGTAAGCCCTACTGTTTCAAATCTTTCCTTAAGTGTTTCAGTAAATATTAAGAGAGCTTAAGGCAATAAAAGAACTTTATGAGTTTTTAAAAGAGCTTGCTCCTTTCCCTCCCACATTATGTGTAAAAAAATAAAATAAAATGAAGAAATCGCATAACCTACATCTTTATCTGCTCCAGTCTGAAGGTTTCTATTTATAGCTTTTGGTTATGAATGTTTTTTCCTATGAAAAGGTCAGACCTCGCACATATACAATGGTGGAAAGCCCTGCTTATTAAAAAGCAGGCAGATGGATTTGTTAAAAAGAAGTCATTTCATAATGCAGCTGCTGTGAGCAGAGCTTTAGCAGAAACATCCTCATACTGAGTATGAAAAAAAACAGATAAAAGAGGTCTGTTTTGTGGCTGGGTAGTTTTTCCTTTCTCAGCCTCCATCCTCAGATACTCAGCAAGTTCCGTGCCTCTACTTACACGCTTTGTCCCACACCCACATGTGTGCCTGTGCACAACGCTCCACACACACATGCACACTTGCCCTTGGTCGGCATAGAACAACAGAAAAACAGAGACCACAACCTCCTGTGCAATGGAAAACCAGTCAAAATCTCCCTCATTTGATGATGGTGAATGAGAGGTCTTGGCTGCTTTGTTCTAGCCCTGAGCAAGGAGCTTTGATGAGCTGAAGGACAACCACTTCACCCCAAAAGCTTTTCTCTCCCTCCTTCTTCCTCTCTGAAGCACCCTCATCGTTCCCCACACCTGCAGCACCCTGGGTGGCTGGAAGCAGCACACGCATCCTCACACTTCCTGAAGATCAGTGCTATTAGGGAAGGTCTCTACTGTACTTCATAAAATCATATGCAAAAAGAAAACCATCACCACCACCCCCCACACCAAAAAAAAAACCAACACCAAAAGCCAATTCTTTTAAAGCAGGCTTTGAAAACAGCCACCTATCTTTAACCTGGCTACTTCGTACAAAAAATCTCCCCTGTGCACTGCCTATTCTCTTCTGCTTTGAAGGAGCTGTTGAATTCATGGGGTGCCCATCCTCAGCCTTCAAGGGCACAGCTCTCTCAGGGCTGAATTTCCAGGGAAACACCATGGCTCCAAACAGGAGGTTTATGGGGGTCCCCATGCCTCACCCCAAACAGTGTGGCTGAGGGAACAGGTCTCAGCAGATCTGGGCTCTGGGACTACCATCCCAAGCACAGCAAAGACCTCACTGCTATACGTAAGCAGAGCTAAGCTTCCTGGTTGAAAGCCATCCCTCCTAAGCTTTCAGAAGCAGAGCCCAACAGCCTTATCCAACGTCAGTCAAGTTGTTGATGGAGAGATAAGGCAGCTTCCACTAACCTGCAGCGTGGTATTAATACCAGCAGGTTATCACCTGCCAGACTGCCACCTGCTTGCATCAACAGGGAGAAAGCACTACTAATCTGTAAGAACAAAATGTATGGGATTTAAAGCATTAGTGGTGCACAGATATTTTGTCTCAGGTTGATCACACCTGTTTTGAAATTTGATCTGACTCCTGGTAGGTTTCTGCAGCAATCATCAACACAGCTGGAAGAATGGCCCTGGAGATGGGAAGATTATGCACAAGGAAAGCTCTTCTGCTACAAGAGTCTGGATGAGAGTGGAATTTGGAAACATGGAATGAAACATGGGCCTCTGTGAGAGACCAAGTAGGTGTTTCATTCCCTATCTGCAGTGAAATCAATAAAAAGGTTTGGTAAGGCAGGGGTGGAAAAACAAGAAGAAACAGTCTTTCCAGCTGACCTGCTGTGCCGCTCTCTTGGCTGCTGTTGTTTCAGGAGATGAGCTGCTGATAGCCATCCAGCCCAATGCAACCTGTCTTTAGCTCACCTCACATGCCCTGTCCCGCTCCCAACTCCCAGGCTACTGAAGGAGCATTAATTACTGCCTTTGCAAAAGAGAACATCTAATTGCACCGCAGGGCTTGATGCATGTGAAAAAGGATGCATTAAATTACAAACCACTGTTCCTCTAAGCTGCGATGTCTTTATGTGCAGTAGGCTGCAAGAAAAGGCATGTTAGAGATTTGTAGAGTACTGTGCACATTAGTCAACTCGGCCATTAAAAGTAACAAAGATGTATATTGCAGTTGTGGAGGCGGGTATTAAAATAATAGAATCATAGAATCTTTTGGGTTGGAAAGGACCCCTAAAACCATCTGGTTCCTGTAATGAACAGGGACACCTACAGCTCCATCAGCTGTGCCAGTGCCTCACCACTCCTATTGCAAAAACTTTTTCTTATATGCAGTCTAAATCTCCCCTCTTTTGGTCTGAAACCATTTCCCCTTGTCTGGTCCCCCCAGAGTCTTCTCCAGGATGAACAGCTGCAGCTCTCTCGGCCTGTTCTTGTAGGGGAGGTGTTCACATTTTTTATTGCAGTCATATTCACCAAGAGGAGATTTCTGAGGAACCTATTGGCAGCCAAGCTTGAGATCATGGTCTCTCACTCTGTGACCTCACACAGCACAATGCTGCAGCTCAGCAAGCAGGGTCCCAAGTTTCCCACTGCTCCAAACGTGCCCTTGTGCTCACCCTGTGCTGATCCAGCATCCCTCTGCATCACCCACAGTTCCCAGCTTGGTGTCCCGGAGCCCACTGGGGCAAAGAACACAGAGCTGCCATAGAGCAGATACACAGATTGTGCCACAGCAAAGCAGGGCAGCCAGAAGATGAGCAGTCCAGCAATGCCATACACCTGCCCAGCCAGCTGTGACCGTCTGCAAGGCAGGGGAAAGTGAAATCGCTCTGCCCACACTGCTGCCATCACAGGGGGGCTGGGGAGCACTTAGTAATACCGAGAACAAAGAAATCTGCCTTAGTCAGATATTTTTAATGATCTCTCCCCACACAGGGCAGGAAGTGAAACTGAGGTCCCAGTCAAGCCCCCCCCTCGCACTTCCCCTCTGCAGCCCCCAAGACAGTGAGCCCGCCTGCGTGGTCCCTCGGTGGTGGCGTAGTAGCGGGTGAGACGTTGCGCTTTCAGTCAGTGCGGCCAGGATGATGCACGCCAGGCTCCCATGCAGCCTCGTCCCACCTGCACAGCCTGTGCTACATGCAATGGGGATGCTTGGGCATGGCTGGGCTGTGGCAGGAGGAATGAGAATAAAATTTTGGATGGATTAGAGCAAGCCCCATGAGGAATGACACTGCCACAGGTACTTCAGGGGAGCATGAGCAAACTGCTTGGTGCACAGTGAGGCTGGGCAGGAGGGACAGCTGGCAAGCAGATTTGGACCTCCAGTCTACTCCCTTTGACAAGGACAATGCAAGGGAGGTGACCAAACAGCAGCATGGTCCTCCCTCCCATTAGCCTGATCTGCAGGGCTTGGTCAAAGGTCTTTTTATTACTGTTCTCTTCTCCAATTAAAACATCCTACAGATTGTACTTGGCAGAGCCTCAAGAGCATCCAGAGCTGAAGCCTGTTAGCAGGATATGATCAGCTAGGTTTAGGCCTGAAGTAAGCCAGAGGGGTAGGGACTATTTGCCAACAGAAATGTGCCAAGTTTTGTGGTCTGCCCATTTTAATTCTGGCTGTTAATTGCTTTCCAGAAGCACCCACTGCTCTCGAGTGACAATCAGAAGCCAGTGGCCAAAAGCACCCATGCTTGTAGGGAGGGGAAGACCAGCCCCAGGGAGCTGCATGGGACTGTGGTGTCCCCAGGGAGTCACAAATGGTGGCAAGGTGGTGGCTTGTTTTGGAGTGGGCTTGAGGATACGGTGCTCTCATGCCAATCAGGTGTTCTTTTATGTCAATGTCATCTGATGCCCACCAGGCACTTTGCACGCTAGCTGGTGCCCCTGAGTGGCACCTCCAGCTGGATGGTTGGGGCTGGCTGGGAATTCAGCCCCTGCAGGAGCTGGTGGGATACGCCAGCTGCTCTCTAAGGATTGTCCCATCTCTACCTTGTATCAGAGAGCAGAGCTTTGTAGAAGACTTTTCACCAACAGCAAAGAAACTGAGCAGTATTTCTCTGGGGTGCAAAGGAGGAATTAGAGATAAACAGAAGATGTAGTTGCCTCATACAATAAAGAACAGCATCTGAACTGATGGTAAGAGTTCTATGTTCATGAGTCCCTGTGTGGCTCTTGAAGTTCAGCAATACACAGAATAGTGGTATTGCAGAGCCTCCATGAAAGGGGAGAAGAAAAGGGGGCACAGCCCAATTCTCACATTAATTGACTAGTGAAGAAAGCATCCAGCACTGGGTCTAGGATGCCTACATCAGGTCTAGGGCAAGATCAGATCCCCTTTGCTAAGTGAAGTCCTGGCTGAGGAGGTGAGCTGAGACACTGAGCTGGCAATGTGTGATCACTCCATGACACAACAAGAGCTGGAGCGCACAGGGGAGCTCTGCTCAACCCTGTGCTCCTGGTGGATCAGCACCGGCTTGCAGCAACACAAGTGGGTGGAGGGAAGGAGAGTAAAACTGAGTGAAATGGCCAGTCTGATTTCCTTACTCAAGCTGAAAGAAATACAAAATGTAAGCAAGCTCCTGCTGAAAATGAGGAGTGATTCACAGCAGTTCAGTGGCTGTTGGATCCAGCAATTTTCTTTCCAGCTAAGGTCTAAAGGCAAGCGAGTTTGATTTGCACAACTCATTTGCTTTTAATGACCTATGGGTGTCATTAGTGACTGAGCTAAGGACACATCTTTTGGGTAGAAAATAGTATGTTGACAAGGAGTCTTTATAATTGCTTCCTGTGTTGTTGTGGGGTATTTTTTGTGCTTTTTGTTGTTGTTTTTTTCACTTCCAGACATATACATTTTCCTTATTGTTTCTGACACCTGTCAGCAAAAAGCACAGCCTTGTGTATCTTCTGCCATCTCTGACCAATGCATAGGGAAATTGTGCCAGCAATTCCAAAGAGCAGGCAGGGAAGATAGATAATGCAAATAAACCATAGGCACAACAGAGGACTCCCCCTGTAGAGGCCGGTGGCCTTAGCGTCATCCAGACCAACAAGAGTCAAAGGTTAATGCAGGTGTCACTTGAAAGGTAATTTTCAATTGATTTGTAAGTAGGTCCCTGACCTAATGACCTTGGTGCTACACAAAACAGGAGTTCCCCTGGAGCAACATATGTGCAGGCGAATGTATTATTTACTTTGGTAGTCCCTGTAGAATTTATAGGCTCAGGCAGGACCAATATAGATAACCTGAGGAATGTGGTAGCCCTTGTAAAGGTTGGCGTTTCATGCTTAAATATTTGGGCAGTGAAATAGCAACCTTGATTATAATTTGACATAAGAAAACCCCAAGGTCACTCTCCAGTTTCTACATCCTTTTACAGGTGATAAAACCACCCATAAATAATTTTTTTCAGTGCCTCAGGATCTGCACGTAGGGTTTGGCTCAAGACATGCAGGACACAGCTGACATGCTGGGCCACAGCTCCGTCTGTTCCTGTGCAGACATTCCTGGTGTGCACTGGGAGGGGCTGGATGTGCCTGGTTTAGGAGCACATGGCAGTGGGTCTCCATGTTGCTGCTGGTGGGGCCCATGAGACTTATAAGAAGTCTCATGAAGCACCTCTAAGGTTCAGCTGTGAGTCCTGGTCTCTGGCAAGACAGGTTCTTGAACTCCAACACAACAGCAAACCTTCTGCGGCTTTGGCCACAGATTGGAAATTGAGTTGTTGGAAATCTTTCTCCTATTTCTTCAATAGAAGATTAGGGATTTTTTAATGAACGACTGAAACCCTCAAAGGCTTAGCAGAGAGAGGTGGCCACGGTGCTCCCTGGGGATAGTAATTATGTCTCATTCTCTCATTCTCCCTCTGCGTGTAGTGTTGTTGATGGCCCATGATTCAGAGCTGATCAGCCAAGAGATAATACGCACTGGGAGCTCACCTCCTGGGAAGCATGAAAGAACGAAGGGCTTCCAACCTGAGAAGTGGCAGCAGATTTCCCAGCTCAGAGAGAGAGAGATTTGCAAGGTAAAAGTATTCTCAGTTGCTGGAAGGAGAAGAAGAGTGGGAGAAAGAAGGAATACTGCCTTTCTTCACCATGTGCAGCAAAATTGTAAGGGGCACTTGCACATCCTGAGCACACCAGTTTCACCTGCAGTCAATCAAGGCAATCAACCACACTTTTCAGTGCTGAGCTCAGCAGCCCTCCTGCTTCTGGAGCTCCCCCCTGCCCTGAGTATTCCTGTTTGTCCCAGCTGTCCCCTCCCTGGTGCCCCACGCAAAGAGGCTAATTCCTGGCAGCCACCAGGAATTGTGTCTGGAGTGGCACATGGTAAACAGCGGAGATGGAGGATCTGTTCCACAACTGAGCGGTGTCAAAGCTGGCAGAGCTGTTTGTGTCATTTCATAGCACCTCTAGACAATGCTGAGGGGAAGGCTCCAGGGTGGGGATGCAGCAGAGCTTTCATGGCCTGCCAGGAAGAAGCCAGAGCAGAGCTCTATGGATGTGCCCACTAGGGCAATCCAATTCTCAGCCTCCCACAGAAAGAATCTTAGAGGTTTCTTTTCAGCTCCGCTTCCCACACCCCACCCCAGTCCAATTCTCATTCCTGGTTCCTCTCCTTTTCCTGCCCACTCCCAGGGCCTTGATCTCCCTGCCAAGGCCGGTCTTCTTGAGCAGGCTGCCAGCTGTCATCCTGCTGCCCCACACAGCTTGCTGCCAGTGATATACCCTAGTCTGCTTCAAAATTTGGGGTGCAGAACCTGGCAGCTGTACCTTGACCCGCCCAGACTGAGAGTCTGTCGCCGCCTGGGGACAACTTGCCCAGGTATGACTCAAGCTGCTCATTACCTGCCAGGGCTGGCAGGCAGGCAAGGCTTTATATACCTGTGTTCCTGGGCCGGTTTTCTGAGAGATCCAATTTCACACAAGGATTCTGGGAATTGTTTTGGCATGTCCTAGTGGTGGTTGCAGTGTTGATCCAGCCAGGCTTTTCCCCACCCATTGAGAAAGCAAAGCATGGCAGCCTGGTGAGCTTGCTTTGGACTTTTATCTGGTAGAAACCAAGCCACAGCTGAGGCACCTTCATGCTCACTTATGTGCCAGAAGTGTCATCCCAGAGATGACAAGCTGTGGTTTAAATACTGGTAAATATTAATGCTACCAGAGCTCCTCAGCTCCCTGGTGGAGGCGCAGATGATCAGCAGAGCTCCTGCAAAAAATGGCTTCAACTAGGTCACCCCTTTTGCCTCCCAGTCAGAAAAACAGGTTGTGTGACAGCCCACCTGCAGCCACCGCTGCTCACCTGGCACAGGAACTGGCTTTAAAAAGCCTGGCAACCATAGGTGGATGACAAGCCACGGATTGCCCAGCCCTGGAAGTGTTACCCCATCCACTAGCCTGAAATGCTACAGCACTAGATGCAGGAAGCTGTGAAGAAACTGCTGCAGAAATGCTGTGCTCCCCAGTGCCTTCGCTGTCATTGTCCCTCCAGATGAGGGGAAGTCTGTGTGATGCAGGATGCTGAGCCAGCATCCACCAGTCAGGCCATGTCACTGTCTGCATGCTCATTTTCTTTTCATTCTTTTCATTCTGCAAAACAAATTTCATTTTGTAGAGGAAGAAACCAGACATGGGGAGGTTTGACTGCACTCTGCTTTTCCAGAGTTGCCCAATCCCTGCAGAGGACCAAAATGAATCCTAGTTTAGGCTGGATCAGATTCTGTTGAGCTTTTCTCCCTGATCTGTGCAGCACCGGTCAACACACTGCTGCTGTTCCTTGGTTGCTCCAAGTAAATGGTATTCACCTGTAGAAAGAAACCTCTGGATAAAGCTATTTTTGGATCAGGGGAAGGGAACAGAAACCCTACGGAATAAACAAGTTTAATGAATGCTGTTAGCAAAAGCAAATCTTCTCTGACTCTGTCACTCACAGATGCTCAGTGCCACCACAGAGAGCATGGCATTTCTAAAACCAAGGACTGAAAGAAGTGCAAAAATGCATCGGCAAGTTGGTGACTATTCCCACTGGAGACCTTGCAAACCTGCTATAGCCCAGCTCAGCCCACCTCTGCAGCAGGGAAAGGCATTGACTACTCTAAATATGTGGTCTTTACCCATATTCACATGGACAGCCTTCACGGTATTCTGTTTGTAATGCTGTCACCTTTTCTCTGATACAGTGGGCACTTGTATCATCTCCTCTGCAAAGGGCAAGCGAGGTCATGTGTGCAAAACCAGGACGTCTTTTGACAGGCCAAGTCAGCAAACAGATGGGTGAGGTAGAAAACTCACAGCACATCCCTCCCTAAGAAAAACCCTTTTATAAAAAATGATAGCTTACAGTGATTGACTGTTTTTATGTATACAAGCCCAGTCTGTGAAGCACAGGGATGCTGCTGGGGGTGGTAGTGGCCGATGGCTTCTCCTCCCACACTAACTCCCCGATGCTCCCGAGGAATGGAGTAGCAGTTGGTTTTTATTTTTAGCCCCCCACCCACGTGGTCTGAGGATCAGATGCACATTCCCAGATGTTCATTCCACAGATGCCGAGACCCTTCCAGCCCACGCTGCGTGGATTCACATAGCTATGGCTGCAGTAGTGGTAGGGCCGATGATCCGGGTCCCCCCACCTGCAGAGCCACATGTACACTGTATGTACACCGCCTGCTGAGCTCAGGAAGCCTCC
Source organism: Pavo muticus (assembly GCA_016647715.1). Classification (NCBI taxonomy): domain Eukaryota; kingdom Metazoa; phylum Chordata; class Aves; order Galliformes; family Phasianidae; genus Pavo; species Pavo muticus. The sequence continues at coordinate 263,556 of JACDJE010000347.1, forward strand.
AGTCAAAAGGCTTTCTAGGAAACTGGAACAATATACGTGAGGAAGTCTAACTGAATCCGTCCATCAGAGGCAGCACAAGATGCAGCAGCAGCAACCAGATCGGTGCAGATCAGGCCCTTGCTAGGGTGCAGATCTCACGGCAGAACTGATGAGGTAAGGCCTGAGGCCTTTGTGGCGGTGTCAGCTTTGCCTTCAGCAGGGCTGCAACTGAAAGCCTTGGATTTAACATCCAGAATTTAACACCCAGGATACCGAAACACTTCTGTTCTCTGTGGCAGAGGCCTCAAGACCCCTGACAGGATGTGAGGGAGGTGGGTCCCTGTCGCCATGTGCTGGGTGCACAAGGCCAGGCCCAGCTCGCCTGCAGGCTGCATGTGGCCTGGTTTGTCCCCTCCCTTGTGCAAGGAGATTGTACAGCCCTGCTGACTGTGGGACTTGGCAAACTTTTTACAAGAGAGCTCTTGTGATGTCCAAGGAGTCTGCTGGCCCTCGACCGTTACCACAGCACATCATTTCATGCTGTGCAGCTCCCTTGAACTCTGCTTCTCCCCATTGTGTGGTGCATCCCAAACACCAGCACCGGCTGGAGTCACTGCCATGGGGCAGGCTCTGGGAGTGCTAGCCATGCTCCAGCAGCACTGCATAGCCAGCCTGAAAGGAAAGATGGAGAAGGGAAAATGAGATTTTGATTACTTAAGCTTCAGGCTTCTGGCAACCCACAGCATCTCTGGGGAGCAAGTAAACCTTTCCCAGACACAGCAGTATCTTGACATGTATAGGTGATCCCTGTTACAACCCTCAACAGGGCATGGTGTTCTTCCCATAGCAAAGCTTGGACATATTCAGACTGTTAAGCAGAGAAAATGTTTGCTGCTTTTATTAATAACCCTAAGAGCTCTGTGCCTTCTGTTGTTTAGCAGTAAACTACCAGCCCCACACACGGAGAAGATTTGCTAATGATCCCTCCACTTCCCACCAGACTCTTTTGAAACCTACAGAATCATTTCCTGCTGAAGTTCAGTAATTCCTGAATTACTGTGGCAGTCCCAACCAGGGGCTCTCCCTTTCTATGAGTCTGAAGCACTCTCTGCTGTAAAGGACATAAGGGGATCAGGCTTTTCTACCTAATCTCCTGTGCAGCAAACAAGAACCACAAATATTGTTAAATAATCTCAGGAAAAATATCCGGTTACAGCTCCAGCCCTTACAAAGCATTTTTCTGCATCCACTGCTGCTCTTTAAACTCTGAACATCTAAAGTGGGACCTGCTTTCCCAACTGAAGACAGAATTGATTTCCTCTTTGTTATTTTGTTAAGTAGCCTTTTCTCAGTAAAACCTGTGTACTGTACACAAAAACACACAAACACATATAGAGATCTCCTGTCCATACTAAATCTCATCCCTCCTTTCAGGGAGAGGCATGGGCAATGTTGGGTATGTTAGGCTGGGACTAGAACAGCTGGCTTTGAGCCTGGACACTCTCCAAGTGCTGCAGGAAGCATCTCTTCAGTGCTCCGTGCTTCGTTTCTCCAATGGGACCATAGGAAGAGTGAGTTGGATCTTCTTCACAAGGTGCTTCCAGATCTATAGACAAGAAAAGCTCAGCTGCTGTGATATCAGAGCCTCCCTATCCCATCGTTACTTTGCATTACTTTGATGCCCTTGAAATCGAAATATCGCACTGTGATTTCATTAGTTTTCAGGGAGGATATCAACAATCTTTCTCAAGTGCGTGTATGCGTCAGGTGAGGGGCTGAGGGTGGTGGAGGTTACCTGAGATGAGTATTAATGACTAACAGCTTTAAGCTCAGACACCGGGAATGAGCACATCTAAATCTAGATTGAGACACTTAATTAAAACTTAATAAACTTCCTTCAATGCATGGGCAAAACTCTCCCTTGTTTCGTGAAGCCCATAATACTAAAAAATATACCACCCTTCCACACTTAGGACTGTGTTATTCTCCCTTTGCTTCAGCTTGAATTTGTATTCAAGGAGCAGGAGTGTACAGTGCCCAGCTCCCTCTGTGCTCATTTCATTGCCCAGACCAAGATTTAAGCACACTATGAGCAGTGTTTTGGTGTTTTGAAGTCCTGAAGCAAACCATGTCTTTGCAGGACCTGGCTGCAGGCTGCTCATTCAAGGAGAGCATCCTGCTTTGCTATGGAACAAGAAGTCTCCCCAACTCCGATCCAGAATTTGAGGACCCAGAGGATGGAGTCTGCTGCCAGGGACTGTGAGCCCAGCCCAGCCAGGTATATGTTCCCCAGCGTTTTGTACTTGTACATTTTGTAATCAATATCAGCAAAGGACTTAGCACTCTCAAGGAGGTACGCTAGGAGCAATTGTACTTTCCAGCAAAGAAAACTCTGGAAGACTGGATTCTCCTTTTGCTTCTGCCCAGTCTGTTTGCTGAGTTAAACTGGACTTAGTCTGAAGGCTTTCAAGAAATGCATAGATGTGGTACTTAGAGACATGGTTTACTGGGCAATATTGGGTTGGTCAATGGTTGGACTAGATGTTCTTAGAGGTCTTTTCCAACCTTAATGATTCTATGATTCTGTTCTATGAATTTGTGTTGGGGCAAAAGGAACAAGACTCAATTGCTTTTCTTGGTACCAGAAAAAACGTTAGGAAAAAGGGACTGGGCAAAACTGGAGCACTCCTGCACCACCAATACTATCCTCTACCGAGAGGTGCAGGCATCCCATGGGCTCTAATGCCCCAGGCATGGTATGAAGCAATCCTCATTTCCTAAGAGATCAGGACTCTGCAGACCTGTAGGTTGGTAGGTTGGGGTACAGACAGCTTGCAGAGGTGATCGGCGGCCAGCCAGCACTCACCACCCAAGACACCCTGTCCTGCCCCCCACCCCCCACCCCCCCCAACAAAGAGCTATTTTGAGCTCATGTTTTGATCTCCTTTGCATGTCAGTTACACTATTTCTGCACACATTTCTTTTTATTGTTTTCCGGTGGTGAGCTTGCTGCCCTGCACTCTTGATCTTTTCCACTTCCTCTCACTTTCATGCCTTTCTTTCCCCACCGGGCAGGTGGGACAGATGCTTCTGTCAGAGGTGGTGGGCGAGCCATGTCCCCCCTACGCTTTCACCCCCAGTGGAGACTCACAGGGCAGTGGGAGCTGGAGAGACCCCAGGGGTGTCCTCACTCTGCTGTGTGGCTGGGTGCCTTACCTGTTCCCCACCATCACGTGAGGAAAAAGTGTTGACTCATGAGTTGTCACAGTGTGGGTTATGGGTAGGCAGATGAACACTGCACAGGAGAAAGGTGTGCCCTTTAATCATCCAGTTCTAGAAATGGTAAGGCCAGCCAGGCTCTGCTGGAAGGGACCCTTTTGTGTCTGTTTTGACTCCCTGCTGAGGAAAACCAGTTCCCACCTGGAAAGATGAAATCTGACAATTTTCATCTGAAAATAGGGGGGTGCAATGACATTTGGCAGCTGAAAGGGGGAGGGAAAGAATAGGAAGTCTCCTGAATATTTTTCAGAAAACCCACTTCTCAGGACCATCATTTTTGTTTTGTCCAAGGTACAATTTTCTTCCACAAATCTTCAAGTAGATTTTTTAGAGAAATAAATTTTAAATACAAAACCCCCCAAATTTAGGCAGGTATCGATGCCAGATAGATTTTGCTCATGTTCTATTGTTGTGGAAGAAATGCACAACTCTGACCCACTGCTGCACTTGGAGCTGTGCTTTAGTAAGGTTTTGTTGGAGCAATTCCCACAGCGAGATTCACAAGGGGATGTGACACAGACACAATCAGCATTCATATTTCTACGGACATGGGACAAAAAAAAACAAGGGATCTGCCTCAGAGCGCATGGAGGTGGCAGCCAGAGGTCAGAAAGCAAGCAGTGGTCCAGGTGAACCACGCACACCTGGGGCAGAACCAACCTGGATTCATGTTAATGAGCGGCCGTGGATTCAGCGCAGCAGCAAGAGCTGCAGTAACTTATTGTTAATATTGTACCATCAGGTGGTTAGGGTGGGTTTCCTTTCCAGATAGTCTCTTGCTTTCCTGCAAAGCAGCTGGGATCAGCCATTTGGGGAGATGAGGGAGTGGCATCCATGTGGTGAATACCTGTGCCTGCCCTGCAGCAGCTTTCCGTGGCTAGCAGCTCCCTGCAGAAGATGCCCCTGGCCACTTGCTTGCCCCTGGCTGTAGCCCACACACAGGGCAGCTGATTAGTGAGCAGTCAGGTGTCAAGTCCCCAGACACTCTCATTAGGGTCAGCAGTCCAAAGGGTCAATTGAGGATCAGCTGTTCGTCATTCTCAAGGCTTAGTTTCTCATTCATAGCTTCAGCGAAAAGCAAGGACACCTACAGCAGGGAAAAGCAATGATGAAAGCACAGAAGCATCCTATAGTGCTTGGACATAATGATAATACCAGTTCTGTAAGTGCTCACGTTAGATAGCAGGAGGTAAGGCAGCTTTGATTTACTCAGGTATAGTTTGGACAGTCTAACTGGTAAATCTCAGCTCAACCTGCCTGTGGGCAGTGGTGTGAGCCAGGAACCCAGGTGTGAGGACACGGAGGTGTGAGGATGTCTTGGAGGAGATGTAGGGTTAAACAAGAAGCTCGCCAGCTCACCCCAACCTCATGCGGGTGAATCTGCCTCTTGTTTTTTCCAAGTGTGAAATTCCTATACAGAGAGAAAGAGGTTTCAGGAAATTTCTGCTCCTCTCAAAATCACTTCTGATTTTTCTAGTAAAAGCGTCTGCCAGCCTCCTGCCGCCAAGTTCCTTTTTTTTCTTTCTTTTTTTTCCAATACATATACGATTCAAGCTGTGTTGGCTCCACTCCTGAAGTCTGGCAGGTGCTCAGTGACATATGTTCTGTGATAAATGTTTATTACATAAGTTCATTCAAGCTAACATGGATTTTGAGATACAGTCAGCTCTCATTATATAGCTTGCCTTCAAAGCTCAGTGTCCAGATTATACCTTTTCTTGTACAGATGTCTCCCAGGGTTTCTCTGCTTCTTCCCTGATTTAGCCAAGCCTTGATTGGTTCATCAAGGTAGTTAACGAAACACTCAGTCCTACTTGGGGGAGGGGAGGAAAAGGAGCAATTATAACTTCGGCTTGTTCCAGCTCATTATTTTAATCACTGCGTATCGTATTTGGTGAAAACACAACTCTGTAAATGTTAAAACTTGGGAGCTGTCCTGGCTCATAAACAGAAGGTCAGGTTTCAGCCACCTCAAACATGGGTCCTTCCTGGAGGGGAATTGCATCAAATTGCTATTGCTATTCTTCCACTAGAGAAATCCCACCTGCTTCCCACTGTTTCAAGACTACGGACAGTTTGTATTGTCCAAACTTCCTAAGTGTGTTCACATTCATCCAGGTTGTTCTGAAAAAACTTACTATCTGATTTTAATAAGTTGCAGTCACTTTGTGGGCTGTTCTTTGTGGGAAGATGAAATTACAAGTGCTGCAGTGTGGAATCCTGAGCATCCTGAGCAAGTCCAGCGGAATGCTGCTATCAGATTTATCCTTTCAATGTACATCAGCTGGCAAAGAATCAGGGTGAATGCTTCTTTGCTTTGGATAAGGAGCCTGGTGTGGCAGGAGCCAGAGCTGCCTTTGGGCTACCTGCCATGTCCCTAGGTCTGAGCCTTTTTCTGGGCTTCACAGAGCACCAAAGTCATTTTGCTGGTCAGATTTTGGCAGGGATATCTGCATGCACGTGTTCAGGAGCTATCTTGAGGAAAGAAAAAGAAACTTAGCCCTGGTTTTACATGGTGCATGGACCTCACTGCTTGATCTCAGAGATCTAGTTGGTCCTGCATGTTCTCACTCTCAATGTGACAAATTCTTGTGCAAACAGTATGATTCACATAACATTTTGCAAAGGTCTCGTGGCTCTTGACTGTCTGGCTAGTTTGACCTTGTTGAAACAGGGCTGGGCCTGGGAGGGCAAGCAGCAAATGTGACATTTTCTCATAGGATCCCCTTATAACCATGAGCTGGGAGGTAAGAATGTCAGAAGCATCTATAAGCAGGTAAAGGCTTGGTGCAAGGCATTGTACTTTGCAAGGATGAGGCCTCTTCAGTGAGAACTTCAGAGCTCAACAAAGGGAAAAGCAAGCTGTGTGCTTTACACTAAATCAGGTAGGGCCAACAGCTACAATAATCATTTTCTAGTCAATGTATGAGTCTTATCCAGCAAATTTTGAGGCAAACACACCACAGGTTGGCTTTTGCAAAGAGTCTGTACATCCCTGGGTCCATGCATTTCGCTATCTTCCATCTGCTGGCTAAGCACCCTTACTCAGAAGCAAATAAAACCGAAGATGAAGCAAATCTGCAGATGGGAGGGTTTACAGTTAGGGGACAGCACTGGGGTATGACGTGTGGTTAGAGTTATAAGGTATGCCTGGGTTATCATAGCTGAAGTGACACGGGGGTTTGATACAGCTGTGTCAGATAGCATGCCAAGCCTTCACAGAATGCACCAGTTTTAGCAAGATGTGTGAACATATTCAAAGAATCTAAGGTTGAACTTGCTGAGCTGTAAATCTCAGAGGCCAGCACGTACTGCAATTCCAGTGTGTCCTGAAGTGTGCCTGGGAAAAGGAGAAATGCAGAGGACTTCGTCCTTAGGGTGTTTGGGATCAGAAATGCAGAGAGGCAGAGATCAGCTGTCCCTGTTCGTGCTTTGACTTGGGCTGATTGTAATCAGCCTCGTGTTTCAGAGGTGTGGAGGGGGTAAAATCCAGTATACAGAAGACACAGAATGCAAAAAGGAAGAAAAGAGCATTAAGGGGAAAGTAGCATCGAAAGGACCCAGTCTGGTCTTCGGTTTCTCTTGCATCTTTGGGAGGAATTGAGTATCCGTACTGCTAAACAATGCATAGTAGTGAGCACGTGGGAAATATCTCCTGCACAAAGAGGAAGAAACACAAGCAGAACAGCAATTAACATGCTTTTTTAATTGGCACAAGCCGAAACTCCCCCTCCCTGTCTCTTGGAGCAAGCACAGCTGCCTTGGGCGGCCATCTCATGGCAAAAGAAAGGGGCCAGGAGATGTGCCCTGAGCTGTCTCTGCTGGGACGGGAGCATGCTGGAAGCAGGGATGGGAGCAGCAGGCATGGTGAGGTGGGACAGGACTCTCTTTGGGGTCTGGATAGTTCTGCGTAGACTGAGTGAGAGCACTGGAAATAATAAACCAGCACTCCAGAAAGGGCTGAGCAGTCAACCTCTCTCTCCGACGAACTTCTCCAGCCAGGCTTCAACCCTCTTTGCTGTAAACTGTGTCCAACCCCAAGAGAAATCAAATAGCACCTGCGGTGGCATTTGCATGCACTGCAAGGGTTTTGAGGCAGGGACTGTCTTTTGGTGGTTTGTGCTGGCAGCCTTCAGAGCCCAGCGTCCTGGCTGGGGAACACCTGCAAGGCAAACCTTAACAAATGGGTGCCTGCTGCAGCCATTCAGAGATGAAGCATCTTGTCTCTGGCTGGGCAGATGACTCAGATCCAGAACAAATTAGAGTTAGTTTGGGTGGAAGTGTGATGTGAGCGTCTAGCCACCACGATGGGGAGGGTAGATCACATTGCTGTAGCTCCATTAAGACTGACGTGGTCACTCACCACCCGTAGAGAATTTGTCCCAGACCTTTGTAGTCAGCTCCTTTGGGTAGTTTGGTTTCCCTCTGCATAAGGACACTAATGGTTACAAATGCCTTAAGTATCAACGTGACCCGTGTACCAGTGGAGGTGGTAGTTTTGTTTCAGCTGTCATCTGGCCCCTCTAAGCAATATTCAATCTCCATCCTGCTTTCAGAGCATCCTTACTTCAAAAAGAGCTGCCACTGCGCTGAAATTAGAGCTAAGATCACTCTTCAGAGAAATAATTTGAATGACAGCCCTTATCCTCAGGGGTGACATTAGTGTGGTGGCTATCATCAGTCATCCTTCTGGTGAGGGCACCCTGATCCACAGGTGCTGGAGTGCTCTCCATTCTGGGATGTGTCATTTGGAGCATTTTTACATCCTGGAATCTGGGAAACTCAGTCTGAATTATTCAGGAGGGACAGTGAGGAATGAGAAAAATAATACTGGAGATGGATGTGTCAGGGTTTGCAGAACCACTCACCTATAGAATGCTCCAGAGCTCAGGGAGCTGAGGTTAAGTTAACAAGCCTTAATGGACTATAAATGAAAAGCAGGAGGCTGATTTGGTTGGTTTGGTTTTCCAGAGAGGCCAGGATTCAGGCTTTCTCATTGAATGGGCAGCTATATTTTCTTTTAGGTAAGAAGTAAGTCCTGTTTTCTTCTCCTAAATATGTCTGGTCAATACTGCATCAAGTTATACATCCCTGGGGAATAGCTTTCTGAAGGCAGCTCTACACTGTGGGATCTCTGCACATGGGATGTCCCAGCAGTGCTGGCAGGAGAAGCCTCTCGTTTGGAGATTTTTAGGCACCAGGTCCCTGACTGCTGCAATCCCCAAAGCTCCCTGCAGAGAGATGCCCAGATGCAGAGCCTCCAAAACTTCTGGTTGCTCCTGGAACTCTGGTATGCTTGTACTGCAGGGCTTGCATTACTCTCTCACAGACCTTTGCTCCTGATTATTCAGCCCCATCATCCAGCCCACCTTTTTTTCAGCTATTCAGCGGATTCTCCCCTTGTGCACCTTTGCTCTGCTGCCTTCCCCATTCAGGATGTGGATGCAGGAATCAGCCAAGACGCTGCTGGTTGTGGATTAGACATTAAGTCATTTGCATTGACAGCCAATTACTTGTGTAGCAGCAAAATAGGACACTCACACTGACTGTGAGCACTGTTACCAATGGGAAGACCAGAAGGGAGCACTCCTTCCATCACATCATTACCATTCATGCTCATGGCAAGTCATCACATGTTGCTCGGTTGTTTCACGCACCTCTCCCTCATCATGGTGATATAAAGGGACATGCTAAACACTCTGCATCCCACTGCTGCTCTGCTGCTGCCTGCGAGGGGTGTTTGGGGTTTGACCAAAGGAAAACCACCCTCCTTGGGGAGAACCGATAAGGCCGAGAAGTGATTTTGTCAGAGCAGCTTGGTTAAGCACGTGGACACAACTGCCAGGGTCAGCCACAGATAATAAGCTTTTGGATGACAAATCGCAGTCCTTGGCTGTACAGTAAGGGGTGTATGCTCCCAGCATGCTCTCTGTGAATTATTGCAATGGCAGCACTCACTTCCCTTCTCTGGGAAAGAAACAAGAGCAAAGCAAGCAAGAACTAGCAGCAGATGGTCCCTCCTGTGCCCAGATCGTTCCAGCCAAAACAAATCTACATCCCCAGCTGAAGGGAAGGGTACAGGAATAGCACAGGAGTGTGACTCAGATCCAGTGACTCAGACAGCAAGGCGAGGGGAGAGCGGGAGGGGGAGAAGCAGAACCTGGCGCAAGAGCCTCTTACGGATGACAGTGATTATTGCTATTATTCCAACGAGTGCTTGCGGGCACCAACAACTCTCACTCCCGCTCCTGTTCTCATTTTTTTGGGGGGTGTTTTTTTCACTGTGTCTCTGTTTTCCCTTTTTGTGAGGAAGCTGTGAGCAACCCCCTCCGCATCCTTATCAGCTTGCGAGCTGGTAAATAGCAGGCCAAACACTTGTGTGCCAGATATCAGATAGGCTCAGCTGTTTGCATGCCAGCGGAAAATGCCACATGCCCGTCCTCCCTCTGCTGGGGCAGCAGCGTGCGAGATTCCAGGCACAGTGCTGGGCTCCCCTCTCCCCTCCCTTCCTCCAGCAGATCTTTCTCCCCACAACAGTCCTTGTATTAAATGAGGATGATGTTTGCCCAACCTCAACGAGTCAGATTTTGACTAATGAGCTCAAGTGCTGAACTGTCGGTGTTTTTCTCTCAGAGCTGCCAGGCAAGTCAGGTTAGCTGCTGCCACTTACTCATGCATAAAATGTTTTTGTGGCCCTTGGTTTAGCCACGGGGGGATGGATTCACATCTTGATACCCCTTAGATGCTACGAAAGGCTTTGCAAAGCTCCTGAAAAGCATTATCACTGGAAAAACTAGGCCATTGGGTGAGATCATGCATTAAGCGCTAGGGGCTGGCTGAACAATCTGTCCCAGAAACCTTGGATTAGTGCTGGGCTGTGCTCTGGCCCTTGGCATGAGCACAGGTGGGACGAAGGGCCCAGATCCTGCCTGACAGCACTGGAGAATTCCCCTGCGGAGCAGCACTTCCTGACTCGCTGGGCACCCCACTCCAGGCACAGGGTGTGTGGGGAGCGGGCAGCAATTCCTGGGGAACCCAGGCCCTACTATGAACTGGCAGCAGCTCTGCTTCTCCATCCCATAAACAGGCTGCCCAGGGAGTTGGTGGAGTCACTGTACCTGGTGGTGTCCCTGGTGGAAAAGTAGAGATGTGGTACTGAGGGATGTGGTTAGGGGGCATGGTAGGGATGGGTTGGGGTGGTGATCTTAGTGGTCTTTTCTAACCTTTATGATTCATGGTTCTGTGATCTTCTCTATCTCTTCCCCATCCACCACCAGGCAGAACTTGGAGGCTTCTAGTTTGTGTTGAACCCAAAACTTCTCAGTGCTAATTCCATCAAATGGCATCTCTCCCATGGCAGTATGCTCCATGAGCATTGCTGTTGTTGATACATGGCATTGGTGGTAGTGCCAACAACCTCCAGCAGTATGGTTGGCACATGGCTTGTGCTGCGTGCTCATGTTGGGCAGGGACTTTGAGGGGGCCTAATTATCTGGTTAACACCACTCTCATTGACTTTCAGTTAAATCAGGGACTATAAATGAAGTAGGTTGTAACTGTAACAGATATTCCAGAGACATTTTGGACTTCAGGAGTGACCAGCACAAGAATATAACTCCTTTAAGGCATAGAGGTGCTTGAACGTTCTGTGTTCTCTTCCAGAGAGACCCATGTCTAGCATGGTATCTATGGACCCAGCAAAGCTGCCTGGGGACTTACAGCTTACTCATCACGAATGCAGACATCAGCACCAGAGCCCTAAACCAAGAGCTCTGCAGGGACAGAGCCAATGCACAGAGCTGAGCACGTGCTGGCCCACACACATGCTCGCCAGCCAGCAAAGGTTTCAAGAAGGCCCAGTGGCCCTACCAACACATTGTGTGTCTGGGTTGGGTTGAACAGAGGGTCCAAAGCTGAAGGATCACTAGGCTTGGAAGGCTTTCTTTTTGGAGCAGCAGAGATGGAGGACAGGCTGTCACAGCTCTGGTTCCTTGTTGAAGGTATTTGGAGGGAAGAAATAGGTTGAGTTTATATATTAAAAATATATTGACAAGATTATATAAACTATACAGGTATTTTTAACTTTGGTACCCACTCTGGGCTGCATTTAACTGAACAGGATACAGGAGGTAAAATATTATTCATGACTGCATGAACAACTTCCCTCTTCTTTGCATATGGTGGTGAGGTCTTGACCCATTATAGACTGTGGCACTGCTATATTTTCACATGCATAACATGTTGGTTTAAAAAAAAACAAAGTGATTCAGCAGTAATGCAAACTGCATGCACGTGTGGGTAACTCAAGGGGAACTTTAACGTAAAGCCCCTTCTCCCCAGTTACCCAACCAGCCTTGCTACGAGCATGAAAATTCAGCATGTTCTCTTCCCTTTTCATTCTTGTCCAACTTTTGTAATGCCTAAAACAAGCAAGAAGAGGGACAGCTCCTAAACCCCATAAACTCTTACTAGCCATGATGGGAGAGGAGCAAACCTGCAGTTCCCAGCCCAAGCAGATGCCTCAGAGGCATAGCCTTTATAAGCACATATACCAGCACATGCTCTGATGCTGTATCTGCCACACTGTTGTTATACCCAGAGGCTGCTTCTGGGGGAAAGTCTGCGTGACCAGATACAATCTTGTGGTTCTTACAGGGAAGATATTGTTTAAGTCAAGACATTCAGGTGGGAATCTGCAGTTATTCTATGCTAAACTCTGGCATGGGCTTCCAATAAAAGCTCACTAAACAACCTTCTGTTCCAGGGTAACACTGCGCAGATGAACAAGGCATTTCTATATGTCGAGCGGATTGGGACCAGAGACTCAAAGGGTTACAACTAGGGGGAACCATTAGACCTCTTTGCCCCTTACCCAGTGCTCAGTGACTTGTGCTTGCCTAAACCATCTGTCCCAGAAAGGTGTCTAGTCACCATCTGAAGAAATCAAGAGGAGAGGCTGCCCCTCCCTTTGGTCGTTTGTTCCAGTGGTTAATCACTTCTTTGTTAAACACGTGCGCCTTACAGCTAATTTGAATTTGTCTGGTTTCAGCTTCTAGCCAGTGGCGGTTTGTGTTTATGCTATTCTTTCCTGCATTAAAGCGCTCTCTCTCACTCACTATTTTCTCTCTGATGAAATTACTTATACGCTGAACTTAACTCACCCTTCAGTTTTTCCCTTCTTCTCCCTTTGGGTGCATGAAACCAATCGAACAATTTCAGTATCTCTCTCTCAGGCATTTTCTCTACTCTTTAATTCAGTTCTGTGGCTCTTTCCTGCCCTCAGTTTAACCACCTTTTGAATATTAAAATGTAAGCCCCAGGCCTGGATGTGTTATCTTATCCTCTTTAGTCTCTGTGCTTTATATGGAGGCAAATTAACCTCCCCATCCCTTCTTATTCTCTTCCCTGCATGCTCATTCCCAGGCAGCTCTTGACCGCTGAACCCTGCTTACCCACTGGTCATAGTCTTTGGTAGCTCCATTAACTACCCTGCCACCATCCGTGTGCTTTATCAGTGGCCATTTCACATTATCTTTCAAACTGCTGATAAAAAGCGTGGAATAAAGTAGAGCTGAGTCCCAAACCTGGTTGGAATTTGTTGTTCAGTGACGAGTCCCCACTGACAACAACATTTTGAGATCTGTCAGTTACCCAGCTCTCAATCTGTCTCACATATCCTCTGGTTCATACTATTCTGTGCTATTTTTTAAGCAGGATGTCATGGTTTTAGCTCAATCCCCTTGTAAAAAAAGTCTAAGTATAGCACATCTGCGTAGTTACCTTTATCAGGCAACTTTGTAATCTCCTCAAAGAATTTAATCAGGTTTGTTAAGTGCTATTTTCTCTACAACGACACTGAATCACATTCTCAGAAGAGAGGAATGCTAAGAGGCTATTAAATATTATTATTTTATCTTTAGTCATCTGCTGTCCTCACCTAGCTGGGAAGACTGATCCTGAATTTTTGGCCTCTTGGATGTCACACAGCTAGTTCACTGCTATGTGAGATGTGGTTGTGTTAGCAGCTGAAGAGCTGTGCTCCCTTTTTTCTTTATGTACTCTTCTGACTCAGTCATAGAATCATTAAGGTTGGAAAAGACCAATAAGATCACCTAGCCCAGCCCCAACCCATCCCCACCATGCCCACTGACCACGTCCCTCAGTGCCACATCTCCATGGTTCTTGAACATCTCCAGGGACGGTGACCCCACCACCTCCCTGGGCAGCCTGTGCCAGTGCACCGCTGCTCTTACAGAGAAGAAATTTTTCCTAATATCCAACCTGAACCTCCCCTGGTGCAACTTAAGGTCACTCCCTCTTGCACTATCATTGTTACCTGGGAGCAGAGGCCAACTCCCACCTCGCCACAACCTCCAGTCAGGGAGTTGTAGAGAGCAATAAGGTCTCCCCTGAGCCTCCTCTTCTCTAGTCTGAACAGCCCCAGTTCCCTCAGCTGCTCCCCATTGTGCTCCAGACCCTTCAGCGCTTCATTGCCCTTCTCTGGATACGCTCCAGGGCCTCAATGTCTTCTTCATGTTAGAAGCTCAGTTGCATTCAGGAGTAGGATACTTTATACAGGAGTTCAGACTGATTCTTCTGTGATACCAAGCTTACAGCTACTGCCTCAATCACATACTTTTCTCCCGATTGCTATGTCAAATGGTTTCCCTTGCTCTTGCAAAGATGCTGTGGAAAAGAGTCTCATACCCTGGATTTCACAGCCACCTCATCTTCAGAAATGCTTTCCTCATCACTTCCTGTGCCTCTTCTTGACTATCAACAATAAAGGATGTCTGAGGAATGGACAGAGTTGATCAATAGGAAGAGAAGCATGTTGCTGGCCTCAGGACCAGGGAAAACTGTGAGCTCAGATTCTGCTTTACTTACTCTGGATCTTTCTGAGGAATACGAAAGCTCTCATGGTTTATGACACAGTAACCAGTCTCTAAAATTCATGCCATGTTTCCACGCAATTTTCCTTCTCAGATGTGCCTGCTGCTGTTTTTCCCACTTTTGCTGCACATTTACAAGAGGGCAGGATTGCACACACATGCAAACACATACAGCCGCAGCCATGAGACCGGCCTGGCCTTGGCTCATACAGTGCTTTCAAGCCCAGGGATGTATTTAGTTAGAGCAGGAGAAAGTTGTGGTTGTTTTGTTGTTGTTGTTGTTGTTTTTCCTAAAAGTCACCATTACAATGTCTGGATTCCCAAACACCTGCACTAAGGTTTCCTGATATTTCTGTAGACATTTGCATCAGAGATACAGCTGCCACAGCACTCACATGAGTTTAGCCTTCTTTTGATCGTGACTCTATTCTTGTTTCATTCTCCCTTACTTAAAGCAGAGATATAGATCTAAAGTTTCATGTACACCCAGACCTGTAATAGTGGAAGTCTACACTAGTGAAGAGTATCCATCCAAGCCTACTTACGCCAGTTTAACACCACTCAGTCAAAGTGCTCAGTTAGTTTAATTTGAATGTGTGAAGAGTTAAACCATCCTACCTGTAATGGATTTTAAATGAGATATCAGTCTCAGTTAAAGCTGTATGCAAAGCCTAGTTTTGGAAAGACAGATTTTTCTGTCTATTTTAAGGGATGAATTTGGTTTTAACATGATTGGTTTTATTCCCTCTGCAATATGATGAGTACAGTAGGTGATCAGATACAGAGGACTTAAAAATAAGAAAGAAGATCAGTGCTGATTTCCTACCAGATGAAGAAAAAGCAGACTGAGAAAAGCAGACTTTTCTCCAGTGTGTATTCCTGGGATGCTCAGACCTTCTACTGACTTTCCTGCAGCACAATGAGACCCACTGTTGTGTTCCCTCAAGGAGGAATGCCTAGCCACATCCCAGGTGCTGTAGGCCCATAGTGGAGAGGGGGAAGAGCAAGTCATGCAGCTCACTCTGTCATCTTTCTCAACTTAGAAAAAAGAGAATGGGGACTACTACCAAGTGTTTCTAAACAGTTTCACTCTCTGGTTTACATGAGGTAGCAAGAAGCTTCAGATTCTTTACAGGAAACCAAACAGCTAATTTCTAGCAGATTTCTTAAAGAAAAAAAAAGGAGGGGAGGGTGATTCTAAGGACTAAAAACAAAAACACAACAAAACCAAAAAGTTTAAATGATTCTCTTTGTCTTAGAAGTTCTGTAAAACCCCTTTCTTAACTAAATCTAGATTTGGGACTTAAACCAACCTGACTGTTTCCTTTAATTAAAACCTCATCCGCAGTTTGACTTACAACAACAACTACAAAACCAAACTGCAGAAAACAAATGAGATGACATCTGTTCCTTGGGCAAGGCTCCTTTGTCCTGAATTCTAGAGAGCTGGTTCGTTAAGGAGAGACTTACATGAACAAGTAAGACTGAACAGGAGCAGTAACACACCCTGATGCAAGTATAAGGGTGTTGAAATTTCTCCACTCTTCTCCCCAAAGACATTTCAGATCCCATTTCTTGAACACTGTTGAAAGTGCTCACATTCTGATTTCCTCTTCAGCCAGCTTGCTGCTCTCTGCAGTCTCTAAAAGCATCATCAAGCATTTCCTCATTAGATAATATCATCGCACACCCTAATGATTAGGCTCAATGAGTCACCTTCCTTTTTGGAACACTGCATTCAATCCAAAATTGTGTATCCTCTCTCCCTTGAAGAGAACTCCCTCCACACACAGACGTCTTGGGAGACCAGCCCAGCTGCAGCAACAAGTTCATTAGCTGACCCTTGTGGCTGATCCAAAAAGCCCTTTGTGTGATGCTCAGTGTCCTGGTTTTGGCTGAGACAATGAGAACAGTGAGAGACAGTCCTTTATGTGGAGGTATTTTGTTCTGAGAGCAGCACAGGCACCTCTAGGAGAGCTGTCTTGGAGAACTTTAGCATTTAAAAAGTAAGAAGCCAGCTAAGCAGTGAGCAAAGGGCTTGGGGGACCAGGAGGATGAAGAGCAACTGGAGTAACTGGGAGAGCTTGGGATGTCTGGAGAGGGAGTACACAAACAAAACATATGAGAAAGGAGAAGAAGGAAAATAAGAAACACTGAATGGTGATGGTCAGTGAAGTTTTGTAGGCAACAGAGCAGAGGCTACTAGAAGAGAAAAAGGAATAGGTCCTTCCCACTTGATCAAAAAGGCCTTCATGACTGTTTCTGGTTGCATTTATTTTTTCTTTTATGAACATTGCAAAAAGCGTATAATTCCACCAGAAGATGGCCGTTTGCATCCCCCCTCGTCCATAGGTGTGTATAGGGCTTCTGTCTTTGCAGCATCTGTATGCCTTGTGTTCTTAACTGAATTTATTCTCACATTTGCCCCACACTTGCAGGGAGCTGGTACAAGCATATTGGGCTGAAAATGAGGCAACAGT
Organism: Pavo muticus; assembly: GCA_016647715.1. NCBI lineage: Eukaryota > Metazoa > Chordata > Aves > Galliformes > Phasianidae > Pavo > Pavo muticus. Next base: position 280,186 of record JACDJE010000347.1, read on the forward strand.
TCCAAAACTGAACTCTGGAAGAAGCCTACTCACATGCCATTTAACCTTGGCGATGCCTCAGCCCAAAGTTTCTTTTTTCAGCTTCCAGCTCTTGCAGCACACACGTTTATGTTTCTGCTCCTGCACCAAACAGCTTCCAGCTCTTGGTAGCATTGAATGGCACAGCTTGTACCTCCAACATCTAGAAACTAGGTGGAGAAATGCCTCAATTCCCAGGGGAACACTTTCTGGAAGAAGTGTTCTAAGCACCTGTAAGATACCAAACAAGCTGGTCCACCTTCATGGCTGAGGCTTGCACATTCCCTCTCCCTCACCCAACCTGCTTACAGGATGTGCCACCACACAGCAACACATCCCCACTGCCAAGCTCTGGGCTGTCTGAGCTTGATTCCCTGGGTCTTCTGGTGAAAAGGTGACTCACTGCAGCCTCCCAGTTAAGGAACTCACGTGCATCACCTTCCTGAATCAAATGTGATGTATTTCTTCTATGCATGTGCAAGGACAGCAAAGCCTTATACTCCCAGCAACGCAAAGCCACAGTCACTCCTGCTTTCTCCTTTTGGCTCAACCAAATTAAATCCTGTTATTCAGGATGCTGCCTGTTTGGATTCCATTTCTGAGACTCTCACAATGTTTCCTAGAGAATGTCCTCGAGAAGGAAATTCCTCTTCCACTCAGCTATTTCTCAAGCAATGCTTAGGTTTCATTGCTCACATCTAATGAGGACCTCTTAAAGACAAATATTGGTGAGTCCTGCTCAACTGAGAAGGTTTGGCGCTCCTCAAACCAGGGAGAAGACATTTCTTCTCAGTCGTGATGCACTGGCACAGGCTGCCCAGGGAGGTGGGGGAGTCACCATCCTGGGAGGGGTTCCAGAACTGTGGAGATGTGGCACTGGAGGACGTGGGTCAGTAGTATGGTGGGGATGGGTTGGCAATTGGACTTGGTGATCTTAGTGGCCTTTTCCAACCTTAATGATTCTGTGATTCTAAGACACAGCCGCTCTGTTTTCCTTCTGTTCTTCATTGATAATTTGTTGCTCCCAGCCATACGCCTCCTTGTAGATCTCTTCTCTGGAGGAGGTTCTCTTGTCTCCCTGTCATTGTTTCATAGACACACGCTTAGCGATTTCCCAATGGTAGTATGTGGCAACAATGAATCCCCAGTGCACTGAAATGCACATGAAATTGTATTAGTCACACACAATTAGGCAACGCGCAGTCACCACGCAATCAGGGAAAGCCTGGATGCAGATTATTGAGGCGCAAGGGTTTTGATGAACCATATTAACACCCCAAAATGCTAATTTATGAAACAAAGAAGCTTTTTCCCTGAAAGGGGTTGTACTGGGCAAATTTTTCAACTTGAATTGTATTTTAAAGGTTGGAAACTGCCCTTTTGTCATTTCCAAAATGAAAAATTCATTTCATTCAAAATGACTTCTGATTTCACAATTTAAGCTAATGAGATTTTTTTTTTACATGGCTGAATACAAAACACTTCAAAGTTATCAAAAAGAAGCAGTGCTGATTGCCCCCATTGAGCTTTCTTTTCACACTTTATTTGTAAAAAAGCTTATCGTCACCTGCATTTGCATTTAAGAAAAAAAAGTTGAAACGCTGAAAACATTTGCAGGACAGAGTAATCATTAAGTTGCTCAGCTTTAATGCAATGGCAATTTCACCACCTCCTTGTTACATGATTGTGATGCACTGTCTTGTCTTCTTGGCATCTTCCAAGGAACTATTTCTTTCCTTGTGAGAGGTATCTGGCTATGTGTCTCAGAGCACTTGCTAGACTGTGCAGCTCTGCTGAGATGGAGGGGGCTCAAATGGTACTGACCCAACAAGAGGAGAATTTTGTGTGCTGTGCAGCCTCCAAGGGAGTTTTCCAGTGTTGACTGGAGGTTATAATCAGCCATTATAATTCCTTTATAATAAGCAGAGACAAGTTCAGTAGCTCAGGAGGAATGTCTGCAAACATCACAGGTACTGGCAGTCCAGACGCTCCCTGAGAAAGGGAAGCTCGCCTACAGGGCCTAGGGGTCAGCACCCCAAAAATTCCCCTGTGGTGCCTCACTGGCTTCCATCAAGCACTCTCTTTAGAATAAATAGGGCCGAGGTGCACTCAGACAACTGGTTGTCATGCTGACCTGTACCAGCTCCATGTGTCCTTGCACTGGCCCCGGCACCTGTGTTCCTTGCCCTTCAGTTTGTATTATGGCAGCTCTGGGGGAAATCAATTTGTTTATTTATTACAGCATCTCACATAGTAAAGGTTCTGGCCCGAAAGTGGCATCCTCAGATCTACAGTAATATCAACACACGTGGCTTTAACAGTCTCAAGGGTTTTGCTGATGTGGTGTATTGGAAGTGCTGCTGGGTAAACTTTAACAGCACCATGTTTGTGCGTCTCAGCTACCATGGGATGAGGGGCTGTTGGGGCACCTGCCCTCCGTACATGCTCCACAAATGGTAACTTGCTTTGGGAACAAGTGCCAAGGATTCTGGATCCCAGCCTTTGACTTTCTTAAACCATCAGATTTTCTCCTCTCTTGTACTGAACAACAATAACCTGCCACGAGACGCTGTATGATGCATACCAGAAGTGTCTATTCAAGAAATTCTTGCATAACACAGACCCAAACAAAACTACAGAGTGTTACAAACTGAGGTAATCCCATGTGCAGCAAAGTACTGAAAGACTGGGATCTCCCTAAGACAAGCTTTGCTTGCCCACACTTCACAGGAGGGAAGTGGCAATTAGAAAAGAGGCTGTGACGTCATAACAGCCATTGAGAATATGACAATAAACAATTTGTTTTGAATTATCTTGCACTCAGCCTTACTTTACAATAGAAATAACACAAATCATAAGGCAGGAAATACATAGTAAAAGCCCACTAACCACAAGCTTTTCTCAGCAAGAAAAAATAATAACAATAACAATAAAAACAACATCAAACCCAAAAATACTTTGTAAATGGTCTGTTTTGAATTGTTCTCATTGCACACTGGAAAGGCAGCACTGCTCACACATTTGGCCAACAGTGGCTCAGACAAGAGTTGAGTTGGGTATCTGTCTCCCATTCTACATAATACACAGCTCTGTGGCTGCAGCACTGGTATCAAAAAGGGGGAAAATAACGTGAGCTTCACTGAACTGCACCTGTCACAGCAGTACCTTAATGCTGGATTGCCACTGCGTTTCCAGAACATAAATTTATCGAAGATATGCAGAGTGCTCAACCGTATGAAGTGCTCTCACTGGCTGTAAAAATTAACAGGAGGAGATAAATCACTGCAAAGTCACTTGCTGTTGGACTCCGACCTCCTTGGGCCATCCTTTTAGAAAGTCAAACTCGTGTGCCCTGAGTGATCTGAAAGGCAAAGTGCACACATATATATACATATGGATATCTGTATACATACACGTATATATGCAAGTATTAATGTGTTTATACACGTGTGCAGAAATGGTCATGCATGGGTGCATGTTCTGGAGGGACTAATTCTCATAGCAGAGAACCAGGCAGAAGACAGCACTTCGTAGAATCATGGAATCATTGAATCATTAAGGTTGGAAAAGACCTTTAACATCATCAAGACCAGCCCCAACCCATCCCCACCATGCCCGCTGACCACATCCCTCAGTGCCACATCTCCACGGCTCTTGAACACCTTCAGGGACAGTGACTCCGCCACCTCCCTGGGCAGCCTGTGCCAGTGCAACATCACTATTTCTGAGAAATTTTTCCTAATATCCAACTTGAGATATATCCACCTCTAGAGATGGGGTCAGGGAGCATGGATCTCCGAATTGGACACAGCCAACACTTACATGAGGAACATCTCCCTCAGACAGCCTGGCTACTTCCACCCCCAAATATCTCTGATCCTCTGAGGCTGAAGGGCAGAGTCATGACCTGTCGTTGGCATGGCTGAAAAGCACAAAAATGTCCTTTTTTTTTTTCCAATCATGCATCTATATTTAGTGTCCTGTCACTGAATCCTGAGGTTATCTCCTGTATCCCTCTGCTGCAGCCACAGAGGACAGTACTTTGATGGCAGGAATGCTGTCTGGCTACAGTGTGGTCTTTCAGGGTTTGAATGCTGGTTCTTCAGAGGCCCTTCTGAGCCCTTGAAGTAGGTACAGGTTTGGGAACCTGACTTATTTCCAGATTTGCAAGAATCTTTGTCTGCCTTTCTGCCAGTGCTTTGCAGTACATAGCATGAGAGTTAAAGGGAAGCATAATAAGAATGTTTTAGTGATTTGAACTTTGCTTGAAAAAAACACCAAAAACCAAAAACCAAACAAACAAAAGACCAGCTTGTTATTGTGTAGGCTCTGCATAGGAGCATTCCACTTCACTGCAGACTTTGTTATTATTTCAATAGGAAAACATTCCTCAAGAGTAAAGAGAAACACTTTTGTGTCAATCCCATGAGCATCGAGAATTCAAGGAAATCTCTCTCCCAGTAAAAGAGAAAGGTTTACAGTTTTCTTCTCATGCTTCCTGCATCTCTTTTTGTCTTATGCATACATATACACAGAGGCTTCTGAACCTGGAGACATATCCCTAAGGAACTAATCTGCCACGATACATGCGTTTCAAGCCGGTGTCAGAATCATAGAATCATTAAGATTGGAAAAGACCTCTCAGGTCACCAAATCCAGCCACCAACCCATCCCCACCATCCCCACAGACCATACCCCTCAGTGCCACATCCCCATGGTTCCTGAACACCTCCAGGGATGGTGACCCCCCCACCTCCCCGGGCCCTGGGCAGCCCGTGCCAGTGCATCACAACTGTCTCTGAGAAAGAATTTTTCCAAATATCCAACCTGAATTTCTCTTACTCCCTTTCCACCACATATGTCAGATATCTCTCCATACAACAGGCACCAAGCACTCCCAGTTCCACTAGCCCTGCACAGGGAGATGCTGCTCCGTGTCCAGAGCTCCCACTCTTCTACTTCTGTTCTGGCGTGGAATACTTTACTGAGGAAGGATTTGCATGAGAAGGGTTTACATCTCAGCTTTCTTCTCTTCCCGTGAACTCTCACTTCGCTCTAAGTATGACAAGGAAGCTCTGTAACTTGCCATATTAGGAATCAAACCAGCCTTCTGAAGAACTCGTTTCTCCATTGACCTTTTTGATCTATTGAGCTTTTATGTGACTTGGATGCTTTGTTTAGCTATATATTTATATAGCAAACATTCAGTGTATGGATGGGTGTTAAGACTGTAAGGGACTGTTAATACTGTTAAGACTGTACAGGTCAGGGGATGGTTCTCTATTGCGCACCTTGCTCAGCCACAGTCAACACAATGCACAGCCATAGCAACAACATTCCTACGGTTTTTGAAGGCACGGGCTGTGACAGATTTTCTCAGACACAACGGAGCTGCCATCATCAGTTGCTCTGAGCAAAAGGTTTCCAAATTCACCTTTTCTACAAAGTCTGGGGAGAGCGGAGGGGGTGTCGAATCCTATCACGACAGCGTTAGAAAGAGGATGAGTCAAACGTGCCGCAGGGGTGTCCATCAAAGAGCAGAGATAAAAGCACTGAATTCCAGCAGCAAGTTGTGCCTGGCAGACACGATGAAATAATGCTGCTCGGAGGGAATGAGGGGAAGTGTCACTGCACCCTGGATGCTGGAAGTGCTCTGTGAGCACAGAGGAGTGAAGCTGCCGTCGCGGTGCTGCAGACTTTCTGTCTGACGCTGGGTGAGTCACCGGCGTGCTGCTCGCTGCAGGAGTGCCTGGCTGCTGAGGAAGTCAGGTGCTGCAGCAAATGGAAGTCTCTTCTCTCTTGAGATGTGCAGATAATGCCTTCTGTTCCTTTATATGGCTAGGTGTTTGGGGAATAAATTGCTTCATGCTATAGGCAGCTTCATGCAACAGGCTGCACACATATAGCCTCAAACTCTGAGCTCTGGGTTGGTCATGTTTCCCAGTGCAGACCCAAGTGTTCCCCATTGCAGACCCATGTGATGTGGTACACCTAACTCCCAGCAGTGTCTGCAGGGCACGCTTTATGGCCAAGGTTTCACCACCAGCTCTGCAGGAAGCTGTCCCTTCAGTGAAATTGACATTTTTTAAACAAGAAACAAAGTTTCCTTTCCTGTAACCCCAGACTTATGAGTCAGCATTTCACACATAAATTATTTACAGTAAAGGAAAATAAGAGGAGCAACTTTAAGTTTTTGTGCGATGGAGAGAAAGCAAAAAGGAGACATTACCCGCAATATTCCTGAGTTAAATGTGTACTTCATCTCTATTTTCTAAGTCCCCAGGAGTTTTTCTTTATTTTGGAATAGCATTTTTTGTGTAAGAGCTCCAGGCCCACAAATTTGTAGTGTCTAGCCTCAAGGTCAATGCGGGGGGAAATGCTTTACAGCTAGGGAAACTAGGGCACAGGTATCTGAAATAACCTGGATGTGCCTTTAATTCCCCATCCTGGCTATATCACAATCCTGCCCAAAAAGCAGCATGTGTGCACTCCCTCCTAGGAACTGCAAGAATTCAAGGAAAGGTACAAATCCCATTTGTGCATTAAGCCTGAAGGCTTTCATTTATGCACTTGTTGGTGATGCGTGTTTAGCTCTAGATTGCAAATGAAAACTGCTTTGAGTCACCAGGAAAATCCATGCAACCCACAATCTCCAATGTCTAACGGTTGCTGGTGAATGCTGGCTGGAGTTATGAAGGCTAACTTCTTTCTGTAAGAACTTAAGTGAATACATTCACAGCTTAATGTCTTTTCCAGCCTCCAAGGGCCATTGGGCCATCACACTGATGTTGCAAGGTGGTAACAAAGGATGCAGGAAGTCCTTATGAGGAGGATGCTGTGATGAGGAAGTGAATGAGATGAGCTGTTAATAAAAGACACAAAGCACTGAAATCTCTCGGAATTCGTGGGGAGTTTTCTGGTGAGTAATACCAACATTTTGGGATCTGAAACATGAATCATTCCTACTCCATATTAACTGCTCGCAGCCTGCTATGAGTTACAAACCAACAAAGTCCCATGCAATCTCCCACTCAGGAATAGAGAAAATGATAATCCTCCTATTGGAAAGACAAGGTTTCAGCATTTGTCCTAAACTCCTACATTCTGAGACCTCACAGGACAAGTCAGCAGAGCACTGCTGAGAACGAGAAACAGCTATGGGCTAATCCAACCAAAAGAGCAGAGGTGCTATCACGACCCCTCAGCACCCAACTGGCCTCAATCTGCATGTAAATTCACTAACAGCCAAAAGCTCTATGAGGGGTCAGGTGGTGCACACTTTTCCTTCTGCTTTTCCCCTACCTAGAAGGTCTATGGCTGTGCTGAAAGCTCTGGGATTTACCAGAGCTTTGTCTATTCCTTCTTGTTCAGAGTGACACCACTGTAAGGTAAGCAAGATGAGAGAAAGTCTTTGTTGTGATGAGCTGGTCAGTGGTTTGTGAGCAGGCCACTTTGCTGGAGGGCTGTGAGTGGTATCTGTAAACACATTTCATGCAAACATCATTATCCTTGGCAGCTGTGCTAAAAAAGCTGCAGTTCAAATGAGCGTCTGGTTCCTCAGTCTTTCCTGTGCTATGATCTCATGCTATAATGTGAGCAAACTTCCTATCTCTGAAGAAGGGAAGCAGAGCAGCCCCGGGGGAGCTGATGTGGGTTCTCCCTTCTTCCCATCAGATGCTACTTTTAGTGCAGAGCTGTGACTTAGAATGGGGCCTGGGTCAGGGCTAATGGAGGGCTCTCTGTTGGTGTGGATGCTTGATCTCCGTTGCACCAGCAGTACGTGCTGTGGTCTGTTTTGGGTCCTGTTGCCCAGTTTGGGCACAGTTGGGTCCTCATGGAAAATAAGGCATGGGGTGAAGGAAGTGTGTCCAAACACAGGCTGCAAGAGGCTACAGATGGCTGGTGTTGGCATGGTGTTGGGTCAGACAAACTGTTCTTGGAAGCCACTTTGCCCCATGTTTCTCTCCCAAGATTTGAGACTTCAGTGTGATCAGAGGCACCCCGAAGATAGTCTGGTCTTTAAGGGAGGATGTTGTGTGCTTCTATACAGCATGGATCTTGAGGGTACCTGTGGCTCACCCAACTGGAAAGAGCAAATGGATGAGCTTTGTACTGTCCTGCATCCAGCACCAGTCATCTCCAGCAAGAACAACAGGAATTCAGATAGATACTTTTGGAATCTAAGAGCTTATTTTGATAGTGTGGCTGTGTTTGGCTTTGTGCTTGCTTTTTCCCCCTTAGTTTTAGAAGGCATGGGGGATTAATCCTAGCTTGTGCAGTTGTTGTACCATAGTTTGGTTTTGTGTTGTGAGGGGCTTGACAATGCTGTCAGGAGACGTGCTCCCTAAGTACACTTATTATTTTTCTTCGTTGTACAAGCTGCACCAAATAAGCACCAGGCGTTTCCAGAAATTGCTATTGATTGGGCAACTACGTTTACGAAGCTAATCAATAAGCTTAACCCCCACCATATGTTTATTTGTGATACAATTGCTCTCTTTGTGTGCCTCATGTGCTTTCTAGAGCTTGTAATTTGTCCAGTGTAAATAGCTGATTTCATCCTTTTTCCTGGGGAAAAAATAGCCCTGCTATTATAAAGCTGTGTCTCTTCTGGTGAGGGAGGTGTATGCGTCTTCCTGCCTTTAGGGTGGGTAATTTCACCCTTCACAGGAAGAAGATGAAGAGATGGGAAAGAGCCTTGTTGTTTCCTGAACAGCAGAGTTACAGCAGTCTCCTGTGGATTTGTGTCCTTTGGCCTTTCCATCCTACTTCTGTTTCTGCCATAACAAGCCCAGCTCTTTTCGCACTGCTCTTCCTGTGACTCTGCAACACAGAAGATAACATAATCCTGCAGCTGGGACAGAGCTGTCAAGTGCTTGTTGGCCAGCCAGGACATGCGTGCTGTCTGGCCAGGTGGTTATTTCCATGGTGTTGTGTACCATGTGCCTTTCCACAGCGCGGACCTCATCTGGGTCTTCGTCTCCACTCTTCTGTGGGTTCTCTTAAAATGTGTGGGTATTTCTTGTTGACAAAACTTCAACCAGTTCTTTAAATATGAATGAATTGGGTCAGCAGCCCAAAAGTTTGGGTGTAGATTGCAAGGCTGGAGAGTCAGTTGAATGTCGGTCCAGAAATTATTTGTGTGGGTGCCTGAACTGATCAGTGTGTCACTGGGGTCCAGATTTTTGCAGTTCTGAAGAATTTGGAACACATCTTCTGGCCTCAAATGATTTTTTTTTTTCCTGTCATGCTGCCGTAGCTGATCAGGGCTGCCTATGCTAAGGATGAGAAAGTGCACACAGTTCTTCATAAGGATTTCCCCACAGACTGGAAGCACCAGAATTTTGCAAGAGTTTCTGTACTGTGGAACTATGACTGCAGAGACCACGGTGATTCTTGCTCCATTACAGTCAGCTATGCCCTATATGCACTTGGATATGTGAAAGCCCCCACCTCTGTCCTCCTCCAAGTAGAAACAGACCTACTTTTGACCCTTGAAATCTGATGTTCCCACATTTCTCTGGAATTTCCCCCTCTGATTTGTAGAGTCACCATAAATCGGCCCCACTTTGGACTTCCCTCTCACAGAGAGGGATCAAGCAGAATGAAGTGCTGATATTTTTCCAATATGTTGAGCTTTTCTTAGGAACCACTTCTCAGGATATAATTCCAAACAAGGCTGAAAATGTAGTGAGGGAAGTGGTGTGTGGGAATGTTAATTATTGCCCAGATAGTAATACTGGGAGTTTGTATTGTATTTATTCAGAAGTCTTAGAGCCTGTTGACCTTCTTCAAACAGTCCCAACAAGGAAACAGATGCCTCAAAACCCTATTATTAAAAGCTGCTTGAAAAATCAGTGATTAGGCAATATAGTATGCCCTGTATTGAAGACTCTGGGAGTTTTCAAAAGTTAGGTACTGTTTGGCCAGCTGATTGACTTTCCTGCTAGCACACAGATAACCTGAAACAAGCCATAAGAAATGCTGTTTAGTTGGTGGTTACAGTGCATGGAGGAAGCTGAGTGTATTGGGATGTTGGAGAGTTTTGAGGATGTCATCAGTTCTGGAAGAATGTGTAGGGGAAAGGGGCAGATCATGGGGTCTGTAGGCAGAATCTCTGAGTACTGTGTGAAGGGAAAAGTGAGGGGCACCAGGGTAGGTGTGCTGGGGGGAGTGAAGGCATGTAGGGTGCAAGTTCTTAAATTGTGGAAAGAGGAATGGTGATGCTTGGAACAGCTTGGGTGCAGACAATAAAATGTGTAATATTAAATACTGGGTTTCTTGTTCTGGAAGAGTGGCTGTTGTTCAGTTTCATCAGATTTTTAAATGAGTGTGTGTCTTAAGCAGTAGGTGCAGCGTAACTGACCCATGTATAATAATGCTTCTGCCTTAATATACATGAAGGCTTACAGGCAGTAGAGCTAATCTCCCAATATATAAACCTTTGTCTTCTGACTTACCTCAGATTCCTTTAATTCAAGTCTGTAGAAACTATTGCAATTAGCTTCTACTCCTTCTTTTGCTCTTCTTTATACTCAGCTAAGGGTGTGGGCAAGCAATGTCTTGGATCGTTGACTCAGATGTTTAAGTGGAAAAATACTCAGCTCAAGTTTATTGTAATGAGCAGAAGCAAAGAGGGTCTTGGTAAATATCTTGATTCTTTGTATGCAGCTGGGTTCCCCCTTGTTTACTTGACTTCTACAATTATTTTCAAGCTGCTAAGGTCATTACTAGTTAATAGTTGGCTAGAAATCAATAGACAGAGATGGTTAAAGATAAGTTTTAATAATGAGCACAATCAAATTCTAGCAACTTTTATCTCTCTGTTGCTGCCAGCGGTGGCTGGTTTTTGTGCAAAAACTCCATTCATTTTCCAGCTGCACAAACTCCAGGCAGAGTTTATCTCTGTAAAATGAAGAGATAGCATAGCTCACTCTGGTGTCTGGTGGTAAATGCCCTGCTGATAGAGAAATTAATTGGTGTGCTAAATGCCTTCCATCAGTTTTGATTGGATTTACAACCAGTGTTCACCATTATCCAGAGAAATCAAAGCTCCAAGATATAGAATCATCCAGAGATGGAGCACTCTCTTCTCTCAATCATCTATGCCTGGAGTACTGTGTCCAGGTGTGGAATCCTCAGTACAGGAGAGTCATGGATCTGTTGGAGTGTGTCCAGAGAAGGGCCACAAAAATGGTCCAAGGAATGGAACATCTCCCTGTGAGGACAGGCTGGGAGAGCTGGGACTGTGCAGCCCAGAGAGGAGAAGGGTGGAGATTGGAGAGTGGCCTTTCAGTACCTAAAGGGAGGCTGTAGGAAGGAAGGGGACAGACTCTTCAGCAGTATCTGCTGTGACAGGGTAAGGGGAAATGGTTTCAAATAAAAGGAGAGGAGATTTAAATTGGATAATAAGAAAAAAGTTTTTCATCACAAGGGTAATGAGGCACTGGCACAGGTTGCCCAGAGAGGTGGTGGTTGCCCATTCCTGGAGACACCAAAGGTCAGGCTGGACAGGGCTCTGAGCACCTGATGGAGCTGTAGGTGTCTCTGTTCATTGCAGGGAGTTGGACCAGATGGCCTCAAGAGTCCCTTCCAGCTCAAATGGTTCTATCATCCCTGAATAGATGGAGGATCTTGAAGTCTCAGTGAGTGTTTCTTGTAAGGTCAGTTGTCAAATGGCTTCAGCACCTCCAGTTAAGCGCTATGCTGAAGCTGGATTTTTAAGAGCTAAGTTTTGTCTTGGAAGGGAAAACATAGTGCTAAGATTTATACCTTTAATTCTGGATTTGCTTGGTTCAAAGCATGAAGAGCACTGCAGTCTAATTGTTATCCCTCATCACATGGAAAAGCAGATCTCTTGCAAATACCTCTGATGCTGAGTGATCATCTGAACAAATGTGTTCAAAGTGTGCTGGAGATAATGGCTGCTGCTGGGCTTTGGATCTGATGTTGCATGATGCTGCTTGTGCTGGAGGTTCCTTGGCTGCCTGTGGTTTGCCAGATGATCCCGTGCCTGGCACCAGGTTCTCTTCCTGTGGGTTTTGCAGAATGCTATTGGGCTGTGATGCAATGGCATGCTATCCAGGTGAATCTGCTGCAGCAGGCTAAGTGTTGCTGGCACTTGTGTCCTCAAGCAAGTGAAATTCTTACTCTCCACCTGAAGCCCTGCCAGATGTTTTTATGAATGTGATGGGCCATGGGGATGGCCTAGGCTTGGAATGCATGCCAGTAATTTGAGGGGCTCTCTTCCAGTTTTCTGTTCTGTCCCAGACTTTGTCTTCTGCCTCAGGCAAGTTACATCAGTGCTGTGACTCAGTTCCCCAGCAGTACAATGAAAATAGTGACGCTGCCCTAACTTGTGGGATTATTGTGGTGATAAACACCTCTCAGGCTGCAAGGTGCTGTGGTCTTATGATCACAACAGCCACTTCAGCACCTACGGTATAAAAAGTGGCTTGAGGTCTTCACCTGCTAAATGCTACGGGGAACATTTTGTCTTGAGAAGTTTCAGGTATGTAAAACATGCATCAAGGTACGGGAAGATACTAAACAAGCAACTAATGCTCAGGACCACCTCCTGGGGAAATGTTGAAACTCGAACATCTTGCTAAACTGATAGGTCTCCTGAGAACCTGCACCAGAACCACCAGGTGCTTGAGGCTGCCCTGATGTAAAAGCTCTGTCCAGGATATGAGACAGAGGAGGGGATTTCAGTCTGAAAAGTTGCTGAGTGCAATTAACCAGTCAAAGCTACCTGCTTGGGGATAACCAAAAGTCTGCAAATATTTGCAACTTCTGCAGGGCACAATGACCCCTAAATCAAATGTGTGTGGGTTACTGGGAACTCAGGTAATTAGTACTGGCTGCAGTGCCTTCAAAGCTTGTATTCTCTTTACATGCTACAAATCTCTGGAGGAGCTCCCCTTCTTCTTACTGTCTCAATCTCTCAACCTTGCCCATGAGAGTTGATGTGCTGGGAAAAAGCAGTGAATCCTTGGCCAATGGCAGTACAGTTAATCTGCTATGGTTGGTTTGGCTGGTTTATTGCCCCAGCAGGGCACTGGTTTAATTGGGATTGCTCGCTGGATATCATGCTAGAGATGGCATGTTCTGAATGATGCTAACTGTAAGCTCATGAGGTCTGAGATAGAAACAACACTAGAAAGCATGGTAGAACATCTCACGGGTTTTGTTAAAGAACATCCAGACAGTGTATGGAGCCAACTTTCTCTTAGACATAAATGAAAGCAGTTCACGTGTAGGGTATTATACATGTGTATGTAAACACAATATATGTCTTCCAAATCAATGGTGGAAGATGAGTTGCTTTCTTTTGTTACTAGTATACTGTAGTAGGATGTCTCACTGGATTCAAGATGGTGTTTTTTATGAGTAACCTGGGACGAAACTTCTCTGCCTGGCTAGGAATGATCTCCCTGTTGGTTCTTCATTTTTTTTCAATAAATTCCAATCTACTTGAGGTGAATCATCTGCATTAATGATCTTGATAATATATTAAAGCAAACACCTTACCCCAGTTCAATCAGTCCCACTCCTCTCTTGATTTCGGTTGTAGTGGTCAGAGCAGTGGAATGAAGGTAATATAACTGAGAATCCATTCCTATCCTCTGTGGGCAAATCTCAGAATATCTCTCAATCAACTTGTTAAACATAATGAATTCCTCCTGTACCCATCTTCTGGGTTTAGAGGCTGTTTGTTTGTCTGTGGGGATCAGCAGGTGGGAGCATGGTTTTCTGGAGCCTGTGATAAGCCTGTAAGTCTGTGTGCTGTGCTCCCTGCCTTGGTGCTGTGTGTATGACGAGTGTTGCACCTGGCACAGAGCCACACCTGAAACCCAAACCTTTGTTGGGCTGATAAGCCAAACCATGTAATGAGAGAAAAAAAAGCAAGGCAGAGTGTTCCCAGCACCCAAGGGCGTGCACAATGTCAGCTTGTCTAAAGCCAAAAAGGATTTGTTTGAAAATGGAGAGAAAAAATTAATACCAAGCAAACAAAGTAAGTTGGATGTTTGGGGATAAGGACTTAAAATCTATAAGCATTAGGCTTTCATTGCTTTCACATAAGGCCAAGGTCACAAATGACCTGAAGTCATGGTTGCACTATTTGCTTTGCTTGAAGAACTGGCTAGCATTTGTGAATGAGCTGTACATTTGCCTGGAAAATCTGTTTCTGTGAGACCCAACTTATTTCCTACTTGATGTCAAGTATGGTTTGGGGTTTTGGTCAAAGGCAGAATAGGAATGTTGACACCAAACGCTTTCCAGTAGCTTGCAGATGACATTTTTTCCTTTTAAAAATGTTCTCTATGTGTAGAGCCCTTGTCTGAAAGCGTGGAAAAGGCAGACAGCGAAGTTAAATCACTCCAACCCCAAAACACTGCTTGTTAAAATAAAGGCTTTGGACAGATCCTGAAAGAGTTTTCCCAGTTAATTTTGATTTGTTATTTTTTTTAATCTTGGTCATTGAGAAAAATCTATTTTAAAGATCTTCCTAAATTGTTCTTTCCCAACCTAAATCAGAATATCAAAGAGTTCGCACAAAGGTTCTGGGCTTGTTACTTTGGGTGCAGCACAGGCAAGTAGCAAAAACAACCTTCCCTTACCTGAGAAATGCCTCAGCAGGAATTAGACAGGATGCAACAAGTGGACAAAATGCAGGTGGGAGTGTTAGGAGGAAAATGAGGAGGAAGTTGTGCCTTGCCATGGCCCAACCTGGTGCCAGATGGGTGTGAGGTGTAGACTTGTGGCATAGAGAAGTTTTAAGGAGCTATGTGAAAGATGCTTCTCTGCCTGTTGATGTGAGTTTTGAAGCCAACGTGGTAAAAATCTGGCATTAACAACTGGTAGTTTCATCAGCGGGACCTGAATGTGAATGGCGTCATGGGAGTTTTTCTTCACTGAGTCCTGTAAGTCAGCTTCAAAGGTTGCTGATGCTGTCTGGGCCCAATGCCCACGTGAGAGCTGGCTGTGGGGGCAGGGGGCCTTCTCTCCTGGGCAGTCAACCTAAAAGCTTTTTGTCCTCAGAAAATGTCAGCTAACAGATCGAAGATGTTCAAAAACGCCGATTGCTCATGGTTCCCTGCTGTCTGCAATCAGAGATGTGGGTGCTCAGGCCGTGACTTGAATAAACATCAGAATAAGAATCCTGGTAGCAGCCAAATGTTTAAGCACTTCACAGCCCAGTGTCTCTCAGACACTCAGTTCTTCTTATTGATCCTTCAGTGAAGTGCTGAACTTGAGACACAGATCTGAAGTTCTGCTTGGTCTCTTCAACTCTCAGAGAAGCTCCAGGAAGCTAAATGCAAACTCTTTACTTGATTCAGCTCCATTTGAGACCTTTGGAAACGTGCCTACATGCAGCCAAAGAAGAGAACAAGGAGTTAGACAGTACCGGGCTGGTGTAGCTTATGGTCACTTGCTCAGTTAGCCAGTGAGACCTTCAAAGCCCACTCTGTCTTAGCAATAGGTCTGTCCTTTCTTAGTATTTGGAGCGCTATAACACCCAGTATGCACCCTGCTATCTGCCATATAAAAGTGGTTCAGATTGTTGGGGCAAACTGCATCACAAAATGCTTCTATAAGCAACTGAAGATTAAGTAATGGCTCAGCATTTTGTTCATGGTAACCACCAGCTGATTGATTGTCACCATGTAAAGCAGTGGTAAACCAGTTGATTCACAGTTGTACCCTCAAAGCTGGGAGTTCCTTGGTGTCATAGAGGTCTTGGACCCGCTTGGTGTTACTTCTGAACAGAGGAGGGGAATTGCTACTATAGCTAAAGGAGAATGTTATTTGCTAAGCATACAGTCCTGGGCTGCTAAATGGGAGAAAGATTCTTGCCCTCAGTTTCTGAAACTGCTTGCCAGTAGCAACACTGAATGCAAAATGTCCTGCCTAAGGATGGAGTGTGGCTTGACAAGCTTTGCGAAATTTATCACAGTGATAAGTGAAGTTCTGCAATAGGAAGAAATTAAATATAGTGATCTTTCAAGTTGTGATTTTCCTGTGACATTAGCTCTTGCTTTAAAGCAACCCGGTCTGAAACTTCAACTCCTCGGTGCCATCTTTAGTCTATTCCCATCTCTAACCAAGCTATTAACTTGCAGAATCAGTTATTAAAGGCACCTGCAACCCTCTACAAAACTCCAGAGCCAGCTGACTTCCTACTTCTCCTTTCTAATCTGATTTGAGGTCAAGATAGGAATATCCTTCAGCATTCCAGTCCAATTAAAAATTCAATCTGTGTTTAAAATCTGTTTGGGGGTCTTTAATCCCCTGGCAGTAGATTCCTCCACTCCTTGCCAAGTAATAGGGGAAAGTCTGTTCAGTGTTATTAAATGACTTGCCAAATGAGCCCAGTGTCTTAGTGGGCTGGTGCAAAGCTTGCTGTACCCAATGGAGCATGGTGGGACACCCAGCACTGGCTGCCAGGTCAGGAGTGGAATTGGTGCTATCAGAGTGATATTATCCAGGATGCCTGGGGACAGAGGAAATTAAAAGTCGCTAATACTTGCTGCCCTGAGCCAAGGCTCAATTGCAGAAGCACCTGCAGAGTTGGCCTGCATACCTACTGCTTGTTGTTGCTGTTGTTGGTTGACTACTTAGTGTGTTTTTCTTTTGAAGTCAGTGGATGGCATAAGGCTACTGTTCTGCATGGCCAAAACAGTCAGGATGGGGCTGAGTAGGATTTGTTGATGTGCAAAAGGTCTTGGACAGCTGGAAGCAGGGGAGAAGAGGAAAGACTGCTTGTTTCCCATCACCCTCTTGACTAGTGGTCTCCTTCTGCTGAGCCTACAAAAATAGATGTGGGTGGCAGCATTTGCAGCATGATGGGGGAACAAAAGGTGAGTGAAAGCTGTTCCAAATTTTTCATAAACGAGCTTTATCTGGGGAGAAATCGATGTTTCAACTGGTCAAAATCTTTCTTTGCTGGGAGAAATATCTGCTACTGAATCTCCACTTTTTTTAGTTGGAAGCTTAAACTAATTGAAATAGTTTTAGATCAAACGAAGTGTTCCTTTTAATTTTTTTTTTTGCAGTTCTTAGAGACACTGAAGGAGTTCTTAAAGCCATTAGAGATGATGTTAGATATCAAGGTGAGCTGCAAAGTTGAAAAAAGACTTCTTCAGTTTGACTCAAAATAAAACCTTCAGATTATTCTGAACTGCCGGTGAACCGAAAAATCAGTCATTTGCACTAATGATAAGTAACTGGCAGGTTGTTTTGCCTGTCAAATTCTGTGTCTTGTGGAGTGAGCACATTGTTGTCTGCTGACACGATCTACTGAGCTGGCTTACAAAAAAAAGTAATTAAATGCAGCTCTTCTCTGGCAGTGAGACCCATGTTTCTCCTGTCTGTACCATTGGCATGAGGGATACCAATCCCATTCTTTGTTCTCAAGCTTCCATGGTCTGATAAATATCCCAATGTTTCCTCTGGGTGCTGACATCCAGGGGCTGTCATGGCAATAAGTGTTTATCTGGATGGCAGTGGCATCTGCAGGAAGCCACCCACGCCAAGGCAGGACACTGTCCCAGCGTGGGTGGGAGGGAGATCTTACTGCAGGTCTTGTGCTGGGGTGTCTGCAAGGAGGGTAAAACAGCAACAAGGTGCAGAGGGGAGAGGGTGCGGCATAGGGATGCACTGAAGCCGCTAACCTGCAGCAGCCCAGAGTGGATGGCCAGGAAAGAACAGGGCATTTGTAATAACTGTAACTTAACAGCACCTCTACCCAGGAGACTCATGGCTTGTTGAATGTGAGGTGTTGTCTGAGCTGGAAGGAAGTTCTGCTGGGAAACACAGGGGCTGGGTTTCATCTGGGGTGCACCTGGTGGTTGTGGCTAAAGCAGAAATCTAGTACTAAACTGAATCGGAGTTTAGGGCTGGGAGGAGGTAGCAGCAAGCATCACTCCAGCAGATGAACTGGCCAATGCGCATCTAAGTTCTGTGTCTTGCTGTGCTTCTAGTCACGCTTGAAGGGAGAAAATCTTTTTACTCCTATTTCTCCAGTCTATCAGGTGAGGTCAGAGCAGAGACACAGTCCATGTGACTGCAGAGCGGAAGGCAGGGCTGTGCTGGAGCAAATGCTTGATTCCTTTACTCAAAAGCTATATAACATGTTAGCCTTCCTTTTTTGTTAATTAAAAAAGTCCAGGCAACAACTGTCATGATGTCTGCTTCCCCAGACCAGTTAGATGCAAAACGACCATGCAAACAATACAAGCATTAGATGGCTTATTTACCTGTATGCCCTCCTGGGTGCCACCAGTGCTTTGTCACCAGGAAAGTGGCATGAAGGCTGCAGTTCTGCTGCTTTCTGCCATCCCTGTGTGATGGGTGAGGAGCTGCGTGGTCTGTCACAGGCTTGTAGCATCCGTTCAGTGTCCAATCTCTTTAGATAGTAAGTGCTGCCCTGGAGGATGGATAATGGGATGTAATTCAGCACTACCAGGCAGAAGATAAGGCAGAATTACCAGATCTTTTTCAGTTCTTGTAATCTATGCTCTGCATCACTAGAAATAACATGAGTGGATGAGTAAGTCAAATTGACTGGGGTGATGGATCTCCCCATAAACCTCACTGGAATTGGAAGAAACTGCCTACCCAGCCCCAGGAATGGGTTAATCCCCAGCACAGGGAGGAAGAGATTCTCCACTGGACAGAAAAAAAAAGGTCATATTCTTTCATTTTTAGCTTTCCTTTATGGAAGTTGCAGGACTTTGTTTACACTGAACAATGCAAAGAAAAAGCAAGATCAACATGTCCTTGATTTTGTTTTGCATGTAAAGTACTGCATATTTACCCCTTGCCACCTGATTTGTGAGTTTGTCAGGAGTCAGAACATCCATTTAAACTATCCAGGAGGACAGCAAAATATGAGTAAAGCTAGATGATTGTCTAAGGCCCAGCCATGACGTACTGAGGGTAGCTTTGCAAAGTCTGATGAATTATAAGCTAGACAGAACATATTAAGGCCTTTTCTGTTCTAGAATTTGACTGTGGATAGAAATTAAACAGGAACAATAAAAACATAAAATCAGGATGAGACTGGGGAGCCAGGATTGTTGCTTTTGGTTCAGGCTCATGGGTGATTCTCAGCCTTCTCCAAGTCCCTTTGGCCTCTTCCCTGGGGAAGAAAGGTGCTGTAAGATGCTCCTGGGTTGGCTGAAGTGTGTGGTGGGAAGCTGGAGACTGAGTAGGGTACAGCTCCCATGGGGTGCTCTAGTTTTGTCTGCAAAAGGGAAGGAGTCAAAGCTTTAGTGGTAGAACATCCTACAGGGAAGAGAAAATCTTGCTAAACTCATGCGTCTTTTCAGAACTCCTCTTGAGGTAAACATTCAACTCTACCATCACATTCACAGTAACAGCTCAAACACCACCTGGGCTCTGGGAAGTCACCAGCCCCTCCAAAAGCCCCTCCAAAGGTGGAGGTGTTGGCTGTTCATCCTTACTCTGGCTCTAGGAAAAAAAATCACGCATGGCAGCAACTGAGAGCTCAGAAAAGAAAAGCTTTAATGTAGGAAATTGGCAATGTTTGGCCCTAGTAATACTGTAATGCTCATGGCTGAGATATCACTCAATTATATGTGTGAAGGGGACTCCATATAATAGAAGCATTTGGAGCTTTATGGGCAGCATAAAAGGAGAGAATCGGGTTTTTATATCCCCGTGCTTGGTTGTAGAAGAAGCAGGAGGTCGTTTCCCACCCCTTTGCATATGTTTGGACTGTGTAGGGGAAATGTAAATGAATGTCTGCTTGGTGATTTGGCACGGCACCTGGGGAGGATGGGCTGGGCCTGTTCCAGAGACACCCCCACTGTGTCATGTCCCCTATAATATAGGTGATTTCATGTGCTCAGGACTGGGCAATGTCACAACAGAAGTCATACTCTAAAAATAAAAACCATAGCTCCTTTAATAATGAACTCTCCAAGCCAACTGCAGCTTTTCTTCCTTGGCAGTTGCTGGAACGAGTGAAGTAAGATGACCTCCCAGCCCATACAGTTCCTGCCACTGCTTCTGGGAGGCCTGTAGGCTCCCTGCCCCTGCAGCCAGGTGAGTGTATGCAAATCTTTCAAGTGTTTCTTTCCTGATGCTCGTGGTGACCGAGAGAAAGTACGTAGATAAGGCTGCAACACCTTTCAGGCAAAGTATTTGTATTCTATTTCAAATTATCTTAAATCAGTGTGGTTTTTTTCTGATGCTGACAGTGCCATGTCTCTGACCTTGAATCATGGAATCATTAAGGCTGGAAAAGCCCTCTAAGACATCTAGTCCAACTGTCAGCCCATCACCATTGTGCCTGCTGACCCATGTCCCTCAGCATCCACTACCCCATGTCCCTCAGTGCAATGTGTCTATCTTTTCCTCTGGACATGACAGCACCTGGGCTGCCTCCATCCTCCTTCCTATTGCTCAGGAGAAGAAACAAAATGCTTCCCTTCTGCTGGTACGGATAGTCCTTTTCTTCTATTTAGAGAAGATTAATCCACTAGCCCAATGCTCTTTTTGTGTTTCTAATTCAAAAATATCTATTTTATTTTTGTATTAAAATGTGAGACTGTCACAACTATCTTAATTCTTTTTTCTCACTGTAAAGCTTGACATCTGGGCCTGTAACAGCTCATCAGTGGATTTGTGAGATGAAGCAAATGACATTTCTATATAGAGCACTGGCTGCTGTAGAAATCAGATGGTGAAATGGGGCTGTAAAGAATTTGGTATTGAGTGATGATCTTCATCCAAGGATCTCAGTGCAGCAATCCCTGTTTTGCTGACATAGGGGATGGGTGACTTACTCCAGCCTGGTCAGCAAAACTGGCTTCCTAGCAAAGAGCCCATCTCTGGAGACCTGTACCCAGAGCACCAGCACTCTGCTGTGCGTGTGGCATCTCCATGTTTTATAGAGCTCTGCTTTACCAATGCCTGGATCCCAGTGTGAACAGAAGTGCATTTGTTGTAACCAGTTGTAGCCAGGCAAATTCTGCCCACGCTGATGTGTTTAAGCCTTGTGTAAGGGTTCTTAATGAGCATTAGTGAATGCTGATCACTTATACCAGTTGAAAACCTAGCCCTGCACTCTAGCTAGTGTATTTAATAGCAAAGGCATTTAGATCCAGCTGCGCCATCTCAAGCCACATCTGATCAAATTTCCCAAGTCAGCAGCAGGAACTTACTGATTCCTAGAAACCCCATGAGCTGAAGGAAGTTGGGAGTGGTGGCTGTGTGTCACCGCTCATCTCTGGGCTGCAGCCTCTGCAGGACGCAAGGCCCCAAGCTGATGGCACGAGGAAAGTCCAAGCTATTTGTGGCTAGCAGGAGCTCTGTGGAGTCTGTGCATTCTGGCACCTTACAATGCCTCATCGCTTCCCCAAGAACTAGGGAGATAAGGGAATAAGAGAATGCCAGAAATCACTTTATCACTTGGCATCTATCCATTGGGTTTTCATTAAGTTGGCAGAGAGGGACTGGTGGGCTGCATCTCTGCTTTGTGTAGAGATTAATCTACATACCCCCAGAACCGAGCCAACCCATTACCTTTTGTCTCTGTTGTATGGTTGCACCAAATGGGAAGTGTTAGTCACTTCTGGGAATCACATTTTACAACTAAAATCACATCTTGTTTCTCTTTTTCCAAGATTTTGTCCATCTGTCGCCTTTCTCAAAAACAAACAAACTATTAATACAGTGCTTTGATACAGCCTTCTGTTCAAGGCTTTTAAAGTGCTGTGCAGATACCCCTGATTTGATCTGCCAAGACAGAGCCCTAAAGAGATATTAAGTTCCTTACTTCCCGCAGGGCAGATGCCAGAGAATTTGTATAGCCCCAACCTGCAAGTGGGGCCCTCACTTTAACTCTGGAACACTTGCTCAGTTTTTCCTTCTATCTCAGGATTTGCCCATTTCTGTGTCTTGGTTTCCTTGTAAATCATGGGCATTTCTTTTCTGGTCTGCCTTGCCCGTCTGTGTGCAGACATACGTGTGGTAAGGGCTACACGGGAACAATCTCCCCAACAAAGACTTCCTAAAAATTTACTTGCTGCCTGAAACAACCAAGCTGGGGACTGCCAGCTGGGACAGCAGCCCAGCCGTGATGCTCTTAGTCACTTTTCCTTTCTTCCTTTTTCTTTGTGGAGGATGCAAAAGGATAAATTGGATAAAATGCCCCAAATGGAAAGCCTTTGTTATCAAGGAAGAAGCAAGGGCATTCGAGAAAGAAAGTAACCAAACGTATCCAGTGCTGAAATGTGTTTGAGAACAACAGTTTCGTCTTGTGGCTCTGCTGTCTGACTTCTGGTAAATAATCTTAAACCCCTTAATAAGGAAGCAGCCAACTGAAAGTTTTCTTGTTTAGTGAAAAATGCTCTCCCTTCTCGCTGTCTTGAAACAGAGCTCATGATGGTTTCCAAAATATACTCTGCAACCCGTGTTGGCTTATGAACCATTTATCCTACACACGGAATCATGAAGCTGAACTGACCACAATGAATACAATTCAGCAATGCAAGCCAGTCCCTGGGTTCCTCTTTATGCAGTGCTGTTATAGAATCATTAAGGTGAGAAAGACAGCTAAGATCATCCAGTCCAACCATCAACCCATCACCATCATGCCCACTGACCCATGTCACTCAGTGTGATATCCTCCCTTTCTTTTTGAACACCTCCAGGGCTGGTGACTTCGCCACTCCCTGGGCAGCCTGTACCAATGTCTGACTACTCTTTTGGAGAAGTTGTGCCTAATATTCAACCTGATCCTCCCCTGGCCCAACTTGCGGCCATTCCTTCTTGTCCTATCACTGCTACCTGAGAGTAAAGGCTGACTCCCACCTCACCACAACCTCCCGTCAGGGAGTTGCAAAACAATAAATTCTCCCCTGAGCCTCCTGTTGTTCACACTGCTCTGTTCTACCACAGCGTTCTGAGAGCTGCTGAGCCTTTTGGTAGGCAGAGACCCGTGGCTGGAAGATGGCGGTGCTACCGGGCAGTGAGTGACATGGCCACAGAGGGACAGGCGGGGAGCGGTGAGCACGGCACAGCCTGTACTGGGCAAATCAGATTGGCTATTCGCGTGCAATTTCTGGTCAGGACTTGGCCCGACCTTCCTTTTACCCATGAGATCACCTCCAGTAAGTACCAACAGCCTCCTCCCCTATGCCGTAATGTATTTTTAATACTGTGTAACCGCCAGAAAATAACATTGTTTCTGGAAGCTTTCACTGCAACAATTACTTATACATTTATCCCATTGTCTGCGATTTTAGTTACACTGAGCCCAGCACCTGCAAAAAGTAAAAGGAGGTTAGAAATATATAGCCACAGGAGTTCTAAAATAACATTGGGAGGCATTGTTATCGGCCCGGCTGAGTACAAAGTCTGATACAAGCTGTGAAAGAGAACTGGTAGCACCTGGGTTGGGATATTTTGAACTATGCCAACTTAATTATGAGGTAATCAATTAAAAAATTATTAACTATACCAACTTCTATGTAACCTGAGTTCCAACTCTGTACTTCCTGTTTACCAAACATCACACCCTTACACAGCACGGGTATTTAGAAGTGCTTGAATTCCACGTTCTCCTTCAGATTTAAGTTCTTGTAGTTAGCTTTGCTAATTCATAGATTAGCTGCTGGCTTAGGACATCATGTTGCTCATCTTGAATCAAAACTGGGTAGGATTTATGAGGTTGTATAACGGTATAAAACATTTCAAGTAGTAAATATAGATTGGCGAGAGGAGCACAAGTGAAATGAATAGCAAGGACTGTGCCATAAATATGACTAATCATACAGCTATTGCCTCTACTTCAGTGGACCATTTGACGATAATGCTTAATGCTCTTGATCAGATGATCTCAGACCATTCTGTTAGGCATTCTTGTTCACATTACACTGGTAGTGAAAATGAGTGTCTGGGAGATTTAGTGGACATCTGAGATTTGAACACGCCATTGCATGTGACTGGAATACAAACCTGATTTCTCTATAATATCCAGTGTGATGTTCTACTCATCCTCATGTATGTGTCTGAGTGTGATTGCATACCTTTAAGCACAGCTTCAAAGCAGCTCGGAAACAGACTGGGCACCTCAACCAGAGCCAGAATGGCCTAGTCATATGGCATGTCAAAAGAATAATGGAAGAGGGTCCCTTTGGATGCTTTTTCTGTGCAGGAAATGGTCTAAGAGGTAAATTTGTTGATTCTTTTTTGAATTCAAACCTCATGAACTTCATATTCTGATCTTATCCTTTCTGTTGGGACAAGAGACAGCAGCATGACACGGCAGTGGGACTGCGACCTGGCATCCATTTATCCTGTGTCCTTCCGTGGTCTTTGTCCCTTCTCTCTGGGAAAGGACCACTTCCTGATCTCCATACAACCCCTTGTAACCAGTACAGCAGTGATAGATGTCATCAGGACAAAAAGAAAGTCCATGCACTGAGCCTTGAAATAGTTGTCAAGAATAGGTCGATAGTCTGATTCAGTGACGGCAGCACTCCACCCTCCTTCTGTAAATGCCTCGTATCTCCTGCTGCCAGTCATAGCTGAAATACGGATGTAGACTTCCGCTGAAGGATCTAAATGTCCTGGCTGCTATTTGGTAAGGGGGATAGCTCTCCAATTAATTATTAAGTGGGGTTCTGGCTGGAGGAAGGGGCTGCAGAGATGTCAAAGTGAAGCAGGGAGAATGTTATAACCTTTCTGAAGCTCCTGCTGTCTGCAGGAGGTTTGCTATGTGGGTTGTGGCCAGTTCTTGTTCTACTGCATGTTGTCACGGCTGGCCAGCAGAGAATGGCCTTACAGGGCCTCTGCCAATTTCCATAGCTTGCAGAACCATCCTTTCACTCCTTGGCAGCAGAAATATGCTGCAAGGAAACTGCTGTCTACAACTCACGGCTTCATCCTGAGCTGAGATGGGAGTCCTGGAGGTGCATCTGTAGGCACAAGGTGGGCATATTTGGAAGAGCAACTGTGGACAGGAACTGTGCTTTTTCTGGTCGTGTTACTGAGGCAGACCCTGCACTAATGAATCAGTATAAGTGGTACCATGAGAAATATTTACTGTGAGGCTTTTTCTGCCCTGTAAAAACCACAATCTGTGGGTATCCTGAAGCTTTGCCTTTGATAACCCATGCTTTAGCACCTACAAAAGCAGAGTGTTGGTTCTGATGTTCTTCTCACTTGTTACAGCAAAGATGGCATGAGAGATTTCATGCTGTCACAGCACCAAGCTCAGCAAACAAAGGTCTTAACTGAGGAACAAGGAAAGCAGGACTGACCTCCAGAAGAAACCTTTTCCCAAGGTCCTCCCCAGTTTGTTTTCCTGTTGCCATTGCCAAGCTGTGCCTTTGCAAGTGCTCTGCCACCCTCCCATGTGGGTGCTGCACCTCCCCATGCTGTGGCCAGCCATATCACAGCTGAAGCACAGAGACCAGGGGCCACCATCATGTTACAGAGGAGCATGGGTCAAAGGGACAGATCTAACCCCAGAAAATGTGCTTGTAAGTGTAAGTCCACATCAGCCTCTGTTCCTCTTTTCCTCCATTCTTCCTGGAAAGTGGAACCTGGACCCCAGCACTTTGCTCACAAGCACTGCCTGCCCTGCGTAGGGGGATTACTTGAAACATGTTTCTAGGCATTAGAGAAGCCTTGTCACTGAAGTGAGTTCATCCAGCTCCTTCTCATCCTTAGCCAGTTGTCAGCAGACAGATTAATAGTCAGGGTCTTGGGTGGTGGGAGGCTCGACCATGGCACTGAAAGATGGTTCTACATCCTACCTCTGGCTATGCCATAGGTTTTGGGGATCAGCCTATTGCTTTTCTGTCCCCTGGTTCCTGCAACCTGTGCAGCATGGTTAGTGACAGCTTCTGCTCCCAGCAGCACCAGCAAGGCACAGTTTGTTGGAGGTTTGGGAGATGGAAATTGGTTTGGGATGGGAAAATGTCCAAGCTGTCTTATCACTAAGCTCTAAGCAGGATGTGCTGAGGTGTTTAAATATTGATGCAAGCATAGAAGAAATAGTCACCTTCTTCCGGAACAGGTGAGGGATTTACAACATAAAACATCCCAGAGCTCATTGCCAACATTTCTTAGGTTACAGATTTTCCTCCATGATACTGGCACAGAGAATCAATAGAATGGCTTAGGTTGGAGGAGACTTGAAAGATCACCTAGTTTCAACCCCCCTGCATGGTAGCTGTTAAACCCAGGCTCCGTAGGGCTTCTTGCTCACCCAGCTTGAGGGCTTTCCCATGCTATGGTGCAGCTCTGCAGCTGCTGTACCACATCTGCACAGACAGGGCTCACCACTGGCTCAGCTTTGCTTTCCTGATGCCATTTTTTCTAATTATAGACCTGTGGCTATCAGCCAATCAGCTCCAATTCTGAGGCTCGTTATTGGACTTCAGATGTCATGCTGAATTTTTCCTAACTGTCCATAATAACTGTAATAGCCTGACTTCCACCATGAGACAATTAACCTTCTTAAAGTTAAGTGCCTCAGGCTGTGCCTCAGAAAGATTCCCTCTACAAAACAGACAATTACCTTTACTTAATAACCTTTCGCTTTTTAATCCGATATTAGCACCAAAGTAAATGTAAAGGGCAGTGCTCTATGTCCTCTCTTAAGTACCTTAAATGCCTGTCCATGAAGGCTAATGAGCTCCCATTTTGCTTAATCTAGATTTGTTGTGGATCTAGCAATATTAGATGGTATCTTCCTTTAAAGAAAAAAAAAACAATAAATCCAGACTATAAGATAATAACACAGTTTTAATTTGAATTGAGACTGTAGGTGGAAGGAAAAAGAGAACCTGTGATACAGGAAGACCAATAAAGATGTCCTACCTGCAAAACAAGGCAAAGCACTTTCAGCATTGTCGTGACTCTGGACTGAAGTTGGTGTCATTGCCTGTAAAGCAGGAATTTGGTGTTGGCACTTTTGGGTTCGTGCCTGCCCTTGTAGAATTGTTAAGGTCGGAAGGACCACTAAGACCAAGTCCAACCATCAATCCATCAAGTCCTGTTGATTTCCATGTGGATGTGGCACGAGGAGATGATGCTGGGTGGTTGTACAGCTGTCTGTCCATCCAGTGTATAAGTGGTCTGTCAGTCTCAACCATCAGTGAGTGCTGACTCCTCTGGTAATGGCTGCAGCAGAAGAGCAACTGTTCCACGGATGTCATCTCTTCATGGGTTACTGCTCGTGATAATTAATATGTACAACATTAGCAATTTTGAGACATGAAATGCGCTCACAGGGAAGGAATTACTGTTCTGCTGACCCTGTGTTTTCTGCTTTCAATGAGAGTTCTCTAATAATATTGAATTCAACCTTTGGTAAGACCACACATATTTCTGAGCTAAATGCAAAGCTGTAGGCACCTCTCAGGGACAAAAGATAATGGCCCCAAGCGGTGCAGTGTAAGGTTCAGGCTGGATATTAGGAAAATTTTTTCCTCTGAAAGAGCAGTGAGGCACTGGCACAGGCTGCCCAGGGAGGGGTGGGGTCACCATCCCTGGAGGCATTCAGGGACCGTGGAGATGTGGCACTGAGGGACATGGTGTAGTGGGCATGGTGGGGATGGGTTGGGGTTGGACTCAGTGGTCTTTCCAACCTTAACGATTCTGTGATTCTACTACGTGAACAAAGTCTGTTTTTCTGAGAATGCCAGGAAAAAACAACAACACCAGTAGGCTTAAAATCCAAGAGAAGCAATGCTATGACTGCTCTTAACAGATGCCTGTTTCCTCTTCAATGCTTTAATTCATGTATTTGGATGCAGAGCGTTTTCACACCCTGCAGAATGTCTCTTCTATTTGCTATATAATACTGTCCCTAGGTCTGTTGCCTGCCGCCCAACCAACTCTCATAAGAGTGCTCTGGTTTCATCATCTCAATATAATGAGGTTTATATTATTATTTTCTTATTATAATAGAAGCAGCCTCAGGTCCTAATCAAGATATTGGGCTAATTGCTATGGAAACCTAATTAGGCAGACCATGTCTCAAACTCTGTAAATATTTATACATGCACTTAACTATCTGCATGCAAACCATCCCACCCCAGCCCTGGGAATGAAGCTCGGCACATGCTGAAGTGCTGATAGGGGTGGGAGTCTCCTTCTCTTTTAATATACAGTTCAGCTATGCTGGAACACGTAGAGAGGAGCACAGAGCGGTAATCAGATTGGGATCGTGTATGTGCAGATTAGGATCAAATCAGATAGGAGCTGGGTTATGGGTTTGAGTGAACAGCTTAACAGAACTTTGGAGCTGTTGTTTTTTTTCAATTATCTTATAGAATAATAATTAAAAAGATGTGAGTAAGTGTAGCAGACACAAACAGGCATGCAGTGCTGTAAGAAATCTCCCTGCTCAGAATGAGCCAACAGGTGTCGGTGCCATTTCTTAGTGCAGCGTTGTAACCATTATTTGAAAAAGGATTTTGACCTCAATTTTCAGACTTGCTTTGCATGCATGAATCGGTTCAGATTTACATGTTTATAGCAGCAGAGAGAAAATTCAGTGTTAGCTTTGGTATAAACACATTAGACCACTAAGGTATTAACTTCAGAAGTTGAATATATGGAACTAATCAAAACCCTTTCATAAACAGATTAATGAGGAGACAAAAATGCACGAATAAAAGCTTCTAGGCTTTGAACAGCCAGATCTTCGGCGGCCCCTTTATTTATTTATTTACGTTAACAAGTATTTTAATTGGTTTCATTACATGTCGGTCGCAGGAACTGTGAGGTGTGGGGTGAATTTGCTGAGCGCTGAGAGCTGCCGGTGGATAGCAATAACGTAGCTGGAGCTCTGCTGAAGCCTTCTCTGCATAAAGCCCTGCGTGCTGGTGCTCTGTTATGTCAGTTTTCCTCTTTTCTCCATGCTTGCTGCACCTTCATATGCAGCCTTCCAACTGTGCGTGCAGCATTCAGCCTCCAAGGTGGGAACAGAGGTAGAGAGCAACACTGTTTATGATGGCTACTCTGAGAGTCATGGTACTTATTTTATTATGTTGGCCCATGACATCAGAGGTGGGTGTTGGCAGCAAGGTTCGTCCTCTACTGCCATACCACCAATATCCCATTATGTTTTGCGGCTGTGCTGATGGCAGGCAGCAGGGGAGCAGTGGCAGAATGGTGTCTGACATGGAAGCATGTATGAAGCAAAGGTGTGTCATTGAATTGCTCCATGTGCATGTCCGCACTGGAACAGGTTGCCCAAGGAGGTTGTGGATGCCCCATCCCTGAGGCATTCAAGGCCAGGCTGGATGTGGCTCTGGGCAGCCTGGTCTAGTGGTTGGCGACTGCGCACATAGCAGGGGGGTTGAAACTAGATGATCATTGTGGTCCTTTTCAACCCAGGCCATTCTATGATTCTGTGTGGAAAAATGGCACCCACAGACATTCATCAACATTTGCTGAATGTTTGTGGAGACCAACCAGTGGATGTGAGCACAGGGAAGGCTGGGTGCTGTGTTGCAGCTGGGGCAACAGTGGGTCACCTCCGGTGCAGATTTCTATGAGTGTAGTAGAAATGCTGGTGAAAATGCATAACTGGTGGTGGTGACTCTATTGAAAATTAGCATTTTGTAGCTGAAAATTTGCTCTATCAAATGGTGTTATTGGGCTCTCCATATTTGTTGTGGTTTCCACAGAAATAAATAGGAGGTATTACTTTTTGGAGCAACCAGTGTAGTTTTAGCTTAACAAGTACAGCAGCATCCAACCAAGAACAGAAGATTCTCTGCCGTAAAACCTGATGGTCCCCAACCCAAGGCTTTCTGCTCATGCATGTTGTCCATTTAACACTGCTTACTGCTGTCAAATAACCTCTCTGTGTGCAGAAAGCAGTGAAATACCCAAGAGAGAAATTGAAAACAGGGAGCAGGAGTTTCTGTTAAACCCAGTGCTTTGAGTAGGGGGGGCAGAGAGGAGATGGGGAGCTCAGAACAACATTTCCTGTGCCACGTGAGTCACAGCAGAGCTCTGTTAGGAGCTCACAGACCTCACTCGCAATTCAGGACTGTAAATTTCCTTCCGCAGTTTGTTAGCAGCCAACAATGAGTGTATATATATATGCATACATATAAAGCCTCGGACCCACTGTGGCTGCTGGTGTTATGCAAAAGAAGTAATGCATAGGCAATCTGCTGCCTTTGGTGGAGTTGTGCAGACACCAGGCAGAAAGAGCAGCAGCTCTCCCAAAGTGGAGATAAAGAAGGGATATTAAAGGGGCTGGATGAAAACTTTCCATTAAGCGCTCTTCTTTTAACCTGGCTCTCGACTAACCTTATTTTTTTCCTTCAGTTACGTCATTTCTGTACAAAACACCAACTTCTCCCTAAACCAACCAAACGAGAATCACCTCGCTCTTTGTTTATCTGCATAATTTTGACCCTGGGAAAATGTCACAGGATACGCCTCAGCAGAATCTCAGTTCAAAGCCTCACGTCCTCACTCTCCTCCAAGGAGCAGCTCTCCCACCGCTGCCCCCACCCTCCCCAAAAGAAGTGGGACGAGGGGCAGGAGTGGCAGTGCCACGTGGGGAACAAAATCTCAGCAAAGCTCTGGGAAGATGAGAACAAGCACCTGGTGCCCTGGGCCCTGGTTTCTGTTTCCCTCCTTGAGGTTTTTCAATGAGATGCCATTATCTTTCTTATAGGGAAATTATGTTCCAATGACTGAAATTAAGCTTGAACCTAACAAAGTTCCAACTTTTCTTGCTAGCTGAGGTGGCTTTTCTAAATTCTGCCCAAAGAGAAAAGCCAGCGGATGCAGAGAAACTTGGTATTTCTCACCTTTAAAAGGTGAGTTGGTTTCTGTGAAGCGTGCTTCTTTAAACATCAGAGAGGAGAGTAGCAGAAGTGACACCGAAGCACGCGGCGCTTCTGTGGTGTGCAGCTCACTGCTAAGAGGTGTTTTCACCCTCTCTCTTCAGGACAAAGTGTTAAATTAACAATGAGAACAGCACATTAACTGACAGGTACTGCAAGTAATCTAATCATGAGACAGCATTGAATAACAACAAATTCAGCATGTTGAGGATGTTGGGGTTATTTTCTTTAGCAATTACATCGCAGTAAAACTCTCCTTAGATATTTAATGGGTCATAGCTAAATAGTTTTTAAAGCATATTTCAGCACTGCTGGTAATTGAGAAGGATCTGCTATTTCATACTCACTGCTAAGTTGTACAATTGATTATGGCACGTCCCAAGCTAAGCCACTTTGGTGGGGATCTGGCAATGCCCGGTACCCGATGCCGCAAAGGAAAGCTCATCTGGGCATAATTGGAAAAGAGATGGGATGCAATGCTGGGCATCCTCAGCAAAAAGCCTTACTCAGCCAGGGTCTGTAAGTGATATTTAAAAAAAATGCTTATTTTTAACTGACTGTGAACTTCTGCAATAAGTACAAAGTGCTACTTGGCTCCTTAAATAGCTGTGATGACGAGCTGACGCTCGCTTCTGTTACTATGCGAATTTATAGAGCTGTTGTCACACACTTTGTTAGAGGAAATATATAGTTGTTCTGTCATGGGGGCCAGACACCTAGAATTCTTATTCTCCTTCCACACTCATAAATCCCCGCTGCTGAGCAGCACTGCTGTCACGCTGGGCTGCTGCATCCCTGCTGCTGGAGCAGGGGAGTGCTGAGTCACCAGCACCACTCAGGCCGGGAACTGCTGCTCCGGTTTCCCGGCTGCGCGTGCTGCAAGGAGATGTGTGTGCGTGTCCGCCTGCTTGGGGGCAGGAGGCTCACGGCTGGATGGGGAAAGGCACAGTGCTTTGGAAATGCCAATGGCTTGGGTGGGTTTTGGGTAACTCTTCATAGGTTTGGGGTAGTTCTTCATGGTTTTTGGTGCCTGAGTGAAGAGAGAAAGACGTAGAGGCTAAGCAGAGAGATCACTTTACCTTCCAGTTCTTCTACCTTTCTACTCACCTGCTTAGCTTCTTGCTCAGAACAACACATGAGACACACAGGACTTGGCTGTGCTTCTCCTGTGTACATAAACCTCACCTTACCCTGCATGCCTCAGACAGCAGAAGTGCTACTTCTTTTGTTGCCCGGGTCTCTGTGGTCTCATAGCACTTGGGATGGGTTGGATCACGCCGGCTGCCCACTCTGAGCTCTGCTTTTGCTCTTTTGTGTATAATGCTGGTGCCACTCTTTGCTGCCTCTCATGCACTGGCTTCATTTTCAGCATCAGTCCCTTCTCCCTGCTCCTCCAGGCCCCTTTCATCTCTTACTCTCACATGCTGCTGCAGACCTCCTTTTGTCTTCTCCTCCCTGCCGGTGGAACTGCCCAGCCTCTGAACTGTGCTTTGAGGGGCACAGCTGTGCTGAGGCTCTGTGCTGAGGGTCTCAGCCCCATGCTGGGGACAAGGGGGTAAGTGGTGTCTACACCCCCTGTGCCTTGGCTGGGAGCCAGCAGCAGGGCTGGTGCAGCACTGAGATGTTCCTGTGTGGGCTCCCCTTGTTCCAGGTTTTCAGAGAGCTACCAGGCTTCTGGGATGTCCTATCAGCTTGTTGTTCTCAGGGATTGGGTTTTATGCTCTTATCCATGCTCTATTGGCTACCACGCGGTCTCTTAGGACCAAATCTCATGCCACGGGCTGTGCACTGAGATGCCACACCTCTGTCAGGTGTTGTCCTCTCACCTCATTATGGAGCATCCCAAGGGGCTCAGGATGTCCCCAGTGTGAGGACACGGTGAGGCAGGATGGAGATGCCAAGTCTCTCTTCTCTGTTGTGTCTCATTTACCTGGCTGGAAAGTAATCTATCAGTCAGGATCCATTATCAATTGCTTTCTGGAGAAGCAAGCAGAGGTTGGAACACAGTCCATACCTCTGATGCCCACTTCATTCCCTGGGGCAGTGTATTTTTCCTCCTGTTCCACCATCAGCACAAGAGGGAAGGGCATATGCCAGCCCAAGGCTATCACTGCTTTGTAAAGGCAAAGTGATGGGGATGGGCAACAAAAGACACTGACTGGCAGAGCCTAATTCCCGCTTGCCTAATTTTGACAGTGAAATTATGCATTTTGATAGTGAGATCTTCCACCTGAAGAGCTTGATGCAAAGCATGGGGAGGTGTTGGTTCTAGGCAAGAATTCGATCTGGAGCTTTTTATGAAAAGCTCCTCTGGAGCTTTCATAAGCAGATTTCTTTGCTACCACAACAGAAAGAACACCTCTTTCATAATGAATTGACTTCAACTACCATGAGCCAAGCTTAGGGGTTTTTGGGTTTTGTTTTCTTTAAAAAAAAAAAAAAAGTGGAAGCATAGAAAATTAAATCTCTGTTGGATTTTTTTAAAGCAATTATTTTAAGCACTGTGAATAAACAAGGAGTGCCTGACAAACACCTGTTATTTTTCCCATCGTGAGTTTGGCTGCTGCTGAATAGTCAGAAATGCTGCTCCTTATAGGATCAAGTGTGTTTATCTGGCAGAGAAGAATAGGGTTTGTTTTCACTGTGGAATAATGTACCGGCTGCTGTATGGAGTGCAGCACCAGCTTTTATCAGATAGGAGTCATGTGCTCTGCTGGCTTCCTCCTGGTAGCTCACAGGCTGGTGAGACTCGGCCTCTTCCATCCCAGGGCAGACACCCCAGCCTGGGGTGAGTGGGGGCTGCAGAAGAGTGCCAGAGACCCGGGGCTTACAGCAGCAGTCGGCTGACTGAGCTGACCTGATTGAGCTGACACTTCCCTCTTGTGCAGCCTTAACCTCTACTGAAGGTTGTCATCTCCTCCCGCCTGCCCCCCATCTAGGTGGGAGGATGCTACAGGGAGCCCCTTGTGCAGGGCATGACCTCAAGGAATGGAAAGAAGGAGTCATGAGATTGCTGAGACAGGTACAGGCATGGACAGCAGCAGGTCTGCAGCGCACACTTGGTGTTGTGGGTCAGGCTTGGGTTGACCTGGCCACCAATTCTTTCACAATGAGAGTTGCAGTCCTTAGTCCTCCTTCCTTCAGGTAGCGACCCACCAGTTGTGTTATCTTGCAAGTGCCCATCTCAAACCAGCAAAGTTCTCTAATGAGCTACGACAAGCATCATGTCATCCCCTCGTAGGGTTGATTTTAGCAGGGCTGCTTGCAAGGTTCCGTTACAACCAGTGAGTGCTTTGCCTCCTGGGCTTTGCTGGCTGTCGGTGTGGGGAGATATTTCTGATTTTTTTCTTGCTTCTCAAGAGTTTCCCATAAACCACTGCACATTTTGAAGCTCAGTTAAAGCCCAAAAAGAGAGAGCAAATGGGAAGTGACAGGGAGTTGGGATTAACTCCTGCTGATGCTTGCATATTTGAGCAGTTCAGAAGTCCAGGTGGATGGATTTCCCCCTTCCTCTACTGGACTGCATTACTGGATCTGTGCTGCAGCAGTGCAGCTGCCCTGCCAAAGGCATGGTGCATGGAGAGGAGGATGATGCCATGTGTAGGACAGAACAGAGCTTTTTCACACCAGACTTGTTTAGCAAAGCACTGCAAGCCAAGCGAAGCTGCTCAGGGTCTGGGAGAGCAATGAGGGAAGCAAAGAGATTGCACCTGTCTTCCTCCTACTGCTGCTCTTTCAAAGCCTCTAGCTGTGAGTACATAAGCAGTAAGTCTGCATTGCTTACCCTGAGCTCCTGCGTGGTGAATGGGGACAGCAGTAACTTCTGCCAACCGCTGGTTGGAGCAGAAAGGATGTTTTTAGTGGTTAAGAATTAAGACAGGTAGCAGAGGCCAGGCTGGGCGTTGTTA
The DNA here is from genome assembly GCA_016647715.1 of Pavo muticus. Classification (NCBI taxonomy): domain Eukaryota; kingdom Metazoa; phylum Chordata; class Aves; order Galliformes; family Phasianidae; genus Pavo; species Pavo muticus. The sequence continues at coordinate 314,978 of JACDJE010000347.1, forward strand.
CCAGTAAACTGTGTGAACGAACCCCTCGGGCCAAAATTTTCATGGCCCTGCCCTTCTGCAAATCAGGCCACATGAGTTGCGTAAACATGGGTGTAGGTACTGAGCAGCAGAACGTTTTGGCTTTAATCTCTGTACCTGAGTTACCTCATTTATAAAATGGGGATAATTCTCTGCTACCTCGAGGGATGCTCTGAAGCACGACTCTATTGATGCTGGTAAAGCATGTCCCAGCTCGCTGGATAGCTATTTATTCTGTACTTCACAGAAATTGTCCATGGCAGAGCTGAACAAGTGCTCTTGGTGTAGTTTTCCCTATTGCCACTGGACAGACTTTGAGTCACAGTTTTCCCCTCTGGTGAGACACAGAGGGCTACGTGTGCTGTTGGCATTGTCACAGCACTGCATTCAGCTTCAAAGAAATGGAGTGTTTCTAACAGCCCTGCCCCTCCCTGCCACTGCTCTGGGTAGCCTCCAATAGGAAGTCCCTTTTGTGCCTTGGAAAGGGAGATAACTCTTGCCAGGAGACGGTGGAGAGTTTCTTTGGAAGCTCACTGTGTTAGGAACACGTTGTGGTTATACCTTGTCGAGTTTGTGTGGTTTGCTTTCATGTAGAGTGCAACCAGCATCTTAAATGTGGGGGGCCAGCTGCATGCCAAAGCCAATTAAAATAGTGAAACAATTCAGAATAACTCTGGGTTTGGAGTTTTTTCTTCTGGGATAAAAGGGTCTCTTTGTCTGCTTCGCATGGGCTTTTGGTAGCAGGAAGCATTCCCCTCAATTTCTCATATAGACAAATCCTTGGTTTGCACCAACATTTCCACAGCATTTCTTAGTTGGCAGCAAGATGCTCTCTCTGACAGGGCCATGCTCTATTTTTCTTTTCCCCAGCACCTAAAGAGAAACATAAAGATGGCTGCATCATTTTATGCTATGAAACATATTTTCATGTTTCAAAAACTCTAATGCAACATGAGTCTTAATTGTACAGAGCTGGCAGAACAATTAGTTCAAAATCTTGTGCTTACAGTCACTTCTCAATTTAAATCATAGGATGTGGATGATAAGACTTACTAATTGAAAAGCAACTGGCTGCTTGGTTTTCATCTTCTGTCCTGCTGGAAACTGAAAAGTGAAGGCAATCTTGAGGTGCATGTTATCCTGGGACTCCCTTGTTGGCCTCATCCTCAGGGTGAGGTAGTTGGTGTTTGGGTACCTATTTTCAATTACAGCCGCTCTATCTTCAGAGTTTCAGCCCTCACAATAATGACAAATGAACCTCCATGCCCACCATTGCATGCAGCCGGTTTCATATCAAGGAGTTTCGCTGCCCACACGTTGGTTAGATAAAAGAGAAGTCTTCACTCTTTTGCAATCCTCTTAGCTCCTCAGAAACCTTCTGCAATCTGCATTGTGTTGAACAAAGGGTGAGCTAAAAGATGAGTGGGACACTTCATTATAACCTCTGGCTGTGCAATGAGTCACACCTGTGATTTTGAAATGCAAAATAATAAATTAAGAGGGCAGTAGTGAGATAGAGCTGACAACCTGATAATAAAAATACTGGGCAACTTGTCAACTTCAGCTGAGTAACCAAAGAAAGACACTTTCTGCCAAGCCCTGGCAATGAGAAGCTCTCTTTGCCGCACTATTGTCATGTTGGGGCCAACAGCAATGTCTACTGATCAATAAAATGTAAACACTGACTCTATTTTCTAGAGCCAACTTCTCTTTTTGTCCTCCTGGAGAAGGGAGGTTGGCATCTAGCAGTCCAAAGAAATACGTGCTTTGTTGCCTATTTGTGCCAACACAAAAATCTCCATGACTCGGTTTACCTAAACATAGACTACCCTTTAAATGCGGCTAAAAAAAATTAACTGCAATTACCCTGGTTCTCAGAGGAAAGGCACTGATAAATATTCTTCATTTACCATCATACGCAGTCCTTTCATGCTAGCTGTTAAACTCATCTCTTTGCTTGCTTCATGTGCTCGGCGGTACAAGCCTGTGCAGGGCAGGCACACGACACTGAGCCAACCCACTGCAGCAGAACAGTGCCACAACGCCATCGTGCAACGCACTGCCAACAAGTCAGCACACAGCACCACGAACCTGCTTTGCAGAAGGAACGGCAAAATGCCATCTTCCACCATCCCCTGGGTTCAACAAGAGTTTAACACTCTTTGTGTGGCTTGGTGGCCCTTATGTGGCTGTGCCTTTTCTCGGAAAAGGAAGAGTCCTAGGCCCTAATGGGCAGGGAATCAATCCTCATAGGAAACAATGCCCTTCACCAAGACAAGAACAAAAAGGTGTTGTTGGCTTGTTGCCAAGTTGTCTTCTCTTCTGCGTGCTTATAGGAATTGGTATTTGCTGGGAAAACAAGGCTCCTCACTTGTTTTGGGCAAAGAACTCGCTCTTTCTCAGCAAGAAGGAAGTCGGAACTCTCTGAGTTTCTTGGGAGGAAGGTACAAGCAAGATGTACACATGGAGGTGTGATGTGACCCAAAATTGTCGTTAAGACAAAAACATACCCAAGCAACTATTCTCAATGGAGTGCAACCCCCACTGAAGTCGTGTCCGAACAGCTGATCTCAGCAGCAAGGTGGGAGAGCACTTACTGTGTTCACAATCACAAAATTTCAGGTCTGAAGAGTAAAATCTGCAGATATTTTCTGGTGTTGGGGAACGGACGTTTTGATATGAGACAGAACTGATGTGTTGCTTGTAACTGGGCAAAGTGCAAGGTGTTTTACTTCTTTGGATGCAGGAACTCTTGGCTTTTGAGTGCTGCTGAGAAAAACAAAGCGCTGGAGCTTTCTTCCACCAATTGTACCTTCAGTTTTGTGGTGTAAGATCTTGGCTCAGCTTTAGTATACTAAAATAAATAAATAAATAAATAAAGTCCAGCCAGTGGGACAGCAGTGAATGAACTGCTAAGGATGAACCTATTTGGTCTAGCTGTGAGCCGGAGGATGGCTCATGGCAGAGGATGGATGGTTTCCCTGTGTACAAACACCTCTGATCCAGGCAGCACCATTCCCCTTGTTCTCTTTGCTTTCAGAGTTCGTTAGTTGTTGGCTTGACAGGCACTGCAATGACAGAGACAGACCTAGATTGCATCTAGCTGGCAAGTGGAGCGTGCCATTTTTAACAGGAAGTATATCTTTATATTTCAACAAGATAATCTATGTATTACAGAAGATCGGCATTGCCTTGAGGGATATGGGGCTGTGGGACAGGCTGTAGCCCAGTGTCATTCACAGCCTCATGTTGATACTGTGTCCTGCAGTAGTATGTCTGTGTCTATACTTTATAAAAGAGAATCTGGCACTCAGCAAGGAAGGAGCTCGAGCTGTCTTCTTGGCCGGATAGTGGTGATGGAAAGGTGAACAGAATTGAGGGTAGTTGCTATATCGGGTACTTGGCATTGCTCAGCTTTGGCTCTGTTCTGTCGTTTTACCCAGTAAAAACCTTAAGAGTAGCTGCCTGGATGACCACCTCCACCTTCTCAAATGCATCTGTAGAGTTGGTCATGTGGGACCTAGAGAAGCCTATCGGACACCTGTCTGTAGTGAACAACCCCTCAGAAAGTGTCATGGTAACTATTGCAACCTGTTGTCTTTAACTCGTTGATTTGAACGATGATGTACTTATTTACAACCAGGATCATCCACCAGCATGCCCAGATAGAAGCTGAATTCATGCTTACAGCTATGCAGCGAGCCACCTCTGCTGTTCTGCAGATGCTGCTTGCCAGGAGTTGCACAGATAAGCAAGACACTGCCTTCCGTCACCAGGATCAAGGTGCTCCTATTAGTCAGTGGCTGCTGGCAGCCCCTGGAGGCTGGACATGCTGCTCATTGCAGCAGCCAGGGCTGAACATGGAAAGCACCTGGCTCCTGTGGCAACAAGGCTTGTAAACAAACAGAGACTTGACTGGGAGTTGCCACTACAATCTAGCACATTGCAAGGAAGTTTGATCTACAAAGCAAGGCACCTCCTATTACTAAGGAAAACTCAACGTTTGTCCCAGCATGGTTTTGTTTCCAGTGCCAATACGCCCAGTGAAGTGCCAGTTTGGGAAGGAGGATCTGTTGGGCGTGATGTGGTACTCCCATCTGGGGATCAGACTAGTCCTAACCTAGGCTGTTATGCAAATCCAAGGCTGAAGGAAGCTAGAGCATGGAATAAGAGAAAATCCCAGTGATGGAGGTTGCTGATAAAAGCAACCACCTTCAGCCGACGAGCAGCACCACCCACAGCCCAGCTTCAGCGTGCCAGGCTGGGCAGAGGCTGGAGCTAATGACAGCCCGGCAAGGTGTGTACCACTGCCTGGGAGCATAACAGGATGTTGTCCAGCCCACGCACAGCATAGCTCCATCTGAGACAAGCAGTGGGCCGTGCCAAAAACGTGAACAGATGCAAAGATAAGTTACTCGCCATTTGTAGGGAGTCCTGGAGAAGCTGTGCTAAAATCTCAGCTACATGGGTTGCACGGAGTGGCTGAGTGTGGGCATGGCACTACCCTCCACACTCCTGGGCTGTCTAGATATGCTCTGATCAGTGCAGCATATGTTTACTTTCTAGTGACAGCCATCTACTTTCTAGTGTGGACAAGACCTTGGAGTGAAGAAAGTCTCCGTGGTGGCTGTCTCCCTTTAGCAAGAGGGAACCTCTTGTAGTTACCCTAATTATTAGGAATGGAACGAGATTTCACAGTTTGTTTCACTCAAGCTGGGAAAAGGCATTCACATGGCAGCATCTTGCCTCTCTAGCATTCGATGCACACGAAGTAGAAAGCTACAACTACTTGCCACTGCAATCCCTGGTAATTACTCTTCCTAACCTTTCCGGTGCACTACAGATGCTTGATGGTTGCTCAGCAGTGCCAAAATGCACAAGGCTTTTGGTGTCTGGTATCAGTGTGAGTAATTCCAAATTGCAGGCTCTGTCATTTATCATTCCCAAGAAACTTTCTCCAGAAGGAAGTCATGGAGCAAGGTTGCAACGGTGGGTATTTTGCCCAGTTAAGCAAGGGAGCAATGTTGTATTGCTGGTTGACATTTAGAGCAGAGCAAGATAGATTGAAGGAAGATGTTGAAACCTTGTTTATGTTGGCAGTAGGTGAAGTTGCGAAAAAGCCCTAAGAGAAAGTAACAAACAAAGGGTGTGTCTTGGAGGGAGGCTGAATTCAGAAATCTTTGCACAAAGTGTAGGCAACACGTGCAAAAGCCAGGTGATTCAGAACTGCCTTTCCTACGCTCCTGTGACCTAAATCCTCCAACAAAAGGGACTCCTATGTGCAAACGTGAGAAGCAGCTTGGCCTCTGACTGCCATCAGGTATTTGGAACGGGTGCTTCCAGGAAGAGCTCTTCGTCCTGCTCCTATTGTATGGAATTGCAACATGGTGCATTTGTTAGATTGGTGTTTTAAGCCTCAGGGATTGCCTAAGATTAGACCCGGGGTAGTAGCCCCATATGTTAATCTCTGTGTTGCTGGATTTTGTAGAATCATTAAGGTTGGAAAAGATCTCTAAGATCACCAAGTCCAACCCCAACTCATCCCCACTGTGCCCACTAACCATGTCCCTCAGTGCCACATCTCCACGGTTCTTGAACACCTGCAGGGACGGTGACTGCACTACTTCCCTAGGTTGTTTCTTGTGAGTGGGCCCTTGTAAAAGCTTTTTAGATTCTTTCAGTTATTCTTGCCAAAACAGAGCACAGCTTTTGTTGGCGGGGAAGCAGAGGGTTACTCCTCCACTCTGCATGTGATGCTTTAAGAAAGCTTTCAGCTCTTTGCAATTTCTTTTGGAGCTCCAGGAGTTAAGTGCAGGCATTCCTTGGTCTTTCGTGTCAACTCACAATATTAGTTACTTTTCCGTCTGCTGTGGGAGCTCCCCTGTAGCACATTGCTGTGTCATTTCACATCCCACATATAGACATTTTCTAAGCCTGGGAGAAGTGTTCATGAGATGACCATAGGGTTTTAAATCCCTCCAGGGACCTCCGGAGAGGTCAATCACAGCTTTCTACCTCCTTGTACAGCCTTTCTCCCATCTTGCATGGCCAAGATGAGATCGAACAGTGGTGCTGACTCAGTGCTACAGAAAGGGGTTGCATCATGTGGCCCTGATGAGGTGAGATGATGCTGTGATGTCAGGAGGGTGGAATCTGCATATCCTGCTGGAATAAACAGACAAACGCCAAGCTGAGCTCCTCTGTCATCCCCAGCGTTCTTAGATCTTTTTGCCATCTTGTTTGTGATTCAACCTTTTGAGGCAACCTGGTGGTTTTTTTTCCTACTATTGAATCATTCTCATCTGCACGTTATTCCTTGTCTGAGTTTCCACAAGCAGTGTCTAGACAGATACCAGTGCTCTGCAAGGAGGATGAGTGGAAAAGCACCTTTTTGCTCCTGCATATCTAAGAAGCCTTTCTGGGAGGGAGAAAAGAACACTCTCTCCTTTGAACAACGCACTGACTATCTGAAATCAGACCGTGGTAGAGGCAGGCAGGGACACGGTGTGTAGGAAATACAATATTCACGTAGGGCAGCCAACACAGCGCTCCGCTGTGCCTTAGTCCACATAAATCAGCTAGACGTCTCGCAGGCAGAACACTACAGAAAAGGTCTCCAGAAAGCACTCCAACACAGAGAAAGCAGAACTTTATGAATCAGCTCCGTGTGCGTTGAGGTCAGCAAGGAGGAGGGCAGAAGAACATTAACATAAGCAGAGTCATTTATTAAAAGACTGAAGCCCCGTGACAGAAGGGCAGGAATTGTTGATTTCAGAGATCGTGTGCAACATCTGCCAGAAAGGGACTTCCCTCCTTCTCTGTTTCTGACCTCCACTCGTACTTTTACTGATCTGTTTTATATCTATATGCTGTGACTCCCAAGCCCTCAGGGCTGAGTTCCTCTGCAATATTTTTATGTAATGCATTTATTTTAACAGCTTCCCTACACGGACTGTGTGCAGTTCTTTGGGGACAAGGCCATTTTTCAAAGCTAGTGCTGCAGAGACAATAAAAAAGAGTTAAAACAGATTAGAGTTTTGACTCTTACTATATATCAGGAAAGTCTTACTGGAAACCTCAGACAGATGCATGGTAAAAAGGCCAAGCATGCTGCTTCTGTGATAGATTTGCCTGAAATTGCTAGAAGACTCATATAACTTTTCCCTGTTTGCACTTCAGAAATAGATTGCTTCACTTCTTGATCCAAAGTTTGAGCAGTTCATGCTTTAAAACCTGCAAATCAAGAGACGTTGGTTGATAACTGTGTAATAATGCACTGCTTCTTTTTTTTTTTTCTTTTCTTTTTCTTTTTAGCATATTTTTGGAGCACACAAATCATTGTAGTTTTTCTAGATAGCGGTAATAGTAGAACTCTGCTCCCAAGATTTCAAGGCAGAGCCTTGCAATATGAGGACTGAGCATCAGCTTAGCTATCACTGTCAGCTTAGCTGACACTACACAGAGGTTAAGCTAAATTGCATGGATTGCAGCCTGTGCGCTGCAAAGCCACACAGGTTTTGTTTATTATGGGTTAAGAGGGAGCACATGGAGCGTTACCACAGCTCAGCTGATGTATGGTAAGTTGTTAAGCTTGTAAGTCTTGAGCCCTTATTTTCTAATTTAGACCTGACACAGGAAATGGAAGACAATAATTAACGTGTGGAAGAGGAGATACGGCTTTACAATAGACAGAGATGGTGGGATAACCTTATTACATATTTCATTGGATCTTTTACCAAACAGATGATAGATCCATTATGAAGAGTGCACAGAAGAAAGGAAACATTGACATTTATAGAGATTCTGCTCCGGAAAGCAGCCGCAGCATTGGTGTGATGGGTTACTGTGACTTTTGAGTTTCGGTTTTGTGTGAAGGAACAACATTGTGTCTATTAGACCTGTGAAGTGTTGAGATGTGGGAGTTACACTGACTTTGATTGTGATGAGATTTCAGTCTTGAAGCGTTTCTGTTTATTTCACCCCTTCTGTTTTTCTTTCCCCCTTCTTTTTTTTTTTTTTTTTTTTCCATGAAGGCCAGGTAGCAGCAGTTTTTCCCCCATTGTTTTCTTTGTTTTGCTTTTCTCATTTTTTCAGAGGGTAGGGCTGTTTTCCTGCTATATTGTTGCTGCTTCAGAGCTGCCTACACACCAGCTTATCTTAGCTCAGCTCAACCAGCCTGAACCTTTGTATTTGATGCTCTTTATCAGCCATGGAAGGTCTTATTCTTGTTCATTTGAAAACTTTTTGAACCAACCAAAGCTCTGTTGATACTTAAATGAAAGGACCTGTGCTGCCTTATGCTCCGATTTTGTTAAAACTTCTTAAAGCTGCACTTAGGATCTTAGCATTGTTTGAGTTGGAAGGGACCTTTAAAACCCATCTGGCCCAACTCCCTGCACTGAACAGGGACACCCACAGCTACATCAGGTGCTCAGGGCCCTGTGCAGCCTGACCTTAGGTGTCTCCAAGGACAGGGCACCTGCCGCTTCTCTGGGCAACCTGTGCCAGTGCCTCACCACCCTTAGTGTAAAAAACCTTCTCCCCTTGTCCTGACACAGCAGACCCTGCTAAAGAGTCCCTTTCTTTCTTACAGCCTCCCCTTAGGTAGTGAAATGCAGTATCTATGAAACACTTGATACGCACTTTCGCTTGGTATGCCCTCAGTATATCAGAATGTCAGCTTGTACAACTGACTGTCTTTGAATCATGTCCTCGTACAGTAAAGGCTTTTGCTTTCAATGAGGCTGAAAAACAACACTCTGGATTTCCATGAACTTGGAGCATGTAGGTGAACTGGTGGCAGTCAGGTGGAAATAGAGAATACATCCACATGGGCATGACAAAAACCCATCTGGTTCAGTCACATCTCCAGCCATGTCTCCTTACTTCATCTGTCCAGCAGATCACCCTGGGCATGTTCTATGTCTCCCTTGACGACTTCAGGGCAGTGGGTGCTGCCTGAGTGCCTTCGGGACCCCTTGGATCCTGGGGTGTTTTATGAGCTGAAGTCTCATTTGAAAACACGCCAGTAACACCCAAACAAAAGGCTGCAGTAAGGCCGTTTTGCTCCTTCTGAAATGACGTTTCTCATCATTTTAGCTCAAAGGAAATTGCAGCTTTCCGGTCTGATTCAGGAAAACATGAAATGTCAGGTTTTTCTGTGGACCAGAGATTTCAGCATTTGTTCAGCTCAGCCAGCAGGTGAGGAGAAGCTTAACAGTAGCACATGGGGCGGGCGGTCACTGTAGTAATCCCCTGAGCAAAGCGCACGTGAAGCTGGAAAGCTCTGAAAGGGAAGTTGGAATGACCCTAACAGAAAACTTTTCCTAAAGGAAATCACATCTGTTCAAACTGGCATGCAGGGCTGTTCTCAGGAGGAGAAAGATGCAAAGTTCAAGGGAACTGCATGTGAAGACACACCATGACTTCACTGGGGTTATATAATGAGCCTCGGCGTGAGGAAGCTCTTTGTTCTATTTACAAACCCCTGTATTACTGACAAGGAAACTTCAGTGGCTGGCTTCCAAGGAAAACAATGAAGAAAGAAAGGTGGGTTATTCTTTGTCTTGTAGCTCCCATAAATCCCCTACAATTCTGCAGTGTGATTTTTTTTTTTTGCCCCCATGTGTTACCTCATAGCACGTTTTACAACTATTATTACAAAACAATCAAACGTGGGATCAGTAACTAAAAGTACATCAAGGAACGCTGAGCCCATTTGTTTGGAATCTCCACAGGTGTTGGTCACAGCTTTGAAACACTAAGGTTATTGTCTGAAGAATACTGTTTCAGCCACAAAGAGGTCAAATAGTGAAGAACATTCTTGAATATTAAGTGATATTTAAGTCGGACTTGTTCCTCAAAGACAGCCTGCCACTAAGGAGGCTCATAAACCAGCACCTCCAATTCAAAAGCCTGCAAACCTTGAGAAAGCTAGTAACGGGATTGAAACAGCAAGGGGGAGGATAAAGGTAGGTTGCTCTGAAAGTAATGCCTTCTATTTATTTCCATGGAAACTACAACAGATACCAAGAGCACATTAACATTATTTAATGGAGCAAATTATCAGCTGTGACACACTATTTTGCAGCCACTCACTACTGCTAGCTGTGCATTTTTGCCAGTGATGAACAAGAGCCTGTATGCCATGCTCATAAAAATCTGCACCAACTGTGCATGGCCATCAGGAAAGTGGCTTGCCTTTCACATCCCTGTCACCACTGCTGGGACACACCACCCACCGCCTCACTGTGCTCACATCCACTATTTGGTCTCCATAAATCTTCAGCAAGCATCAATGAATGTCAATGGGTGCCATCTTTCTGCATGGAGGAATTCATTTCCACACCTTTGTTTCATATGCACTTCCAGATACCATTTTGCCAGACTGCTCCCCTGCTGCCATCTGCCACATGGCCACAGAATGTAACAGGATATTGGTAGGAAGGCTCATCCTCTACTGCCATACCACCAACATCCACCTCTGATGACGTGGGCCAACATCATAAAATAGGAGACATTACTTGTGGAGCAGCCCTCGTAGAGGAGGTTGGGGAATAATGAATAATGCAGAGAAAGGAATACGGAATGACTAGGAATAGGGAATGATTCTTTGCTATAGCACAAGAAGAGTGATTTTATTTTTTTAAATCACAATCATTTTTCTCTACTGCAACAGGCTTTCATTAAAGTGAGTTCACTAAGCCAGTCTCCAGGACTCTGACTCCGCAACTCAGAGACTTCTCTTTACTCCTCAGTAAATATTTAGTCTGAATGGTGTAGAGCTGTAATGATGTCTGGGAATTAACCCTTGGTACCTGTTACAAAATCAGTTCTATGTATCTCATGGTGAACAGTCTCACTGCTGCCTAAAACTGAGCTGCTGTTCTTCTGCTGCTTTTGTTATTTGAGATTATTTTATTCCATGAGATGCATGCCTTCACCTTTAGCTATTAAGAAGTTCCCACTTAATTTCCCAGCTATTTTGGGGGAGAAGGCATTCAGCTGGTAAAAAGCATGTTACGAAGAACTACAAGACAGGGATAGTGCTTCTGAGTTCAAATTCCATTTCAGACATCAGAAGTCCCTTATCTCAGCTCTCTATCTAAGAAAATATTTACCCATTATAATGATCTAACTGCAGGAAGGGGCCAGGGTGCTATTTTTCTCAATTGCCTGCCTGTCTCATAGTGGGGTGAGGCTCAAAGCAGGGTGTGCACCACTCCCAGATCCTCATGGTTGGTGCTCAACACCAGCAGCGTCAACTGGTACAACTCTCAGGGTGACCGTGCCAAAATCGTGGCACTCTCAAATGCTTCCTGACATTTGGATTCTGTGTTGGTATTGCTTGTGAAAAATGGTCATCTCATATAGGCATCTCCAGAGTAGTGTCAATGCAGCTAAGGCAAGGCTGAGTAGCTTTCTGTTCACACCTGAAGATAAAGCATGAATGGAACCAGTCTGGTTAGGCTTAAGCAGAGCAGGAAAGAGCCCAGATGAAGTCTGGCTGGTTCTGTTGTGTTCCCACAAGCAAAGAGGCAAGCTGATCCCTCTAACTGTAATAAGATATGGTGGGAATGGTTATGTTCTTAGGTTGCTTGTTGCCTTCAACCCTCCTTCTCTGTAATACTAAATAAAACGAATACTTCAAGAGTATAGGTCATTTTCCCTGGTCAGCTGCCCAAAGGGAGGGGACAGAGGGTGGTAAACAGCTGACACATGGGTGTAGTCGGCTTAGACTTAATAGTGGAGGAAAGTGGCATTTTTCAGCCTACGCTTGGGAAGAGTGAGATGCTGGACATGTGAGATGGACGTCCAGAATTTCTGCAAATGCTGGAAGCAATTGGTTGAAATGTAGGCAGGATAATGGAAATACCAACTGAAAACTCTTTTTTTTTTCCTCCCTGTGGTAGGTGTGGGCCTGAAAAATACAAATGATGTCAAAATGTCAGTTCTGCTGAAGTTTTGAAATCATCTGACCCTTTCTAAAAGGTCTCTGAGCAAATATTTGTAAGCTTTGTATTCACAGGCTCAGTCCGGAGTCCCAGCTCTTATTTGGGTCATTGCTGTGCTGCTGTAGTGGATGTAGTGGGTCTATAGCATCTAACAGGTAAGTGAAGCAGATGTGTCATATGAGAAGTGAAAGAATACGTGTAGGAGGCTCTGACATTTTTTGCACTGCTCAAGGCACCAGCAACATCCCAAGGTTTCTCCAGTGCAGCCACCCCCTAATATCTGTGTACAAACTCCACGTTCTTATGTTTCCTATCAAGTTACTATATTGCAGCAGGGGGAAAGATGGAGCTCCCAGGGTACATTTACTCTCTAATTATCCGCTAGATTAGAGGCGAGCCATTTGGAAGAGATCTACGAGCAATCTGGTTTAGCTCTCTGCAGACATTCCTCTCCAGCCACAAGCAGCTCATGAGCAGCTCAAGTGTAGCTCTAGTGCCAGGGATCTGTCACCTCACTGGCAGCAGGGCTGGGCTGGCTCTTTGGCAATCCTAATTCCTGGGGATGGCTGAGTCCAGGGCTGCTGGGGCATGCTGCATCACTGCTATGTCCCACGGAGGAATGGAGCAGCCCTTGGGTAGAGTTGCTGTTGGTGAAGGTTAAACACACGAGTTATAACAGGGCCCAATTCAGGCTATATTTACATCTTATAAGGTATATGAAGATCTTAAAGTAGTTGATGGAGGGAGCAAGTCCATGGTTTATTATGCAATTGTATTCTTCCAGAGTCAGGGAAGTAAAGTTGTCTCCTTTTTATAGATAGCGTACTGAGACACAAACCTCCAGAGTTGCTGCGTAGGAATGTGTTGGGTAAATGTTTTTCATTATAAAATATTTATTTGTTAGACATGATTCCTTTCATGTTGTGTATGTGGGAATGTATCCACTTCAGCAAGATAGTCTAGGAATTTTTTGTGTGGAATTTCTGACCAAGATGGTCCTTTGTCGTGGCATGGTCACTACTGGGGTGGTTGGGAGACTGCAGGTCGGGTCTCGGAGCTGAAGCTGGCAAGCTGGGGAATTAAAGCAGAATGGTGCCCTGATTTTCAGATGGTGCTGGCGCTCTGATTTGTTTACCGTTGTGTGTTTTTTGTCCTTTATTGCGAAGGAGAAAAGTCTTCCAAAATTTTTGAGAACTGTTTTTGTCACAGTAGAGATGGGAAAGTTTCCAGACTCTCTAAGATACTGGCAAATGGAGGAAACTGTTTCCAGCTTAGCTCAATCTGCAACTTTCCCAAGGTTCCACATCTGCTCTGTTGCAGAGCAGGAGACTTAACTCCAGTTTCCTACAATGAAAATGACGGTACATTGGCTGCCTACTTGCTAAGTTGAGAATGGACAAAGCTGGCGACCAAGTACCAGAGACCTAGGGTGCAATTCCTTATCTTTTGGCCATCCACTTTCATTCTGTTTAGAAGCTAGTTTGTCAAATTGGTCATTCCTTATACCATCTTAAACATTTCTCCTCCACGAGGTTTTAAACTCTTTATGACTACTGTAGCAGACAGCTAAGGATTTCAAAGCACTCCGTGGATGAGACCTTTTGAGTCAGCAAATCGAGACCTTTCCTGTTGCACAGGGCAGTATTTATGCACAGACACAGTATTTTTGCACAGACACGGTATTTGGGCATACCTACTGCTCCTGGAATATCCACCTCAAGTCATTTCTCTTTGGAGTTAGCCAGACTGCATAGCTTTTCATTTCTTAAACTCTTCCCAGCAGTCCTCGAAGTCTTACCTTAATTTGGCCAAAAGCTTGAGGAAATAGAGCTGTCCAAGAGCCAAGCAGAAAGTTCAAGTTTTGTTCACATGAAAACCAGCAAGAGAAAGACTGTGCTACCTCTGTGCAGTCCAGAAGGTCACGGGGTTATTCTGCAGTCTTGTCAGAAAACTCATCTCTGATTTGTAGTTCACCGCAGCTCAGATTGTTCCTCATCCAGAATTTCTCTTCGTATTTTAAACTTGCTTTTCTTCTTCTCTTCTCTCTCTCTCTTTTTTTTTAATAATTCTCTTATTTTTCATTAGTGGAAATCTCATTTTCTCTTCTCCTCCTTTCCTAATATTTCTGATGTCTATAGTTGTCCTCACACTACGCCCATCTTCCTTGTTTGAAGGAGCTGTATTCACGGTTGGCACGTCTAGCTTGCAGCTACTATATTTATGTGGCAGTACGTATTTTTATGTGCTGTAACTCTTCTTTACAAGAAGAGCCCACAAGATTGATGAGTGAAGCAACATATTTTAAATATACATCTCGTAAATGTGTTAATGACAATATGGGCTATAGGTCCCTGTGGAAATAAGAGGAGGCATTCTTTTAATAAACAATGGAGCGCATCCAGTTTTTCTTCCTACTTAAGTTATTTCCAGCACATTCACTAAAATGCTACCAGATTCAATAATATTTGTCTCTTTCTTGGCTCCTTACATACATAGCTTTCTTCCTTGACAGCAAGTCCAATATTTTTTGGAGCCAAAGCAGGAATGATGATGTGTTTTTGTTGTTGTTGTTCTTCTAACCAGCTGTCTCTGCTCATCTTGCTGTCACTAGGAGAAGACATCTGCTTAGTACATTCAATATTTTTGCTTTGATTCTCAACAGGGAGGTCAGAGCTGAATCAAAAATGTCCCCCAAATTATTTGTTACCACAGATATTTCTTTTAAGGCTGGGGTACTTGTTTATTCAGAGCAGATTCCTTAAAGAATTTGACCAATTCTCTTGTAAAGCAAAGCACTCATGATTTCAGTGCTGAAATCTGGACACAAGACATTCACCATTAGCAATCTATCGTGCTAGATACCAGATGGCATAAAATACAACATATAGTGTCTTCTGCTTTAAATATATCACATCACTCTGAGGAGATACTATAAACCTGCTTTTTTTTTTTTTCCTCCCCACCAAACAGAGGCCCAGAGAATGAGGATTCTTAATGAAATTATCAACTTCTTTACTACTTTGTTTGCTAATTGCATCAAATTTCATTAGAAAAATGGTCAAGCAGCTGGGGCTAGCACTAGTCACAGCTTGCCTGTGGCCACAGCATGCTAGGCAGTCCTTTCTTCTAGGCACTAACAACCCTCCTTTCTCATTTACCAAACATTCAGTCTAGCAAAACACTTCAATCCTTAAATCCACCCCTGTTCAACAGAACGTTTAAACCTAAGCTAAAATCCCACTGGATTCAAATTGGATTTAAGTATGTCCTTAAAATCAACTGTACTGCATTGGCACGTTGTTCAACTGCCTTTCTCAGCAATGAGATTTAGCAGTTTTACAAAGCTTTGCCATTCTATCTAAGTTTAGCACAGTTACAGGAGAGACAGCTACAGAGCAAAGCAGGGAGTGACACTTAAAACAAGTGCAGAGGGGAATCTGTATGATCCCAAAAGACAATACCAAAGGCCTGAGCTAACCAGAGCTTGCCTTGCTCAAGAACAAAATGACCTGGAATTAATTAGGGCTAATTGGCAGGTAGGACGTGAAGCTTGGTGAACCACATGCAACTCAAAGACGTGTACAGTGATGCAGAGGGGGAGTACATACTGATGGAAAATTATTGGGGGGCTGCTGGAAATTGTATTTCTCATCAGGAAAGATTCCTTCAGGGTTCTGGCCCAGACTTGATTCATGCTGTCCCAATGCCTGCCCAGCACATGCTTTGCATTCCTGTTTGGATGCAAACACACCTGTAAAGTGGAGAATGACAAAGCTTGGCCCACTGTTATTCCTAGATTCCTTCTACCAGGCAGCAAACACACGTATATCTCTAGATCAGGAACACGTACCCTGGTTAGAAATTAATCCAGGCTTGCAGGTTGAGTCTTTTCTCCCTTCTCTGTCTATCATCTATGCTGGTGTTTCCTCATTCCTTCCCCAGTGCCACAGGAATGCTATCGCTGTGAGCACACACTTTGCATGTGCTTCCAAGAACACTGCTTGGAGACCAAAGGGTCAAATGTGCCACTCGGTGTCTTGGTGGAAAGAGTCATCCCCATGGCGAGGGGGTTGAAAAGTGCTGTGGTTTGGGCCAGAGGAATCTCCAGCTGAACTAACGCTATTCAGTTGTGATCTTTGTCTGGGAATTAGGTGGCAACTCTCCCCAGAACACACATACAGTGTGTTTTCCAGCATTTCTGGCTTTTACCCATGGCAGGATTAGTTCACCAGGTGGGTGCCTTTCTTGTTGTTCTGGAATTGCTGCTAGTGAGGGAATACGTCAGATCCCCACGACTTCATCTGATTACGAGCTGAATTGCAGCAAAATGACTTAGGTTAGAGATATGAAAAGCTTTTCAAACTGAAGCACTGAAACGGATCCTCAAGATATCCTTAGGAGCAAAGCAGGTAATCATCTGTCAAGTACAATTTAGACAAAGCTGCTCCATCTTTATGGTACGAGGGATGAATTACCATGGATTCAGGCTGGATATTAGGAAAAATTTCTTCTGCAAAAGAGTGGCTGGGCACTGGCACAGGCTGTGCAGGGAGGTGGTGGAGTCACCATCCCTGGAGGTGTTCAAGAACCATGGAGGTGTGGCACTGAGGGACGTGGTCAGTGGGCAATATTGGGATGGGCTGGTAGTTGAACTAGGTGACCTTAGAGATCTTTTCCAACCTAAGTGATTCTAGGATTCCATGGCTTCCCAAGGGCTCTTCCAACCTTGTGTCTGCTTATTTGGTTGGTTGTTGTGACATTTGCATCCAATATCTCACCAAGAAGGAGAGACTCAGATTCTAAACAATGAGGTTTCATCTGCTGAATTCTGGAAACTTTGCACAGAATCCCTTTGCCTGTGATCTGGTGGGAAGTTTTGCTTCAGGCTGCTTGTGGTGTATCCTTTCTTGCACAGGGGAAGCACATGCACGCTTTAGGTTTCTAAGGGCTCCTCAGACACAGGAAGATGAACTGCCTGGTTTAAAGTTGTACAACACAGGAAAAGTAGAACAGAGACCAGGTTTCCAGGTTTCTAGTCGTGTTCCTTAACCACTAAAAACTTCATTTCCTGAATTAATATTGGTCCAAGCTGATTCTTGTGTTACTGCCTCCTGAGTGGCCTATGCTATGTCAGGCATTTCAGTCTTGTGCTGTTTAATTCATTTTGCTGCTGTGATGCAGGGTGCGACAGATATTACCAAAGGAATGATTGCACATTGCCAATATTTTTGATTCTTTCCAGGCAAAGAGCAGATTTTCACAGCCAGGCACAGCACCTTGAAGTTTCGACTTTCATTTCCAAAATCTATGAGATTGGTCATGATAGGAAATTGGAAAAAAATAGAAAACGCGCCGTGCTTGACAAAGCAGTGACCATTTGGGGCAGCATGTTGCAAAGGTAATGGGCTGGGAATCAAACTTCTCTGCTGTGCTGCAGAGGATTAGCCACAGTTCACCTACCTGCAAAATGGAGGCAGCAGGAATACTATCTCATGCTTTGGAGGCCCAAAGCTCACAGCGTTTGAGATCATTCAAAGGAAGCTGTTATGGGAGTGCAAAATGTCCTCTCTTCTGTTAACGTGTCTGGAAAATTGCATAAGCTTGATGGATAAAGAAGCAATAACTGTTGGATATGGGACAAGGAAAATATTTGACCACTGGTTTGCTCTGAAATCCTAAATGGAGAACGCTTGTCTCTCATCTTGGGCCAAACGGTCTCATTTAGTTCTCAGACGCTTCCCCTAAATACCGGCTGACTGTTGCAGATCTGCAAAAAAAGACTTCATGGAGAATAAAAATAATAAAAAAAAAACGGGCAAAAATTCCTCCGTAAGTTTGCTTCTATGCTACAAAGCAGGACTCTGGTGAGATCCACAACAACACACTGTGACTGACAGCCATTGGTGGCAGCAAGTCCCTTGTCACAACCATCCTTGCAGCACCACTGGGAGCCTTCCTCGGAGCCCGATGAAAGTGGCCTTGAGCCTGGTGGTCAGAGCACTTGGCTATGAGACACATGAACTGCTGCATAGCCATGGAGGGAACTGCATCCACGTCTGCAGGGCAGCGGGCAAAGCCTTTGGCACCCAGTGCCCAGCCCTGTCCACCCGTGCTTTAAGCAGCAGCTGTGCCCATCTTTCACAACAGGCCATGCTTGCGGTATTACTGGCACTCGAGGTACACCTACGGCATGGGGCCCTGCTGACTCATCTGCTATTCTGCTCTGGTTTTGGATCCCAGCAGGGTTTAGACACAGGGTAGGCGTCTAGGACAAGGCCAGGGTATTTCTAAGTCACAGTGCTTAGAAACCTTGTGTGGCTCTGATGACAGGCTGGTGTCAGTGCTTCTGATAGCATCGGCCCTCGGCAATGCTCCCTATCCCTTACAGGAATTTGACAGCCCTGGTGCCCCGGGGCCAGAGCAGGACACCGAATGGGCCCCAAACAGGGAGGATTTGTACCACAGCTGATTTGAGATGAGGCATGCTTCTCAAGCAGTGGCATATCTTGGGGTCTCCAATCCACCAACAAGTGGGTCTGGGGAGCACTTCCTTGTTTTGGAGAGTTCAGCAGCCAGAGAGGGAAAGAGGGAGGTTGGATCTGAACTCTGAGCTTCAGCTTCTGAAGCCTTTTAGGCGCATAATGTCCTTTTTTGGGTTCTCATGCGCAAACTTTCTCTCCTGGGGATGTTAAGCAGTGACCGTGGACATTAAAGCTGGTAATGGGGTAAGAGTGTAAACATCTTCTGAAAGCACACAGCAGAGCTCTTGATTGTCAAAGTGAAATACATTTAGAGTGCTTAAAAACTCATCCAGCGCTCTCTTTCCAAATGAGTAAGGCTTGGCACCGGGCCCCTGAACGCATCGTAACCCTTCTGCCTTCCCCTGCTCCTCAGGACGAGTGTGATCCCAGACTACAAAGCTGCAGACCCAACCTAGACCCATCATAAAAACAATCACGCTCAAAATCTAAATTATTTTAATTCCAGTTTTTGTCAATAACCACAAAACAAACTGAAAGAAAGAGCAGAAAACAGCTTTTCCCTCCCCCATCTCCTTAGATTTTGTATCGAATCTACGAGCAGGCAACAGAACCTTTGTAACCCCGAGCATCGTCTGCCTTTGTGCGCTTCCCCCAGCTGGGAAAGAACAGAATAAAACATGTCAGGAAAAGAGCCCCAAAACCGCAGCGCAAAACTCCTCCAGGAGAAGCTGAACGCTGGGAGCTCTGCCCGGGGCTGGGCGAGGGGGTGCGAACGCCCCAGGGCCTATCCCCGAGTTTCGGGGCGGGGGAGCGATGCTCACAGGGTCTGGGCCGGAGCGGCATCGCCGTTCCCCCACCCCCGAGGTGCCGCGAGCTGCCGCCCCAGCCCCGGCCCCAGCCCTTACATGGACAAATCTGCCTGCAGGGAAAGGCAGGAATTTGGGCCCTTGACGTCAGCCCCGGGCAGAGCGCAGCAGCCTGGCGGGGCGGGAGGCAGCGGCCGCCGCTTTCGCTTTTCGTTTCGGGGGTGTCCCCGGGAGCTCGGGGCTCGCAGCCCACCTCCTCCGCCGGAGGGGAGGTAAGGGGCGCGGGGGGGGGAAGGCGGCATGAGATGGGGGGATACAAAAGGGCTGGAAAAACCGGAGGGAGGGATACGAAGGGCGGCGTGAAACAGAGNGATGATGGGCTGCTCTCTTGTGCTGCACCAGTTCCCAATTCTGGTAATTCAAATTTCCAAACGATGTAAGTGCAGATTCAGTTGGACGCTGCTTGCCAAAGCGCACGTTCCCTGAGGATGTGAAGTTCTGGAGCTGGAGCAGTGAGTTTTGCAATGCACTGAGATAAAGTGTCAGCTACACTTTCAGTGGAGCTGAAGTGCTTTTAAATATATAATGATCATCAGTATATATTCTTTATTAAAAGTTTATAGTACAAATTACGGTATGGAGGGTCGCGGTCAAAGTGGAGACAACAGTCACTTCGTTTTGAAGCAACTGACTGTTGCTTTGTTAATGTCGTTGCTTGGGTTTGACTGTATAATGTTTGCTTACAAATCCAGAGCGATTCCCTTCTGCTTTGTGAAGTCTGGTGGAGAGTTCTGTGGTCTCGGAGAAGGGTGGCAAAAATGGTAGGGAGCTGTAAAACCTCAGGGAGTTTAGAATCATAGAATAATAGAATCATTAAGGTTGGAAAAGACCCCTAAGGTCATCTAGTCCAAATGTCCCCCTACCATCAACGTTGCACACTGACCACATCCCTCAATGCTACATCCACACGGTTCTTGAACACCTTCAGGGATGGTGACTCCCCCACCTCCCTGGGCAGCCTGTGCCAGTGCATCACCACTCTTTCTGAGAAGAATTAATATCCAACCAGAACCTCCCCTGGCCTAACTTGGGGCCATTCCCGAGCAAAGCCCTGGCAGCTTTTTATACAGCAGGGGAGGCCCACCCTTCCCAAACAGGTAAGTACTGTAGAAATTTCCCACACCCTTACGTCACCCAAGGGCTTTTTTTTTTTTCTTTTTTCTTTTTCCTTCCCCCCTCCTCCCCTATTTCCCTCCCCTTTCAAACAGACAACTTGTATTCCTGCTATTGTGCAGGAGAGCTGAGCAGTCTCCACGCCCTGGGGCTGCGCTTGGGAGAAGGCAGTGCTCTCGAGTAGGAGGTGTTGATGGAGAAAACTGCTATAATTGCTCTGTACCTCGAGGAGCAGCATGGCCCCATGGGTGCACAGAGTGTTGGTTTCTGCTGCTTTCTTTTCATATGGGCTTTTCAGTTTATACGTTCATGTGAAATTGGCCCTGTTGTTTGGTTTGGGGTTCACATTCCTGTTTGGTGGCTCTCTCTGACCTAGGTGATTTGGTTACATAAAGTTTTAAGAGTTTATGGGAACCATCGTGCTGGCCGATGTATCTTCCTACACATCCACAGTATTGTGCAGAAAATAGTTGTGACCCATGTGGAATGCATAGTTTCACACAGAAGCCTTCAATTTTGGTGAAACAGTCCAGAATTGAGAGGTTCTTCGCTTCCTGGATTTATTTCCTGCAGAGTTCATGCTTATACCTTCCAGAAATGAATTTTTTGGACAAAATCTGAGAAATCAGGGAGTTCCTGGACACCTGTGGTCTGGGTCATGTAGCGGGTGTTGGCAACCACACAATTAATTACCAGTATGGGGTCTGAGGAAGGCAGGGAAATGCCTGGAGCCACAGATGGGACCCAACATTTCATCTGCCCTTTACCAACAGCTGCTCCCTACCCTGCCTGCAGCAGTGTGATCTGGGATGGGAGGGACTTTCTGCTTCTCTGTGCAGCAGGTGTGCCCCAGACAAGGCTCAGTAGTGCTCCACAAGTTGGGATTTCCCTCAGGAAATCTATCCATCCCAGGACAAAGATATGCCTTTGAAAACTTTTCTCTACCCGCTGTCCTACTCTCTCTCTCCCTGCCTGCCCACAACAATTCATCCTGAGTTTATTAGCTCTGTTATTCCCCCCTTTTGGTTGCTTAGAGTTTTGTTAAGAGGGCTCCTGAGTGGAGCTCAGGAGCAGCTGGAGGCCACTGTGGGCCTTTTGGGTTGCTCTTGGCTGGAGGGAGGTCGTGGGTAAGGTGGTGTGATGGGTCAGTTGGACCTTGAGCTGATCTCTGTGCACAGAGGGCACCAGAGTGGTTTTCAGGGCTTCCTTCCCAAGAACCAGACCTGCTGTGTGTGCTCTGAGGGCACGCAGGCCCTATGTAGGCCGCAGCGACCTTGTAGGCAGCAGGATGAACCCCTGGGTTGGGAAGGAGGATATGTCCAGAGAAGTGAAGCTGAGGTGGCATCTTATGGTAACTTCTGTAGGTACAGGCCCAGCCTGCAGTAAATTCGCGTTGTTATGATCTCGCGTGAAACCAGGGCAAACCGGCAAGAATGGGCCTCTACACTGGTGGGCTAGAGGTGGTTTCAGGTCCAATATCCCAACAATCACAGTGAGGGTACAGAGAAGTTCAGGTACAGTTCTGCTGCCTCCTGCTTTGGAACCTTCCAGAGCAAATCAGACATCAAAGGTGCCTTTATTTAACTATGCTGTGTTTCTGAGAGATGATGGGCTGCTCTCTTGTGCTGCACCAGTTCCCAATTCTGGTAATTCAAATTTCCAAACGATGTAAGTGCAGATTCAGTTGGACGCTGCTTGCCAAAGCGCACGTTCCCTGAGGATGTGAAGTTCTGGAGCTGGAGCAGTGAGTTTTGCAATGCACTGAGATAAAGTGTCAGCTACACTTTCAGTGGAGCTGAAGTGCTTTTAAATATATAATGATCATCAGTATATATTCTTTATTAAAAGTTTATAGTACAAATTACGGTATGGAGGGTCGCGGTCAAAGTGGAGACAACAGTCACTTCGTTTTGAAGCAACTGACTGTTGCTTTGTTAATGTCGTTGCTTGGGTTTGACTGTATAATGTTTGCTTACAAATCCAGAGCGATTCCCTTCTGCTTTGTGAAGTCTGGTGGAGAGTTCTGTGGTCTCGGAGAAGGGTGGCAAAAATGGTAGGGAGCTGTAAAACCTCAGGGAGTTTAGAATCATAGAATAATAGAATCATTAAGGTTGGAAAAGACCCCTAAGGTCATCTAGTCCAAATGTCCCCCTACCATCAACGTTGCACACTGACCACATCCCTCAATGCTACATCCACACGGTTCTTGAACACCTTCAGGGATGGTGACTCCCCCACCTCCCTGGGCAGCCTGTGCCAGTGCATCACCACTCTTTCTGAGAAGAATTAATATCCAACCAGAACCTCCCCTGGCCTAACATGGGGCCATTCCCTCTTGCCCTATCAAAAAATTTGGTCAGTAGTTTGGCATTGCTCCTACAGAAAGGACACGTATTAGAAAGGTGTCACAGAGGTGATAAATACTGTGGAAAAGGGGTCTGTTCCTTGTGCCACTGCTTGGGAAATGTTGGGTGAAAGTGAGTGATTCAAAGTGAAAAGAAGTAAATGCTTTTCTGTGTAACGTGTAACTATATGGTTGAATTTATCATGCAGAATATGGCTGAGGGCAAGAACTGAGCCAAGTCTGGAGAGAAGATAGGACAGTTGTATGACTGTCAGGTGCTTTGCCAGGTAACAGTGTTGCCTTCTGTATCATAAACATCTAATTGGAAAGAAAAAAACATTTCACACAGGTTTCTGTGAAACATCTCTTGCTGGCTGTAGCTGGAGAAAAGCAGTAGCTTGAGTGGATGACAAATGGTTTGCAGTAAGACAGTTTCAATGCATCTGTGGGAACGCGTACACTCAGGGTGCCCACAACAGTCTCTCCATTCCTTGCTCATCGTGGTTGTGCAAACAATGTGAACTCAGTAGCACTTCATTCCTTGTCAGGCATCTGAACGGTAGACCCACACAGCAGTGCCTTTCTCCTGATAAACCTGCCTGGCCACTGGGCTTTAAGCTGGGTTTCAGCCATGGGCTGGTCCTTCACCCTGCAGCCTCTGGCTTCCTGAAGTTCTGGGAAGCCCTTCAGGTGCTGTGAGTCCAAATGCTCATCCCTGAGGGTGCACTGAGAGGTTTTGGAGGTGTTGTAGTGATGACAAAGAAATGTGCATTTCCTTTAGGTATGCCTGTGTCTCTAAGGCACGTTACTTTTGAGACATAGATGAAGCTTGAGGGAAGAAATGTGAATACAAATTCATGTCTATATGATCTACCAGAAGTCTGGGATTCAGCACCTGTGCTTGCTTTATGCATGTGTGAACAAGACAATGAGACTCTCACCTTTTATTCAGATAATGATTTACCCCACTAAATCATCATCTCCCTCTGCTCTCACACCAGGGCAATTCTGCTAAAAGCTAGAGAGCTTACTGGAACTGCAGCCACATTTGAAAAGCAGGCAAGAGTCGGGGAGATGGAAACCATACTTTATCTGAGGATGTGGGTTACCAAAGACACTGATTTGGAAGGCACAATAACTTTAAAGAGTGTGGGTTACCTATAGGAAAATACAGGACTTGAAATAAATTATAAACTACAGTTCCAGAGGAGATATTGGAGGGCAGATGTTGCAGTCGACTTTTACACGTGCACCAGGTGTCTCTGAAGGATGGTGTCAGTAAAGTAAGAAGAGCTCAGCGTTTTACTCTTCTTGATGTCAGGAGTGTTTTGTTTTGTAAAACAAAAACAAACACAGAAAAGAAAACAACAAATCAAACCGAAAACCACAGACCAAAAAAAGCCCACAGAGTTAACAAGCTTTTGACAGCTTGTGCCTGCCCGGGGAATGGAGGTTAGCTGTGTGCAGGGCTCTGCTCTTTCTGTTCCTCCTACTTCTGGGCATGGCGAGCAGGTAGAGTTCAGAATGTTTCTAACCAAACATGAAAAGAAACCACTACCCACGCTTAATCATTGTGATTAAGGTTACTGGTAGAAACACCTTAGTGCAGAGACTGCTTTAATCTCAGAAGAGTTGGTTTCAATCATGTTCTGAGCAAGCGCGAGCGCTGGCATGGAAATGATCATTTTAAGTAGCTGTCAGCAAGTCTGTATCCTTTTAGGTTGTCGGTATCTGTTGTTGGAATCTGTGGGTGACAGTGACACACGTGTGAGTCACTCAGAAGCGCTCCCAAACTAAATATGCTCAAGAAAGGAAAACAAACATCGGTAGAGTTGTGGGCTGCTGATAACCTTTTCTTAGAAAAAAATGCAAGTCTTGATCATTGCAGTTTCTTAGTGAGGATGCACCCTTCTGGTGTCAAGGGCTACTCGTAATACAGCGATTCTTCAGTAACCCTGTCATTACTTTATTTGATCTGAGGGTGTGGTGGTGATGGGTTGATGGTTGGACTGGGTGATCCTAAAGGTCTTCTCCGGCCTTAGTGATTCTATGAGTTGGGGTGCTTGAGGGTCTC
Source organism: Pavo muticus (assembly GCA_016647715.1). Lineage (NCBI taxonomy): Eukaryota > Metazoa > Chordata > Aves > Galliformes > Phasianidae > Pavo > Pavo muticus. The sequence continues at coordinate 339,829 of JACDJE010000347.1, forward strand.
TGCCGTTGTTACGCCAGTTGTGATTCAATGTGAGGTGGACGACGCTCTTTGGGATTTATTCCTCTTGGAGGGATCCCATTTTGCACATAAGTGGGTTCATGCACTTGAGCATCCTCTGAGTAGGTGCCGTTCAGCACTTGGCTGCCTTCCTCTCCCTGCTGCCGCTGCCCAGTGACGCTTCAAGGCAGGCAAACTTCCTCCAAATCTTGGATGACTGTGCTGCCAGTGGAATAGTTAGTTGAGATTTAATACAGCCATTATCTTAAGGTAATAAAATATCAACTAACTTGCCATAACTATCTTGTTTAATGTCTATTAAAAGCCCCACATACTTCATTGACTGGGTGAAATTTAATAGAAGTTCAGCTAAGCATTTATTGCTTATTTAATTTAAAAATAAGTTGATCTCCACAGTTGGTAACAGGCACTGAGGATTTAATTAACATTCAGTAAACTACCCTGTTAGCTCTGAATTACACAGTCAGGTCTTGTTTATGCATCCATTTGTAACTCCCCCCTTCCCCTGCTTCAGGCCAGTGGATGTCAGTGTCAGGAGCTGCAGTTCTTCCCTCTTCTCTTTCCTCCTGGGCTCCTGATCGCTGCTCCAGCTGAAGCCTTTGCCAGGGTTGCACAGCTTGGTGACTGGCAGCCTGGCCAGTGGGCGAGGCAGGGAGGATGGAGGAGGCCGATACAGACTTGTGTTTGAGAAGAGGCTGTGGGGTGGGTACAGGTGCTTTGCATGAGAAGGTAAAAGCAGTCCAGCTGCATGCCTTGGTTATTTAAAATACATCCTCTAGGGCTTTTTCAGTAATGAAGCTGGCTCTATGAAACTCAGTTTTCTGAAGAGAAAGTTGGCATGTTCCACAGGAGACTTGCAGCCAGTCCTGCTGCAATTCCCGTGTTGGTCATGCCCTGACTGCTGTAGTTTTGTATGGCACTGGGCGTGCATCTTCTGTGTGCCATGTACCCCAAGGAGTTCTCTCTATTTCAGCAGTTTATTACCTCACCTTAACAGACTTGAATTACTCTCCTTAATGAGACAAGCTTGAATGAAGGCAAGGAGTCTCAGTCAGTACGCTGCAGCAGGGACTGGCTGGGAGGATGATTGGATTAGCAGCTAAGTTGGCTGAAGCTCGGGCTGCACATCTGCCCTGCCTTACTCTGGTAGCAGCCGTGTTTGTGTTTCAGCTCAGCCCCGGAGGAGGTCGACTGACTTGAAGCGAGCACACCTCATGGCTTGAGGCAGATTGATTTGCTTTTCATGGGTTTGGGCAAATTTTGAGAGATACCTCAAGCTATTACTGTGGCCAAGACAAGCCTTTAATCTGGATTTCACAAGACAAGCAGATAGCGATTGCAGTAGCCGTGTGGCAGTGCTGTAGTTAATTACGAGCTACACACTTGGTTAAAATCATGGTATTAAAGTTACAAAGTCCAAGCACTTCAAAACTACAAAATGCAGGGATGAGAGTCGTCAGTGAAACTTTAATTTGACCCCCCTGCAACTAGGCATTATGATATAGGCACTTAATTGCTAGAGCACCTACTCTTTATGCTCAGAATGGAAGGTGATACTTAACAAGCAGCTGTTTGGTTTCTTTTCTGTGCAGTTTCTGGCCCCAAGCCTTATTTACCGCATACCATTCAAACTCAAGGCTGAATGCAGGATTATTAATTTCCTTTTTTATGCTTTTCTGGAGTGCTCTTTGCTCTTTCATTGAAGCGTTTTGCATGTCGGGGTGACTATTTTTGTGGTGCCCTTCTGAGGTGAAGGAAAATTATTCTTGCCATTTTACTGATGGGGCACCGAGGCTTGGTGAGGAGTGAAGCTGAGAGTCGTGTCATCCCTGATGCTGAAATACGGGAGGAAAAAAAGACAATTAGACCAGGTTTGCTCACTTCGGTTTGCAGTCATAGCTGATAACCAAACAGAGAAAAGTAGTTAAAAAAGAAGTTTGTAAATACAGAGTGAATTTAGCATCTTCCCACCCAACTCTGAGGATTACTCTGAAATGTGCATTGCAGTTGGACTTATCTTTACAGTCCATCTCCCTCATCTTTTCCACTTTTACCAGCCTCCTGTGCGTTATTGTCATCCTTGACTGGGGGCAAGGACTGTGTGTGGGAATCAAAGTGCCTGGCTCAGTATGGAAGCTGGTCTTTGCCTCTGGCACTTGGATGCTTTTGAATCCAAACTATGATAGCGAGAGGTCCAAAAGTGGACCATGAAAATGGTTGAGGTCCAGGTGGTATCTGTGTATAACATATTTCACAGAGTGGAGTAAGGGGAATGGAGACTTCACATCATCAGCTGTATGTTCTTCACTGGCTTTTTTTTCCTGTGTACAGTAAGACCACCAATTTTAGGGTATTTGAAGCTTCCTGTAGAGCTGTAGTGGTTTTCCATCACTTGTATAGCGAGATGTTTTGTGGGAGATTGCCTGTCCTCATGATGCTTGTTCTGCTTTCTCTAGCACAGTCCCACTTTGGTGTGTTCACAGCGGATCCTCTCCTTCCTAGAGTTCCTGGGGATGTGCAGAGCAGCGCTTGGGAAACACAGCGCTGCATCTTTGCCATTTAAGGAAGGCTTGGTGAACCTTCTGCATTGTAAGTCTGAAATTCAAGTGCATGAGTAATCCAGCTGAATTCTCTGCAGCTACTTGTGTCCCTAAAGATAAGCAAGGGTTTAAGCGTGTTCCCGAACCAGAATCCTAATTTGCTTTGAATGCAGACAGATGGGGAAGAAACAGTGGGCAAAAGGGTTAATGTTATCTGGAGAGAAGTCTGACTTCCTTTGTTCGGAAACAATGCTGTGGCATGCAGAATGGCAGTGTCCTCACTGCATCCTCATGCAGAGCAGGAGATCACCTTGTGAGTGCAGCAGATAAGTTGTAAACGTCTAACAGTGGCATTAGGCACGCCTCTGTGCTACTGTAGGAATGAGGGCAGCTTTCTTGGCACATTGGGACTGAGGCCATAGCAGCAGCTGAGTTTAAAACAATACAAGCAAGCATGCCTTTCCGAGGCACTCCACCCACGCAGGTGTCTGAGGTGTCTGGGGGAAAGGATGGCAGCTCATGAAGTGCCTCTGCTCCTTGTTTCGTTGCTTGGCACAGCGTGTTTTACTCTGCTGAGTGGGGGAGTGCTGTGAAATCGGGGTGTGAGTGCATGTGGAGGCTGTGGTTATCAGTAGAGAGCTGGAAAAGGGAAGGAGCTGTGAGAGCAGAGCTCACTTCCTTGCTGCACACAGGGGTCCCTGCATGGCATCTTTGTTTGTGAGTTATTCTGCATGAGATCAGCTTACATACCCTCACTGTACTTATGGCATACGTGTGTTGGTTTGTGATCCCCACCTCCTGCCTTTAATTTATGAGTAGGTATGGATTGTCATCTCTTTTTTACACTGCCTTGTATATTGCTTTACTGCCCTGTACCTTGGAGTGAAAAAGAGAGGATTCATGCTCCAAGATGTTACAATGGCTGCCTGCACAGATCATGCCCTGCCTTGGAGAGTGTGAGGCCACTCACAGGGGTGTCATACCCACACCTGCACCATGAGTTCCCTGCATGCAGTAGCCCATACTTCTGGTCTGTGTGCACCCTTTTTTTTCTCTGCCTGGGGTGGTGTTTTAGCTCTCAGATTGTGCTGTCACATCCAAGAAGTTCTCACAAAAGTGATCTGCTGGCTCTAGGTTTGTTGTGTTCAGGCCTGCTCCCCATACCTTGAAGGTAGATTGCAGTGAAGCAGGAACAACCTTATGGGTTTTTTTTCCAACATCTCTTGATAAATTTCTCATGTCTCAGATGGTTTGATTCATACCTGGGTAAGGGTGTGCCCTCGTTTATGGGTGGAAGCTGGCTGTGTATATCAGGAAGTCCCACGCTGGATCCGTCTGGTCTAATTCCAGCTGTTCTGGTGGAAGCACCTTTTAGGACAGGAATATTTTCTGTGTGTTTTAGCTGTTCACGTTCTACTGGAGGTGTAACGGAGATGATTCCAAACACGTTTGATGTCCAGAACAAGACAAGGCCTATCCATCTCATGAATGGCACGAGTAATTCTGGGCACTGTGTTGCTATGTTTGAGGACTCCTGCTCACCCTTCTCTTTGTTTTGCTTCCCTATTCCATGGACACTGTTGTGGTGTGTTGTCTGTATCTCTAACTATGAACTGTAGCCTCTTGGTTGTTACAGTATCCAGAGGAGGGCAGTGAGCTGTCCAAGCTGTGTGTGTTGGAAGTCCCAGGAACCCGAGCAGAGGCTGTGCCTGCAGCAGGGTCTGCTGAGCTCCAGCCCTGGGAGCTGAAGATAACCCAGAGAGTGCTGGTAGGAGGGCAGAGAGTTTGACATGGGGACAGAGTTTGGTTATGGGGGAAGATGAAAAGGATGTCAGAGGTGTGTGTTAGCAGAATGTGACTAAGATGGAGACCTGATAAGTATTGAAATGTATCTGCGGTGGAAAGGAGAGCAGCAGCTTCTGGCAGAGCAGCTCTGTATGTCTAGGACTTGCAGTGTGGTGCAAAGCAATTCTGAGTCATGTAAGTCTAATTCTAAGTCACATAAGGCACTGGCGGTTGTGCTATTGCAGGCAATTAGCGTATGTAATTCTTATCACGATGTTGCTTGGGTCCATTTAGAACATACTTGGGCTCTTTGCTGGGGAGCTCGGCTCCTGCAGTGCTCTTTATGGTGGCCCCTGAGCTGTGCTCACCCTTCTGTCTCATTCCTCAGCACTTAGTCACCGGAGGCCTTTGTGGGAGGGAGGGACACCCAAGAGTAATGTGTAACCTGATGCAAAGTCCCCTGCCAGCAGGAATCTGGGTGGCTCATCAGCTGCAGCATGGCTTCTTGGTGCCCGCAGGAGACCTGCTGGCTGAGAGCACTCAAGGCAGCACCTCATGTCTCCATCCTTGCTTCAGATGGTGAAATCTGGCAGGGGAGATAAGGCCACATGTGCAAATACAGAATGTGAGTTTAGGTCTCGGTCCAGCATTCACATCCATAAATAAGCCAGTTCCTTCCTTATGATAACTTTTGTGTGCACTTCACAAACACAAACCAGCTAATCACAGCAGATGTTTGGCAGCATCCTGAGCTCATGAGGAAGTTAAATAGCATTGCACTTTGCTAGAGAGGTGCCTGGGATCCAAGCAACACCTGTTAGAGGAGCACGTCTGAGCCGGGACACATCCAAGGCAGGGTGGGCTCAGCTTTGCATAGCACTGCCTTGGTGACGTCGGGCTGTACCAACCACAGCAGAATTTCCTTCAGTTTTTGAGGAGGGAGGTGGGATTTAGACCTGGATATGCACGTACACACTTGGTTAAAACCCAATTAAAAGGTGGTAGCAGTGGATTTTGTTTGCTGCCTTGCCTTTTTCCAAAAGCTCCCTGCTGCTTTGATTTCCCCTGCTTTTTAAGGGGAATTTGGGTGTTTGGCTAATTGTTTTCAAAGAGTATGAAGCTGTGGCAGAAAGGCAAGGAATAAGGAATGCTCTGTAAGTCAGTGTAGCCTCCAAGATGCATACCCATCTTCTTAATAAAATTCAGCTGCACAAGGGGAAAAGAATCATCCTTGTGGTGTATGGATTGTTAGTGTCCCATCTGCAAAGAGCAACCTGACTAAAGCAAGTTCCTGCTGCAACTGGTTATTTTTTTGGTGGGTGCTTAGGACGATGATCAGGATGCTTCAGATGTTTGGCTTTCGTGTTCAAAAAGGGCCAAGGGTTGTACTTGTTTCTCCCAGCTTCTATTTTGTGGTGATTTTTGCCCCGAGTTTCAGGCAGGATTATGAGGCTGCTGAGCGGAGTGTGGGGCGGCAATGGGACAGTTTGAATTACTGATAAATCGAGGACTTTTTGTAGGTGTTTCCTCACTCAGATCTTTGTCATTCTCTGCTAAATATGAATCACAGCTCAGGATATCAGCTTTTGCTGTTCAGCATCCCATGGAGAAGCCTCCTGTGTATTCTGGTAGCACGGTGGCTGTGGGCTGCTGATCTCCATCATCATTCTGAACCTGCTCCCGGTGCTCCCTGTTTGCCAGGCGCACGCATCTGACTCGCCCTGTGCTTTCTGCTGCCACCACTGCCTGGCCTTTTTGTCTGCATTAGTTTAATTGACTGAGGTGCTTGCAGGAGAAGCTATTCATTCCCCTGGTAACTGTACTTGACAATCAGAAGTTATTCTTGGGGTGAAGGACCGGTGCAGATTTGTTTTCCTTGGCTGCAGATCCATAGCCCCTAATAGTTTCTCACTAGTATGAGCCGAGGTTGACTTGGTTTGCCACTAATTAAAAGCCAAAAGGATATGCAGTCCTCTCTGCAATAATTACCCTCCGTGGGAAATGAGAGGGAGCTCTGCTTGCTTCCCACTTGTTTCCAGACCCCTCCATTTCACCATTTTACTCACACCAGCCATGATGCATGGGGAGCTCATTTCCTTGACTAAAGGAGGGTCAGGTCTTGCTGTCAGAGCGGCCATGAGTTCATGCTTGAATCCTTTCTCTGCTGAAAGTTGCTTTTGGATGAAAAGAAAAATAGGGAAAAAGCATGGAGCTGTTAAAAATGTTATGAAACCTCAGAGCAACTTTTTTAGGGGGGATTGGATTTTCTTGGTGGGAAGCTGTTAAAAGCAGGAGAGCTGTGTGTGCGCCCGATGTGCTGGAGCATGTTTAGTCTCTGCTTTTTCTGGGTTAGAAAATAAGAAAAGGTTTTGACTACACTCATTACCAGGAACTCTGAATGCAGCAGCTGGAGTTCCTAGATAGTTTGGTTTCTATCAGTAATTGGTTTCAGATATGCATTAACTTTGATTCACACATTGCTCTGGGCCCGATGGTGCAGTGAGAGGTGTCTTCTCCTCCCTGCTCTCTCTGCATGTGTCATTGGAAGGGCTGGAAAGCAGGGCAGCCACAGGGAAGGCTCATAGAGCCCCTTCTGAGGGTTGTGTGAGTGTGTCCTGTAGCACCACACGGCTGAGGGCTGAAAGATGTCTGGTCCTCTGTGTTTGGACTACAGGCTGCAAAGGCTCCCTGTCCCCACCATGACCTTGTGGTGGGCTTTTGGCCTCTGAGCACCTCAGGGATGCTATGAGTCTCCCTGGACCAGGCTTGGAGGCCAGAGCAGGATCAGCCCCATGCGTAGTGCTCCTTGTGGGGATGTCCAGGCTGGTGCTGGAGGCCCTGCTGACAGTCCACTCCTGTGCTTTGCTGCTCTGGGCACAAAAGCAGGCTGTGCCCTGCACTGGGAGTGTTTCCAGCATTGCTGTGATTGCAAGGAGCTGCACAGCTGCTGTATCTTCTTAATCTGCCTGTTTCACAAGGCAGTATCTGACTGTGCCCTTAGTAACAGGTTTTTTAATGCAGATTGAGTCCCCTCTTTTAATTGACTAAGCAGAAAGAACTTGGAGAAGGGATGAACCCATGACCTTGAGATAAATAGTTTCTTATTGAGTCCCTGGGCCCCTAAACCGCCCCCTCTTCTGAGAGTAGCGTAGTTTAATCAAAGGTCAGGGGTTTTGTCTTCTTTGAGAGCCTCAGCAAAAGAGGGCCAGGCTTGTGAACTCTTCTTGCTCCTCCGTGACTGCAGTCATTCTTGTCCTGTCAAGTTCCCATTGAGCTCGCTGTGCTTGTTTTCTGTTCCTGGATGACGACTCTGTTGACCTTCTCTGGTCTCTGTGAATGCTGATAAAGGCTGGGGATCGAGTCAGCTGTGTTTCTGGGAGTTGTAACTGGATATATGGTGGTGTGGGCAAATGGCTTATGCAAGGCTGCTGTGAGCCTCTGCAGTGTGCAGTCTTGCTGGTTTCATAGGAAACTGTCTTCCCTTGCCAGCTCTTCCCCCACACGTCTCATGTTTCTGGACCGAAGACTGTGTGATATCTCTCAGTGCTGCATGGTCAGCCCTGTGACTACTGGCTTGTGTGTGGCCTCTGCTCTCAGACAGTGCTTGCTCACAGAGATGCTTTTTTCCTCCGTGACTTTATTCTTTGGGTCCTTTGTGATGACCAGGCATGTGGCCATACCTCTTGTGATGGATGCAGTGTGAATCTTTCTTCTTCCTTTCTCTCGACTGCAATTGCTACCTCTCCTGGAGCCTGGTGGATGGCTGGTGTGGAGCTGGTCTCACTTGTTTGCATGTCGGCTGCCAGCTGACATGGTGCTGTGCCAAGTGAGTCTTTGAAAACATCAGCTGGCGAGTCTGATAGAGAGATCCTTGTCTCCGGAAGTTCCTGCAGTTCCTTTCTATTTTTCTTCCTCACCACTTTTTTTTGGTTAACAAAAGCAACAAACAAACCACTTGGTTTGATAAATTAAGCGCTGGCTTCAGTGCCAGTGATGAAATTCCTGCTGACAAGCTCAGTATGGTAGAGTAGGAGTGGGTGAGGACAGGTACGACTGCAGCGTTATGCTGTCTGGTGCTCCTGTGAATCACACCAGCGAGATGGAAGAAGGTTGAAGAGACTTTCCTTGGTCTCAGAATGTTTCGCACCATAGTGTGATGTTGCACCCACACAGTGCTGGCATGTGAGACAAGTAGGCTGTGCTTTTCTGAAATACAGTGCTCAGGTACATCAGACTGGAGAAAATTTGTGTGGCGTTCTCTTGGAGGAACATGGAGAATTAGTGGTCAAGGGAACTTTGTGCTGAGAAAATGTCAGTTACGTGGGCAGAAGTGGGATCTCTGCCTGTGAATACCGGTGAGGGAGCTGAGAGATGTTGAGATGTCTTAGGGACGTGGTTAGCGGGCATGGTGGTGATGGGTTGACAGTTGGATTAAATGAGTGGTCTTTTCCAACCTTTATGATTCTGTGAATTGATAACTTCACCATTCTGCAAACCAAAAGCCTCATTCTCTTCTTGGGGAAACGGGAAAACAAAGTGAACTGAGTTGTGCAGGTCCAGGAGTACAGCTGCTATAGCCACTGTTTGTATTGAGCAAAGAACAAAGGAAATATGCAAATCCAATGTATCTACTTCTCTAGGTCAAGGTAAAATAGCACAGAATGGCTGAAGACTTTTTATTCTTAATTTTTAATCAGGAGAGGAAAGAAACAATAATACTTGCATTTAGCGTGCAGAAAGAAGTTGTGTTATAAACTGCAACCCATTTTTTACTCCTCTGGCAGGAGGATAAATGGCAGCATTCCCATGGAAGCTTGTGAGGCCAATTCTATTACATGGGGGCTTTGGGCCTATTGGAGCTTGAACTTGAGCCCTATTTGCCCAGCTGGAAGACAGGAGTGTGGACAGAGCTGGTGCTATGCAAGCAGTGCGTCACAGGTGCATGTGGGGGCTCCTGTCCCTGCTGTCCCCACTGCTGTATGATGCAACAGTGGCTCCCTGACTGACACGTAGGAGACGGGCGTGGAGCTGCAGTCGTGCAGGCAGGCGATCAGGCTGTTGTGTTAAGATAGATGCGTGTCTGACAGCCATGCTATGGGACGGTGCGTTCACAGGAGTGCTGAGCCAGGGGATTAGGGTCACATTTCCTTTCCATTGTAACACCGTGACCTAAATTGAGCTCCCACTATTTTCGTTTTGGGGATATCATGCGGCACCTTATTTTAGCTGTTGATGCTGGGGTGAGGCTCATGCACCCTGGGGTGGTGGGGGATGATGCTCTGATTTCCTCTTGGTGAGAAGAGGCGGACAGACACTGCATGTGGGCTTTGTCCTCTCCTTTCCTCCCCAGCCCCACAGGGGAACTTGGCTCTGTGGCAGCAGGGAGATGTGCATTGGTACAGAGCGTGGCCTGAAAAACTGCCTCCAAAGGGCCTAATACAGCGAGAGACCTGCATTCTGACTGGAGCTGGGGTAATCTGAACTAAAACAGCCTTTTAATAGGTTTTCTTTATGTCTCAGTCCTCATCTATAATGGAAGTAGTTGTACTTTCTTGTTCAGAGGGTGGATGCGTCTACAGACACCTGTGCTCCTCCTAGCTTTGAAATGTAGTAGAAGTAGTTAGTAGGGCTCGTCAGGATTTCTCCAGATTTTGAATCTATATTTGGTATAAATGACTTTTTGTCCAGATTGAGTTTTCTGCAGGAAACGTCAGCTTACAACTCAGTCCCAGTTCTGTAAAGCAAAAAAGTTCATTTTCTTATTTTTCCATTTGTGATGGTAACGTTTATTGGAAACAAACATGTTTTCATGAGAAGCACTCAGTGATAAGGCTGCTGATTGCCACGCTTCCATTTTTACCTTTGCCTCTCTGCCCCATTGTTTTTTTTTTCCTCTTTATTTTTCTTCTATTTTTGAAGAGAGAGGTCTGGATGAGCAGCTACGAGATACAGTTTAGTGGCTTGTGGTAGCAAGGGTAATGGGAGGATGATTGGACTAGATGATCTTGTAGGTCCTTTCCAACCTTGTGATTCTATGAGGTATCCTCAGCCTCTTGATCCAGTCATTTGGAAAGGAGGTTGGTGGAGCAACTACACTAAGAAATTGTTCTTTATTTTTTCTTAATATAGATGTTGTAACACCAGCTGAAAGTAGTCCTTCCAAGTCTGAAACTATAGAAGTTTGCTGGTAAGATGAAAATGAAAGAAGATAACTCATGCTCAGGTGTCTGTGGAGATAGGGGTGAGGAGGGAATGGATGGTTCTAAACCAGATGGAGAGATTTGCTGGTCCTACATTACTGTTCTTTTTCAAACATTGTGATGGATTGTAATGCTTGTAAGTGGGCATGGCGGTGGGGAGTCCAGCTGGCTGCCCAGTAGCCGTAGCAGTTCTAAAACGACCTGGCAGAAATTGGGTGAAATGAAAGCCTTGAACCACAGAGAGTCTCTGGTTGGCTCAGGGCTGTAAAGGTTTCACTTGCCAAGGGTTTTAAGAAGAGTGATGCCAAGGGTTTAGTTGTGGTGTGACTCGAACAAGCCTGGGAAGGGGTGACCCTTACCCTCAAATTCTTGCCATTTAAATCCCAAATGGACAAAGGAAGATAGTACTTTATGATAACATTTAACTTCTGTTTTTGTTGCTGTTATCATAAGCAACGCCATTGACAGCAAATGGGCACAGAAATGCTGTCTCTGTGTGTGGGATTTCAGGCTGAACGTGGGCTGCAGGGGACTATGAGCTGAGACTGAGGGCAGCCGGATGCCTTCTGTCTCCAGGAACTGGGATGCAGTGTTTGTCCTCTGCTTCCTTGTGCACTTGGTCACTGTTGGTCTGACTTCAGACTTAGGAGATGAGCAGCGTTCTGCTGGGGCTACCAAGTGAGACTGGCCGCTTCCTGGGGGAAAAGAATGGCATTTTTTTGCTTTTGAATTGCAAAACATTATCCTTTGTTTGAAATCCAGGCTCTGTGGTGCTCTTATACTGCATGAGAACGAAAGTGAAATCAATTATCCTTCTTTGATCAAGAATCTGGGGTGCATTCAAGTGAGAAAGTGAACTGTGCCCCGCTTTTGCTCGAAGTCTCTCTGACGGGGCTTAGCAAAATGCAGACAGCAAATGGTGCATGCAGGGGGCAATCAATGAGGCTGCTCTGAAAATCTTCCACTTCCAGGAGCGCAAACAGCATGAGGCCAGCAGCCTGTGCGTGAAAATACAGGGTCCAGTCCTGGTGTGTGTTACAGACCCATAAATCACAGCTGGCAGCACAGGGAACTGCTGAAAGGTCGCTCCAGCATGGTACCCGCAGGCTTCCTGGCATGGGCACATGGATTCCTCTCATTCCTTAGCCACCCTTCTATCCTTTCCATCTTTATGTGTGTTTAAGAGAACAGGGCTGTGCTATGGCTGCTCCTGCTCCTGGGTTGCTGTAGTGGAAATGATAAGTCGGCCTCAAAGAGTGATTGAGCACCTGGTGGGAAGGCAGGGCCAACCCAGGGAGCTCAGGTGCATGCAATGCACCTGAGTGACTGGAAGGGGTGGAGCCAGGATCCACCCATTCCCAGATTTCATTTAAGGGTTGGCAGTGGAGGTGAGGACATCTCTTGCAAGAGATCCCTGCCTACCTGAGGTCTTCTAAAGGTAAACAGCTCTTTTCCTTCGTTTCTGTATCAGTGGCTGCTGCATTTGGGCTCGTTCTCATTTTCTGTAGCCAAAGACTTTGCCACCCTCCCATTATCATCGCATTATAGCATTACAGTTGCCATCCCTACACTGTTGCCCAATTGCCCCAACTGGGAGCTATTGGGGTGCTGTAGGGACAGCTGCACGTAGCTTCCTTGTCTGCTACCTAAATGTGTCATGCCCGAGTAATTTCCCATGTGTTTTAATACTGCAGTCTATCTGAGGAAGCTGGATCCAGCCCCACTAGCGTGCCTGAAGGAGCATGCTAGAATAGTCTCTCCTGCCCTGCAGCCTGCATGTTTGCTGTTCAGTTGCTGCAAACTCCTCCCATCACAACTGGTGCTGATAGTCCCTGCTGCAAACAGGACCAGGGGTTTGGAAGTGATAAGTCCCATGATTGCCCATTATGACACGTGTGGTGGTGGTAGATTTGCAGACAGCTCACAGCTGAGGACAATAAAAAAAGGGCATGTGCTTCCTTGTAGATCAAAACTCCACATTTGCATGGCATGCTTGTTGCTTTACACCATCACAGGATCCGGCCTCCCAGTAAAAGCAGCAGCTGGGCCCATTAGTTGTTGGTGTGTGTACTGGTGAATTTCTGAGCAGGTGCTGCTGCTGGCAGTGCTGAAGAGCAGCAAAGAGGAAATGTCTCCAGCTTTAGTTATCTTGCATGATCTTTGTGTTAGATAGCTTCAGCAATGTTCTTTTGAATTGAGCAGTTTAATAAATGAAACCTGAGAAGCACGGGGACAAGTAAGCACAGAAAGCTGATAGGGATCCTGCAGGATCAGTGTCCTGTGTTAGTGAGATGGGTCTGTGTCTCAGGGCACGTGTACAGGTGTAGAGCTTCCTGTGCATATAACCTGAGTTTTAAGTCAGCGTAAGACTGCAAGCTGAGATTTTCATAGGAAGGATCTTGTCCTAACTGTGCAGCACATGGGGAGCTTAGATAGCTCTGCCAGCGATGGTCAAAACTGCTGGAGCAAAGTAACTTGAGATTTCTGAGCTGGGGACTTCGGCCAGCAAACAACGAATATTGGCACTGTGTGGGAAAGACAAAAAAATGCATGTGTCAAAGCAGTGCAGGCTTTTAAGTGTTTTTCATTTAAAATGAAAAGGTCAGATTGAGTGGGGCTGTCATGTAGGGACCTGTACAAGTACCTGCCAGCCTTACAGGAGCAGACCCCTGTCAGGCCATGCTGATGGCTGACTCTCTGAACTTGTCAATGCTTGAAAACTGGTGACCAGAACAGCTACAACCCCGATTTTCCTCGTAGTACTCAGGCTGAGACTGAGCTTCCCAATGTGAGGCTGCTTTATCCCAGCCATATTGGTGTTCAGGCTGTGGCTTCTACAGTATAGCAGTATTGATTTAAGGAAACAATAGTAGGAATTGAACTCTGGGTACTTGTAAGACTTTCAAGCGTAAATCAGATTTAAAGGAAGATCAGTAAACAGGAAGCCTTGCTTTATGTATTATTCTCGTGCTTTAAATGAAGGTGTTTTTGCTCTGGTGTTGATCTGTGGCACAGCACTGGTGTCAGCAGTAGTGCACGGGCTGCTTCTGGTCATCACGTCTCAGGATTTTACGCTTAGATCACTTTCACCTTTGTAGCTTTCAGTTGGGATGGCTTTATAACTTCTGAGCAGCTTTTTGTGAGCTGTACCTTAAATTTAGCTAGCTGGGGGGGAAAAAAGAAGAAAATACTTGGTGAAAGTCATTCTTTTAATAAGTCCCTGTTACAGTACTTTGTTCAGGGACTGCTCAGTGCTTTGACCACGCCGACTGATTCCTGCTGTTTGGCTTTGCTTTAAAATGCTTTTAAATGACAAACTGCCTGTTGAAATGCTTGAGGGCGCGTTAAAATAAGTGGTCTGTACTGCACTAAGCATAAAAATAGAGACGCACGTGTGTGCACATCCATGTGCCTGGACTGGGAAGTCTGTCCCTGCAGCTGCTGCTCTGAAGGCACGGGCACACTGCTGTGCTGGGTTCTGCCAGATGGGAACATGTGTTCTGCAGAGCTGTGTTACCAAAGGGACTTTCTGCCGTTACCTCTTGCAGTGCTGTAATTGCAATCTGGAATTTCTTGGTGCAGGATCATAATCAGAATTAGACACATGCTGACCACTGAGCATCCATTGTGGTAAGCTAGAGAAGGGGCTGGAGTTGTGTAAAGCAAAGAGATGTCTGTTAGTGATATTTCTGCTGCAAAAGCAGCTGACTGTTCCCCACAGAGGTTGCTGGGAGAAGTGGGGAAACCCAGAGATGTCTCCTTAGGGCTGGTCTTTGGAAGTGCCTTTTCATGGGCACTCCAGTGGAGCAAAGACTTGTGTTAACGGTGATCACTGGGGTATGTCTGTGCGTTGTGCTCTTCCCCTGAGCCAAACTGGGGGTGGGCATGGCTGAGGAGGCCTGTGGAGCTATGTCAGAGAGAGGGGCAGGTGCTTCTTTGAGATAGGGTGCTATCCTGTGGCCCCACATCAGCTCTGGGACATGGGTAGCCGTGAGGTTGGGAGAGCTGAGGCAGGCAGGAGCAGGTTTGCTGCAAGCCTGTGGCCATGCAGTGGGATAACTGATGGGGACAGCCACAGCAAGGAGGAGAGGGTGTGGGTCAGTGAGCTGAGTCTGCTGGCATCCTGTAACTGGTCTGATAAACATTTCTTGAGTTAAACTTGCTGAAAGACAAACCTGAGCCAAGGTCTTCTAAACACAGGTTGGATCCCAAGAATACTGTTTTACCTGGAGCTCCCAGAGGTGCTGTTGTGGATTGAATTGAAACAGTGTTGGAACCAGAAGGGAATGTTGTTGTCTTCTGCCTTTGCAGATAAGACCGAAGGGCATATTGCCAGAAGCCTGTGGGACGGACCTAAATTGTATATAACTCTACATCATTTTAAAATGGAAAGTAAACTTGCACAACCATAATATTTGCTTGCACTTGTCTCCTCCTTGATGGGTGAAGAGAAATTGCTCCATGGCTGAATTCGGCAGCAATAAAACCGTGCAGTAACTCATCTTAATCCCCCAACCCTATGTTGAGTGGGAGAGGCCACTGCTATCTCTGGTCCCGTTTGCCCTCATTGCACCCGAAGGCAGCACTGAGGCTCTCAGGGACTTCTGTACCCGCCCTACCCGTGCCTGGGCCCTGTGGACTGGCTGCCAACACAGGGTCCATGGGGGTGACCTGGGGAGGTGCCATCGGGGTCAGGTTGGACATCAGTGTGCTCTTGTGGCATTGGTGTGATGGAGATGTACCACTGCTCGGAGACCTGGACTGTGAGCCGCCTCTTGTGTTCTGCAGTATGTTGGTGGTGGACTTGTGGGCTCACACACATCCTTACGAGCAGTGCAGGTAAAGCAAGCACAAGCCTGTACTGAGTGTTTCCATCATTACGGCAGCAAACAGCAGTAGTTTTTTTGTGTTGAGATGTAATAACGAGGTGATCCTGCACTTGTCATCAGCAGGATGGGGATGTCAGAGTGCTGGCGTTGTGGCTGGAATGAGATGCTGGGCAGGGGCGGGAAGGAGTGCGCGGTTCAGATGTTGCCTATCTCTGAGGATGCACTCGGCAGCGTGTCCTGGTGTCATGCATGCAAGGTGCCACTTGTGTGGGCTGACCTCTCTGCTCTACCTGCATCTGCCACACAGGGAAACGCAGCAGCAACTCAATTAAAGTAACAGCAAATCCCATGAGCTTCAATGCAGGAATAATACCTCCTACCTCCTCTGTTGGCTCAAAGGGCAGATTTAAGCTGTTTCTCACTTTGTGTGCTTCATTTTATGTCTTGTACAGCCTTCCATCCCTACCTTTACAGATTGTCACATCTTGTTACATTCCTAGTGTGGCACCTGAAAGCTCGGTGATCAGAGGTGGTGATGCTTGGTTGCATGGGGCACAGAGGGTGGCTGCTATAAAGCAGTCCAGAAGTATGGAGGCTTCAGTCTGAAAAAGCTGGGGAAGGAAAATGCTCCGTTTCCCAGAAGTTGTGTGGGTTAAGTTGCAAGTTTTAGAGAAGAGCCGTTGGAAGCCCACCCGGCATGCATCACATGGTGACTCTCTCTCTTCACAGGGCTGTGAAAGAAACCCAAAGTCGTGACTCCAGCAGCGCCCTGCGTGTCTCCAGAAGTCCCGTTCCGAGTTCATCCCACCAGCAAGGCTGTGCAGCGTGGGAGCCGGTATGTAACCACGTTTCACAGACGTATGGGGTGACTTCTCAGCAGGATTGGTGGCTTTTTCTGACAGTAGCATATTGTTTGTGACTCTTAAGGGAGAAAAGTCTTTTAACTGAGTGTGGAGGGGTTGGGATCACTAGAAAACGGGGTTGAATGGTGATTTCCTTGTGCTGTTTGCTCAGCGAGAGCTGGGAGAGAAAGGGCTCAGCACAAGCAAGAAGCTGTGAGTGTTGAGGCTGTGGATACGCTGTGCTGCGTGGTGTATTGTGTGGCAGCACACGTTCATGGGTGGTGGTTGGGTGCGCTGACAAATGCATGCATAAGAAATGCATGTAGACATGTATATACATACATGGGCACAGTACAGATCTAGGCACATGGAACCAAGGATGTGCAATGCATATATAGTATATATACTCTATGATGGCATGTGAGAGCCCGAGGGTGTATATACCAAATGTCTGTGTATACTATATATGGCAATAAGGAATGCATATGCATTCATGTTCTCTTTTTTTTCTTTTTCTGTCTCTTCTGTGTCTCTGTGAAGCTGTTGCAAAGCTACCAGATTCAACCTCCTGGGGAGCCTTTCTGGCCAAGGTTTTACAAGCCAGCACCTGCTTTGCCTGCCTTACTTTCTGTATTTATTCCCTTGCACCTGGTTTTTGCCTGTGCCTGCAAAGTGGAACTGTCCCAAACATTTGTGTTAACTTTTGGCTGTGCAGGACTTCAGCTTGCAAGTCCTAAGCCTGCTTTTGTGCGTGTTGTGGGAGGGGGTGTGGGTGTATGTATCTCTGTGATGCTGCAGCAGTCCCCGTGCTAAGTCTGTTGTGCAAGTTGTGCTTTCAGCCTCTTCAAGACATTTTTATGAATCAAATATTCTGGGAGACCTGCTTTTGTAATGCTATTTAAATGAAATTAGTCATGCCTGACCCAATGTCCAAGTGATAACGAGCTGTGCTGCTGTGCAGGAGGCTTGGGTTAGATTTTATTCCCAGACCCCTGAGCTTTTACTTTTACCCTGGAGGGTTGGGAGTATGGCAAGGAGGGGGATTGGTGGTGCAGCTGAGAGCTCACTGATTCAGCTGTGGTGGCACACAGATATGTCCACGTGACAAATCACTCTGTCATTTGGAGTGAAAGGTGCTCTTAAACAGAGGCAAGGTGCTCTTAAACAGAGGCACTGAACTCAGCTCGTGCTTAGGTACCAATGTTTAAGCACTATAGCAGGAGAAGTCATAATGCCATTTCAATTGGGAACCCAAAGAGACGTCCTAATGCCACGTAGAGGGTCTGCAGTCAGCAGATGTTGCTGGAGGGAACACACATACTTACTCCTGGATGCTGGGTTGCTGTTGTGCCCCATCCCTGGCACTGTCCCCATGAGGCTGCAGCACTCTCTCCCAGGCTCTGGGCGCAGAAGGGCTGCACTGGGCTGTGTGCCAGGAGCTGCCTTGTCCTCGTGTGCTCAGTCCCAGTGACCCCAGCCCCTCTAACAGCGATATTCATTTCTGGCATGGGAGTCCTGCTAAGGTCACGCAGCCAGGCTTCAGCCCCAGGAGCCACAAAGCGTACCTCGCCTGACCCCTGTGCAAAGGCAGCAACAGTTAACAGCCTTCCCTGGGGTTTCGTTTCCCTGTCCCCAGTGTGTGCCACTGCCGCCTGCATTCCTCTCTGGTTCGGTAAGCCCTTTGCCTCTCGAGCTGACACAGCTGATGTTTCCCTTGCTGGCAGGGCAGGCAAGGTAGTGGCATTTAACTGTTAAGGAGATCCTGGCTCCAATAGTGCTGCTGGAGCCCGGAGCAGTAGGGGTTGGTGCGTTCCCAGGAGGCATTTTTGTTCCCTTCCTTACCTTACTCCTGCTTCATCCTGCTGTTTCTCCTGGCACTGACAATACCTAGGAATTGTTTTTTATGAGGAGCTGAAAATGTCCGAGTTGGCAAAACTTTCCCAGGCACATTTACAACCCTTCTCATTGTGGTTTTGGAGCATCTTTTGCCATGGTGGCTGCAGTGCCCAAAAATTCTCTGTTTCTGACCATGGAGGACATTCCTCCTGCTGGCTAGATGGGACACATGGCTCTGGGGAAAGGTTTTAGGGGGTTTAAGAAATGTAATTGATTAGCTGCCCACAGAGTTGGTCCCAGCCTGCATTTGGGAATATAGCGTGCTGGCATTGCCTGGCTGTGCCGCTCAGTGCCACCTGAGCTGTTGGCTGTTCAGAGCTGCCTCTACAGTTGACTGTAAGGACGCGTGCTGTGCTGCCTCGTAAGGTTTACTTTTAGCAGTGGAAGTGACAGATGTCTGAGTTAAATGTTTTATTTCAAAAGAGAGAAAGCTTTGTTTTCTTGTGATGCACAGGTTTAGATGTTCCCTGTCACCTGTGGTGTCAGGGACTAAACTCACACTGTCTTGGGCCCTGACCCCTGTCGCTGGAAGTAAACGTGCAGCTTCTGTTACTGCAGGATTTTGGCTTCTCCTGCAGTTTGTGCTTTGGTATCAGTGAAAGCCAGATGCGCCGTAATGGCACTTTTTTTTTTTTTAACTGCTTTTTGTGGCCATACATGGGCAGAGTCAGCTCTGGAATTCCTTTCCTACAAATTCAATAGCATCTTGTGGGTGGTGCTGGGGAATCACTTTGGTAGCACTGCCTGGGCAGTCTGTTCCCCTTGAAAACATCCCAATTTGCACATTCCTCAGTGCTGTGTTCCTGGCTGCAGCTACCAGGAGGCTGCTGGGGCAGAGGGGCTGGAAAGGTTTTGCTGCGCTGGTGGGCACGTTCCCCTTCTGCTGGGCTGCAGGTTGGCACAGGGCAGCTGTGGGCGGGTGGGAGAGGGCCATGCTGTGTCTGATGGTGGGAGCAAATAGCTTTTGTGTGAGGACAGGCTCTGCCCTGGAAGCAAAATGTCTGCCTCCCCACCTTGCTGCACAGGCTGAGTGTTGCTCTTGGAGTGAAGTATGGTGTTAATCTGCTCCTGTCTGCCATGGCATCCCTGCGTCATGCATCTCTGCCCAGGTAGCAGTGAGCCTTTTCTCTTGAAGCCTGGCGGGCTCCTTGTTGGGACAGAGAGGCTTTTGATTATAGGCTGGAAGAATGGCTTTGGAGTCTAGGGATGCTGTTGTCCTGGAGCTCTTTTTAGATGCAGGGAGATCTTTACTTGTCCAGGACATGTTCCTCTCCTGAGGATCAACTATGGGCTTTTTGCAAAGAGCCGACTGGCTGAGTCAGATGAGGAGAGCTTTTCCCTATCCCAGTTGAGCAGCAGGAACAGGACCTTAAGGCCATGTGCAGTCCTGATTGTGCTTTATTGGCCATGTTGGCCTGATGCCCCTCTCAGGTGGGACTGGTTGCTGGGTCTTGTCTTTTCTGATCACTATAAACAGAGCCTGAATTTGCCTACTGGGTTTTCTGGTAAGGTAAGGGATGAGAGGGACGTTTCCAATAGCAATTGTAAATGAAGGATGATGCTTCCTGGACCTGCCCCTGTTGTGTCTCTCTGTACATCCCTGGAAGGGGACAGAAGTGCCTATTGTCACACACCGAGCCAGGAACCGCATAAGGCAGGATGCGGCAGCAACGCGCAGCCCCAGGTTCAGACTGCGCTCGGGTCAGCGATGGTGATGTGCTCAGTGTTTGGAATTCAGGCTCGAGAGGGGCAAGTCATCCCTGTGCCAAAGCCAGGCAAAGAAGGGTGATTTTTTTGACATCCTTTGGAGTTTTGATCTCCATATTTGGAAATGTTTACCCATTGCTCTGATCTATTGCAAGGGAGGGGAGGTGACTCAGGGTCTGGTGGAAGCAGGATTTGAATTCCTTTAGTAAGGGCTTTTTTTTTTTTTTCATTCTTGTTTTGGAAGCTTCTTGTGGTCACTTTTCAGTTCTCTTTTGCTGCTGGACCTTGTTCCAAACTTGATCTGCGCGAGAGGGAAGTGTATTAGTGCAGGAGCTTGCCTGGATGCTGGTAAGTGCATCATTGCTGCTTTAGAGCAACCTGGGGTTTTTTGTTTCATTTAGTGGGATTGCATCAACGTGCGTGCGTGGCTGCTGGTGGAGGCAGGCATGCGGATCAGCAGTCAGCAGAAACTGACCCAGCAAAGCCTCCTGTAGCAGGGAAAGGGAGCTTAGTGGCTTGGGCTGAAAGGCAAAATATTTCTCCAGGCCTGGGTATAAAGATAATTTAAGCTCCCATTCAGTTATGCTCTTCCTTCTAGTTTGTGGATAATGCAGTGGGGCAGCGAAGCAGTGTAGAGTTAAATGGGTATATATGCATGTGGTCAGCAAGTAAAATATAGCTTAAGAAAGATTTCTGTCCCCTGAGTGAGTGTGTGTGTGTGTTATAAAGGCTGTGTAACACATGGATATATTTATTTCAAATGTTAACATTTAACTGTCCTGTTAGAGAGCTGCAGAAGGTTAGCATCTTTAACTGGATGAAGGAAAAGCGTATGGCTTTTCCTGTTACTCTTTATTTTTCCCCAGTGAGAAGCTTTTTCTCCATCTGATACTGCAGCTGTCTGCTTCTCTTTATTTTTCCCCCCTTTCCTTTCTCCTTCCTGTAAGGAAACTGCAGTTCATCCGGAAAGTCGGGGATACAGGAGAACCTGGAGCATGCTTGGCTTCCTGTTTTATTCATGGCAACTAAAGCCATGCTCAGGAATCCGGAGTGGAGATCCACCGTGCTGCATTCCTCTTGTCATTTGGAGCATGTAACAGGGACAGAGTGCTTTTAGCGGCGGCTCTGGGGGCTGCTTGGCAGCGAGCCCTGTGCCTCAGACACAGTTACTGCACCTCGTCCTGTGCTTGGGAAGAGCCATTGCTGAAATACAAAGTGTAGTTCCTCCGTTGGTTAGTGGTGCATGCGTCATCTTTGCTAAATGGTGTTTTTAGGCCGATTTGAACTTATCACACTCCCCTGATTTTAAGCTTAGTCCTCTTGTTACAAAGTTACATCTTTATTTTTCTTTTGCCCTTTTAAATGAGGATGAATACTTCTTTCCTGGGGATGTGGGTCAGATCTTTTGGATGCACAACTGGCTTGGTTGCTCTGAGCAAGAGGAAGTGCTTGGCTTGATTAGCACAAGGCTAGGATGTGAGCTGAAGAGCATTCTTTCGCAGGGGGTAGCGGAGGAATTGCTGGGGTGTATTCCTGCAGGCAGGATGGGTTTGGAGCTTGTAGACTTCAGTTGCATTTTATTCTTTGTTGTTTCAACAAGCTACTTGGATTACTGCAGCTGTTAGGATCAACTTGCGTTGCTGGGCTTCGTCGTCATGCAAACAGAACCACAGAATCACTAAGGTTGAAAAAGCCCACTAAGATCACCTAGCCCAACTCATCCTCACCATGCCCACTGACCATGTCTCTCAGTGCCACATCTCCATGGTTCTCAAACACCTCTGGGGATGGTGACTCTCCCACCCCCCTGGGCAGCCTGTGTGCCTGTGCCAGTGAATCACCACTCTTTCCAGGAAGAAACTTTTCCTGATATCCAACCTGAACCTCCCCTGGTGAAAACTTAAGGCTGTTTGCTCTCTTCCAGTCACTTCTACCTGGGAGAAGAGGCTGACCCCCACCTTCCCACAACCTCCTGTCAGGGAGCTGTAGAGAGCAATAAGGTCTCCCCTGAGCCTTCTCTTCTGCAGACTGAACCATCCCATCTCAGCTACTCCCCATTGTGCTCCAGACCCTTTACAGCTCTGTTACCCCTCTCTGGACATGCTTCAGCACCTCAATGTCTTTCTTGTACTGAGGGGCCCAAAGAACAACTGCTGCCCAAAGGCATTCAGAGCCTGAGCAGAGAGGGTGATGGGCTGGATAATGGACTTCTGGGGCTGCGTATGGGGCTGTGCAGCATGCAAGGCCTCACTTGGAGACATGCTGAAGGAGCCCTGCTTCCTTGGCTGTGTGTGGCAGTGTGGTGAGCCAAGGCCCATCACTCCATGTGCACTGCGCTTTGCCCTTGTGTGCCTCCTGCACAGTGCTTCCAGCTTGGCCCTGTGTCGGTAGCATTGGGTTGTGGCACATCCAGGCTTTGCCAGCTGCTTGTAGCTCAGCTTGGTGTTTGGGGGCAGCGCTGCAGGACTGGAAGTGAAGCTGTTCTGTTCCCCTCGCAGTCTCTCCCTTTCTGTGCTTGTTGGAAGACCAGGATGAGAGGTGCAAGGCCCAGTGGGTGATGGAACCCAGGGCCTCAGGGCCGTGCACAGGGGCTGGTAACCTCCGATGTGGAACCTTCTCCGTGAGACATCTCCGCTGGATGGACCTGAAGGCTGAGTGTCCCTGTGGGTGCTGGGCCCAGGGCTGGAAGCGCAGCTACCGGTGTTCTTCCTCTGGTGTTTCTTTGGGACCTGGGCAGATCCAGTGATTGCTGATGCTAACCAGGATCCACAACGGATGAGCAGAAAGGATTTTCTTCTGCTCCAGGAATGGAGCCATTAAGGGCTGACTTGTAAACTAATACAACTCTGTAAAGATTTTTTTCTCCTTCAGCCTGGCACGCTGTAAACACTCAAGCCTGAGAAGTTTTCCATGGCTTCCATGGAACTTGAGCACTTTTAGAGAGCTCCATGCCTGTGTTTCTTAAGCCTCTTGTAATGATGCATTAAATGCAGAGGATTTGCTTTAGCTTCCAAGTAAGCAGGATTGGTTCACTGCCCATCCTTCAGCCTGGCTGTTGCATCACATTATCACAGCACAGCTCACTGGGCTGGCACCACACAGGATGTGGCAGTGGTGACACTGTTGCTGTGTGACCCATTGGCATGCACTAAGGACTGGGTGCCCTTGTCCCACAGCAGGTAAGAGGAGCTGCCCCAGATAATATGGGGATAGCACATGTGGGCAAGGAGACAAGATTACACATAGATGCCTCTACATGTCTGATGCTTTGCAGAGGTTTCAGAGCTCTGGAACACTGAAGTATGTCTGCAGGTAGAGGGAAGCTGTGTTTTCCTGGTGGGTGCAGGTGTAGAAACTGAGGCACCACGTGGCAAATATGGGACAAGTGCAAATCTCCTGATTCCATGTGACTGTTGATGTTCAGCTCCTGCAAGCAGGCATTTCACAACTGTATGCTGAATAGTGCTGTTAAACCCATTTCTCTTACTATAATAAAGCAATACTTATCTGAGCAAGAAGTATTTCTACATCAGTTGCTTTAAATGTAAACCAAGTCATCTTGAGTGTTTCATAAAGGTGATGTATGTTGGCAGTATTTGACACGACCTCAACATGCACTGTTATTCTGGAGTTTCCAGATGGCACTTTACCTAATTGTGCCTCTGCTCCTTCTTAGTATCTGAGCAGAGTGCAGTCTTCTAAGAAATGTCTGTGGTTATTAGCTTTATAATGCACATTCCTGTGTAACAGCTGTTGCAAGCAGCAGGAAGCCTTACTCTCGGCCTCATTCTTCAGTCAACTTTGAGGGAAATTCACTCCTGTGAACCAGGTATTTGCGTTTGGGGTGAGATCTCTCAAATGAGAAAAGCCTCTGGTGAGTGTGTCAGTTCAAGGACTTTTGTGCCCAGGAGGGACAAACGAGTTGCTCCTGCTTCCTTACTGGCTAACTGTGCATAGGGCTCCCCAGTTCCCTGATGTGTGGAGGGTAACTGCATCTTAAAGAAATTTCAGGTTTTGGAAGCTTGGCTGCCTGCAGCAGAGAGGGAAGGAGTTCTTGTGCTGTGCTGTCTCACACCCCTACTGTGAAAATATCACACGGACGTGTCCCAGAGAAGCTGTCTGTTTTGGCAGCTCCTTCCCTCCTACATGTTCGTTCTTCAGGTAAATCCCTCTCAGCTCTGCCAGCCGTTCCCCCTTCCTCCCTGAAAAGTCATTATCATCTCTTGAAATTAAGGAAAAGACAGGAGGAGGGAATAAAAGGATGTTGAGAAGTAGAAAACAATCAATTAAATAGCACATAGCATGTAATTTTCCTTGGAAACTTACCATGAAATTGAGGAGCACTTTAACAACTAGTAATTTAAATTGCATTTGAACACTGCTAATGGGTTGTTTGCATGGGAATTTTGGTCATTTCACAGCAGGCCCTTGTCTTTGGTACCCCTTCACTCACTTAAAAGAATAGGAATAAATAAAAACCATTGTCCTGTAGATAAATGGTCCAACTGTTGCTGGTGAAAGGTGATACTGTAAGATCCTGTTACATTCAGAACTATGTGCTTCATTAGTGTCAGCTCGTCCAGTGTTACATTCAAGGGAATTCATTGGTTTTGATCTGAAGAAGCTTACAGGGCTTGCTATTGCTGAAAGGCAGGAAAATGACATTATCCCTACTTAAATGCATGTTGAAGGTAGAATGGTTGCAGGGGCTGCTCCAGGCTAACATGGGATCTGTAAGCTGTTCTGTGGAGGACCCCACTCATCAGATTCCTCCCTGTCCCCACAGTGTGACCCCAGTATGGGACTGGGGCTGACCTGGGAACGCAGCCCGCATCTCTGTCACCCAGAACAAACCACAACAGCCTTTTGTGAGCTGATCCCAAAGGGAACAACAGCAAGGTGTGGATCAGCTGTAGCTGCGGGATGTTCTTATGGAACTTCTTAGGTTTGTTTTTGTAATGTTTAGCGCTCTTTTCCACCGCTGAACTGTTTAAATGCCAGCCATTTTCAGCAAAACGTAGTATATTGTGTGCTGTTTTGCCACTGGTTTCGGTGGGAACGGGCCTTATGACAAGGCAGAGGCGAGTTGCTTGTCGCCTGTTGCTGAATGAACATCTCGTTTTCAGAGCAGGGTTTTTGCAAATCCGTGGGCACAGCTAGCAGCATATGGAAGGGGGTTCCAGTATAAAAACAAATCTGGCCTTCTGTTTCTGGATGTGTAGGTTGTTTCTTAGAAGATGGAACCTTTAAAATCTGTCCCTGCAAACGTGGCTGTTAAATTCTTCTATTTCAGAGAAGCAAGGCAGCTGTCTGCACTTAGATAAGCTATAAAAAGGCAATATTTTCCCAAAATGGATTTTTAAGCTCTACCTGCTGGACAGCTCAGCTCAGCATGGGTTCAGCAGAAGCGTGCCCACCGCTGCCCTTCTATGCATGAGACTATGAACCATGTGAGAACTTCTGGGCAAGTATCCACGGCAGCACTAAGTATCAGCCCTTCGGTCTCTGTCTTGGGGAAGGCTGTTGCATAGAGAACTGCCTTCAGGCAGATCTCCCTTTGGTCTGTTGGTTTGATTGTTCTTACAGGATGTTGGAAGGGGAGATACAGATTGGATATAAGGAAGAAGTTTTCTATCATAAGGGCGGTGAGGCAGTGGAACAGGCTGCCCAGAGAGGTGATGGATGCCCCATCCCTGGAGACACTCATGGTCAGGAGGACTGGGCTCTGAGCGTCTGATGGAGCTGTACATGCCCCTGTTTATAGCAGGGCAGTTGAACCAGATGACCTTGATGTGTTCCTTCCAATTCAGAATGATTCCATGACTAGGTTCTGTTGTTTAGAAGACAACTGCTTTAACTTCAGTTTTCAATTTTATTTGCATCTTTCTTGTTGCTGCCTTGCCTGCAATGGCCATCTTCTTTAATTGTGGGGTGCTTTTAGTGCTCTCTCTCCAAGTGATATACTTGAATGTGTTTCTGTTTGCTGTGCAATCTGAGGATGGCTAAGTTGAGATGAAACTGATAACAAAAAATGTAGTTTTTCCTAAGGGTAAGGATGAGGTTTCTAATAGTATAATAGACCTATCATTGATACTTCCCGACACAGATGCTATCCACAGTTCTTTTAGGTATCAGCTAGTTATCTGCAGAGACATGAGTGCAGAAGGCTCTATCAGGTAATCTCTGTTGAAACTGTTGGGACTGAGAGGGATGTGGCTTCTGAGTGGGTGAGTGAAGAATATTTCAAGCTGGGGGTTGTGAAGGTCAGCATTTGGGGGGGGGGGGGGGGGGGGGGGGGGGGGGGGGGGGGGGGCTGCTGGGGGAAGCAGGGGAAGGTCCACGTGGTGCAGAGGGGCCAGAGAGCAGCAACGTGTGGTGTTGGGAAACTTCAGACAGCTCAGGTTCTGCTGAGATAAGGAACCAGCTGATATCACCAACCCAGTGAGCTGTCTAGCAAGTACTCTTGCCTTTTTTTTTTTTTAATTGGTTGAATAAGCATCTTAATGATTCTTGCAAAGTGCTGCGCCCACTGCACAAATCCCCTATCACGTGTGGGTGTTGTTGTCAAACAGACAGCAGCTTCAGTGCTCAGCACTGACATGGAGAGTTGTATGCTTTTTTTCTTGGTGCATGGGCCTCTTGGTCACCTCTTGGTTCCTTTTGTGTTGTGCCTAACCCTCTCTTCATAACTTTCTTCTCCTTGACAGGGTTTTCCATATCCATATTCCACTTATCTCCTCTCCTGAAAGCAGAGACACTTGGCTGGTAAAAGTCAATATATATTTGATAGCTACTCCTTCAGTATCTGTGTGTCTGCCAGTACCAAAACCCACTGAAAACTGGAGGTGTCTGAGGTTTGAAATAATCCCAGTACATTATTTCTGGCTGTCTTCTCCCCTTGTTAGTGTGCAGTGTGCAGTGCTCCCACAAGTTTCTGTGTGTCTCATGGTTGGAGCTTATGGGTGAGCAGTGCAGGTAAAGGCCCTTTGTTTGCCCACCTCCCTTTCTCAACCATTTTTGAAGAATGCTGATAAAATTTAAGTAATAGCCTTGTAGCTGAGAGATAAGGAAGAAAAAGTCTTAAGAGCTGATTAGTTTGCTGTGGAGGGAACGCAAACACCAAGGGAGCTCCGTGGAGGGAACTGACACTGAGCTACCCTGGAATGCTGAGATTGCTTATTTATCATTTACCCACCTCGTAAAAGTGCTTTAAAAGTGGAGAAGAAGGCAGTCCTCGTCCTTAAGAGTCCGCAGTCAAAGACGGACAAACATACACTTGAGGGCTGGGTGAGGGAGGGCATGGGTGGTTGCTGGAGATAGAAATCTAGATAAAGGGGATTCCTAGAAGAAAAGGACTTCAGAGGTGGGAAGTGTGGCTGATGGGAAAGGGTATTTAATGTGCCAGAGTGGATAGACAGAGGAGGGTGAATGGGTATGGAAGGAGGTGAGAAGACCTGAAAGGAAATAAGGTTGAAGAGGAGGGCAGAAAATGAGAAAAGCTGTGGGAGGAAAAAAGAGCAGTGAGGCAGCTGTGGGAGGGGACACTGTGGGATGCTGTAGATGAGAGTCAAGATGACCTTAACTTTTCTTTTTTGTGTGTTAAAAGTTATGCTGTAACTCAGCTATTGGGATTAGTCATCTCTCAGTGTATGAAATACCAGTTTCTACCCTGAATAGAGTGTGTTGGTTCCATCTGAATCCCAGACCTGGAAGATCTCTTGGCTGGGTTTGAATGCCGTGTGCATCTGGTGAGGAGCTGGGTGGTTACACACCATGTGAAATCTTATATGTGCACCACTGCAAAAACCCTGGCAGGCAAGTGCATAAGGAAATTGCCACATTCTGCTTGATGATATTAAAGTTAGTCCTCCAGAGAAAACAAATCACAGGTGGGCTTGTATATGTGTGTGTACATATTTAATATGGAGGTATATGTTATGAATTGGTTTTCAAGTGAGACAGACTGCACTTCAATGACGTCTAATGGGAAATGGGTGGGAGCAGTGGGTTTTGCTGTGTTGTATCCACTCCCCAGTAAAAGAAAAGTAATCTTTGCACTCAGGTCCTTGTGCATTAACTTCCATGGAAGTGAGCTTGGAAATCTTACCGGTCATCTGATTCCTGTGTCGTACTTCTCAGTTCATGAAAAAGACCTTGGGACTCCCACAGATTCTGCAGGGGTTTTGTTCCAGTCCTCAGGACCGAAGGAATCTAGGAAAGATTTACTGTCACCAAGCTTATTTCCTTTTCTCTGGTTTCTTCTCTCCTTTTGCAAATAATTGGTCTTAATTTTTGGCCAGTGTCCATGGACTGGAAAGCTCTCTGAGTTTTCCTGAAGCAGCAGTGACAACTTTGCCTTTCCTCCCAAATCTAGTTCCCCTCCTTCTTTCTTCATTTTGTTTTTGTTTTTATTTTGGAGGATCTCATGCCTGATTTACATCTGTTTTTTTGTGTCTCCTTCCACTGCTGATGCTTTCCAGATCTTCCTTCTGGTTTCTTATTTTCTCTCCAGACTGGTCCTTTCCTGTTTTCCCCATTAGTTAGAGACAACTTCTTTGTAGCTGGTAAATGGTGTGGGAACTTGAAGGGCATCTCCTCTGGAGCTCAGTCCATCTACTACCATGGTATGCTGTTTCAGCAGGAAAAAAAACCTGAGCTTAGAGCATCTGAAATTGCCCATTATCTGGGCTCATTTCTTGTAGTCCATAATTTGGGGGTGGAAAGAAGAGGCGAGTCACTCTAAAAATGACTAATTCCACCATAGATCGATACAAAACGTTCCATTACATTTTCAGTGTCAAAAATGACTCCCCTCTCCCTCCCCCACTCCCCCCTTCTCCTGTGAGGTGCTGCAGAGGCTGCACAGAGATGTGGTCTCGTGGTGCACATCAGTTCATCGTGTGGCCAGCCTGGCAAAACGGTACCATGATCTTAGCTGAGAACTTACTTTTTGAATGAGCTGGGGCTGAATGTGGTGGGGACAACCTGCTTTCAGAGGGAAAGAGGTTTTTGGCCACTGTAAGGGGCTTTCATGTTGCTAAATGCATGGAGCAGACCTGTTTGATGAGGAGTCACTCCCTGCTCTCCTCTTTGGCAAGAAGGCCAACAGATGTGCAAAACATAAGGCAATATAAAGAGACGTAATAGAAAGTGTCGTGGGATATCTGCCAGCAACCTCCTTGGGCTGTTGCCACTGATCTCAGGCTGATGAGACATTTCAGTGGTGTGTCTTTGCTGAAATTTCTCATTATCTGCAGTGGTGGGGTGGAGATGCAGATATTGGGCTTCCTTGTGCCTACAGATATTTATACAGCCCTTGGCTTTTACAGTGCATTTAGGGCAGTGGTATTACCCTCCTACTTCCAGTAAGTGAGGAGGCTAAGGGACTTGCCCAAAGCTACACACACAGGCACAGACATGCATATGCATTCATATATATGCATGTATATGTATACATGTGTCAAGGCCAGGGACTGATCCAAATTTTCTGCTTCCCTTTATTTTGTCTGTCTTCTTGTGGTTATCAGAGGCGTCTCCATGGGCAGAACGATGTAGCAGTAGGCAAGAGATTGTGCTGGTGTGCAGCTTTCACAGCCTGGCATGAGCTCTCTTCAGAGCTGTACCCATTGGTGTGGCATATCCACATCTGCCCGTGAAGGAGACAGTAGGTATCACTGCGCTGACCCATGCATCCTCTTGTAAAGGCTGTTTGTGTTTGAAGTAATAGGACATCTCCCACCTGCCTCAAGCGAGGCCTTGATCTGCTGTTAAACTTGCAGCACTGCTTAATAAGCAGAAAGAAAACTGACTCATGGAACCAATTCAACCTGTGAGGGAGTTCATGGGCAATCCTGGTATCAATACGTTTTAGCACACGTAGCAAAAATGACATCTTCTGCTTCATCCTGCACTGGGAAGAGATCTTGTGAGGAGCTGGATGGTTTGGGATTTTGCACTCTGATGAGCTGTAGTGTCAGGGGCAGGAGCCAGGATGCCCTGCTGGAGCTGTCTGGGTTGCTGCTGCTCTGCTTCTAAGCTGATGCTGCAGAAACTGAATGCTGTGGGATCCAGGGCTCACACAAATGTGTTTACCTAGCAAATAAAGGTGGGAGAGAAAAAAGGAAAAGCCTCAAAGCAGCTTTGGGTGTTTTTAAGTGGTGAAAATGAGAAATTCCTGAGTGGACATAATTATTGCCTGTTTAAACAGAAACTTACTTAGTGGCTGAAATATCAACTCCTATGGAAGAGTTTTCCTGGTGTGTCTTTTTCATCTCTAAGCACCTGCCCTCTGGGCAATGCCTCCAAAGGTGCTGGGCACGGCATTTTCAGTTGGACTGGCACCTTGCTGTGCCTGTTTGCAAAGGGCATTGGCTTCTTTCTTCCTTGGCTTGATCCACCTCCCTGACTGTGTCAGGGCAAAATTGGTGAGTTCGTACACAAATTCACCTACTTGTGTCATGCATGGGCATCGAATGCCTGGCATTTGTCTTGGTGGAGTTGTTTGGTCTCATTGAGTGTATATGTATGTAGGGATATGAGTGTCCAAGTATATACAGCGGTTGAGAGAGGCAGGTATACCACACTGATGTTTCTCAGGGCTTCAGACAAGGCAGCAGTTGTCCTTACTTGCTGTAATCCCAGAGGGAGAAGGAGCAGAAGGGACCTGTCCCAGTGCTGAAGGGCTTCTTTCCTGTTTGACCTGTGTGTGTTGTGCGTGTGGGTGATGGTTGTCTCAGCCTTGCTGATGGATGCTCGTGGAGTTGTCACAGTAAATCCTTTGGGGAATGGGGTGCATGGCGGAGACAGAACAGATGGTGAGAAATCTTTGGGTGTGACCTGCACACTACAAATTCACAGGGTCTTACTGGTGATACGTGTGTCATACTAAAAGCTGGCTGTGTACATGATGCTATTTGTGCTTACGTGCCATTAGTTTGTTTAAAACATATATAAAATACGAGGGTATTTCAGAGCACTGTGCTGGGTGGTCACAGTGAGATTGCTGCTCAGAGCATCCTTGTTGAGCTTAGAACACCGCAGTGAGTGCTGCTATTGCCCAATGGTTGGAAAGGCAGTGACCTGGGGCTTTCTGCTCATGTTAGAACATGAAAAAGCTCCTTTTTCCTTTACATTTTTTTCTTTTAAAACACCAATTGAGTGTCAATTGTGGTGCCTTCTGCAGTGGTTGCTTCCACTCTTTGGAGGCTGCTTAGTTATTCAGATGCCTCAAGTTTTCTTTTCCCTTAATAGTTCACCTATAAGGAGCGGTCTGCAGGCTGTGATTCACTGAGGCTATGCTATATTTGGGCCCGGTGATGCACGCTAGACCCATAGCAGGTATAAGAGGCTCTGTGGTACCTTACATTACTGTCTGTTCTGTCAAGGCTGTTCTTCGCTGCTTGTTAAGAAACTGTGTTGCACTCTTTGCAGTTTATAAGACTTTGAAAGCTTGACATGGACATGATGTTCCTCCCCAGATGTAGCTGCCGTGTCTCTCAGAGCAGTTCTTTTGTTGCTCTTGACTGCTGAAATTAATGTGGAGCAAACTCTGAGATGTTTGAACAAGCTGAGTTGGCCTGGTAATATCTCTTTTCCCCAGGCAAACACACAGAGATGCTCAGCCCTCCCTCCCCCTTTTCCTTCCTATCTCAGCCTCGAGACTGTCCTGCTATTGTTGATTGCTTGTGTCCTGCACAAGTGTTCTTCATTTGTCCCTGGAGAACTCACAGGTTGGTGCTCATTTGTTTCCGAATCATTGTCCTTGCAGTCTTGAATAATACCCCCATTAAGCAGGTGGAGCTGAGAAAATCACTTCCAACACAGCTGACAGCAACTAGGTCAGATCCTTTCTCACTGTTTCCTGATAGAAGAAAATAAAGTACACATGAAAGCAAAATAACACGAGTTTTCCCCTTCGTCTCCACTCCCCAGACCCCCCAAGTCATGGTTTCCTCAACAACAAAAAAAGAAGTGGCAGCCAATCAGTTCTACAGAAGAATTTCTCAGAGTCAACGTTTCCATGTCTGACAAAGTTTAAAACAGAAGAAAAAAAAATGCAGAGGCTGCATGTGGTCTGGCATGTGGCCAGGCAAGGAGTGCTCTTTGGGGTTATTATTAGGTAGATAACTGTATCAAGGGCTTAAACGTCAACCTGGTTGCGAGGGCTGCTGCTCTCTGTTTGAAATGCTGATGCATGTTTGATGCTTATGAGAAAATGAATTGCACAGTCTGAAACCACTCTTCTTTTTGTTTTTGTATTTTCCCCCCACAGTAACTTCAGTGCAGTTCCTGGGAAGTGATTACAGGTGCTCCTTGGGGAGCTATTGCTAGTTTTGAGCTTGCAAGTCTTTTTTTGCTATTAGGACCAACTCTCTGTTAGTGTCTCTAATAGGAACCATACTCAAGAGTTTGCACATGTTGGAGGGAGCTGTATCCAAAGGGAACTGGACTGCCTTAAAGATCTTTTAATCCCTCCTCAGGGCCTATCTCAGTAAGGTGAGGGAAGTTTTGGGGGCCCTGGGCTCTGCTTTGGAAGGTTTGTGTACACAGAGGTACTCAGGGCCACAGGGAAACTGAATCACTGGGACTTCAGTGTCTCAAAGCAGAGAGGGGCAGGAGGAGGTGCAAGAAGATACGATAGGAAGGATGACATTCTGATGATCCTTAAGAACTGAGACACAGTACTTACTGCCTTACTGCCCTGAAGGAGCAGGAGCTGATGGAGAGAGATGCACAGGGCAAGGTGATGTGGGCAGAGCAGCAGCCTGGGAAGTTTCTTGTCAAGTGCTTCTTGGAGACCGGCAGAAGAATGTCTGTTTGCAGTGCTGCTAGATACCACGTATCTGTCTATGTTCCCATCTATATATGGTATGTGCAAGGCTATATATAAATGCTTTGGTGGCTGGTATTTTGGCTGATACACTCACAGTTTTGTGCCACATTGAGAGATTTAAAAATATCTCCCTGTTCCAGGAACTTCTATACCATGACAGATGTCATCTGGCGTGGGGAGTGGCTTCTGAAAAGAGAGCACAACGCTACGAGCGTACTATGAGCCTTAGGAGTCTATTAGATTATTTATTGCTCCACTGCCACCATAAGACGTGTGAGGTGCATTATTTCTGCCTGTCAGTTTTTTCACACGTTCAGTCAGGCGGCATCTGTCACTCCTCCCTGCAAGTCTCTTGCTTTCATTCTCAATGAACTTGCTTTCCAGCTGGAAAGGAGGCAGAATAAAGGTTTCAGGAGTACTCGGAGCTAACGAGCAAGTTCATTAACAATTACTTATTTACCTTGGAGTCATGCCTCTGAGAATTAGGGCTCACCTAGTGGGGCTGCCCAGCCAAGACACGGTCACCCCATGCTTGCTGTTGTTTCATTTCGAGGCGAGCCTGCAGACCTGTTGTGTCAGGCACTGTGGAAACCTAGTGTGAGTCAGACCTGTCCCGGCAGCACGAGACGGAGTAGGATAGGAAACAAATGAGAGATGACATTCTCAGGACTTTCTTTTGGGAGCAGTCCTCTGGTTCCACAGGACCTCAGCTCGTCATCCAGGGACCTGGCGGTGCTGCCTCATCCACAGGACGTGTAGGAGTGGGCACATCCCTTTGGTGTGCTGGTCAGGAGGTGCTGGCAGGGCTGTGCCAGGCACGCTGTGGTGGAAGCAGTTGGAGGGGGAGCACTGGCACTGCCAGCGAGCATTGCTCATACATGCAGGGCTAATTCTCATTGCTCGGGCTTTGGACCAGATCTGGGTGGAGTCCTTCAGACTGGCAGAGCCTGAGAACATGTTGGGGTTTGCTACCTCCTTTGCAGAGGTCTAGTAAACAGGGAAAGGCTGTGAAAAGGGAACAGAGCTGTGAGGAGTCATATCAGACCTGGGTCTTTTTATTCCACATTGGGACGCTTGTCCTGTAAGCAGACGGATGAGAGCCAAAGCATTCCCTTCTGGGTTGGCTGATGAGGGTGGAGGCTTCACTGGTGAGGGGCAAAAATGATCAGCGGAGCAGTAAAGGTGTGTGTACTGAAGGTGGGATAGGAGCAGTCACGTACTGCTGTGAAGATGGACCAGACAGATGGAGTCCCTGTGGGACTTGCCTGGGGTTTGGTTCCTGCCTCTTGAGCCTGGCAGGTGAACCGTGTTCTCTGTTCTAGTTACCATTTGCACTGCACCAGTGCCAGGAGAAGTGTTGAATGGGCGAGGATTTCTGCCTGCCTTTGAGGGTAACCGATGAAATGTGGGTGTGGTGGGTTTGGGCTCATTGGAGCAGCGAGTGACCCTTGGGTCTGCTCCATGGAGCTCTCCTGGGGGAGAGCTTCGCCGGGTGAAGCCTTGATATTTTCTCTGATTTTGTTCAATCCCTAATTAAGGTCACAAGCAATGGGGTGCCCGTAATGTTCTTCTGTAGGTGCCCTGTAGATCCCTCCCAGAACTTTGGCCCAGTCCTGCTCACTCTTGCCTGACCATGCATGCAAATAACTCATGATATTGAGCCTGGTACCTCCCTTTAACTGGAGGCGTCGTGGAGTCCCACCGAGGGGCAGCCCGCAGCTTCCCCTGACCTTGCACGATGCCCTTCCTGCTCCCGACCCTGCAAAAACCCCGGGCATCCACAGTGCAGCCCTGGCGGGCGCTGGCAACAGATGAAAAACAAAATGCATAGAAAGCTTCAGGAGTGTGGGCGGCACGGGGAGGGTGGAAAAATAGCTGGGGCGTCGTGTCACCGGATGCCAGGAAGCAGCCCAGCACTGGGGTGAAAGACGAGCAGGGCTGTGGCAGTGGGGCTGGCGGCACATTCTGTACATTCTGCAGCCCCGCAGCACGTGGGGCTGTAGGGCAGGCTGGCGGCCACGTGTTTCGCTTTCGGGCATGTAGCTGAGCCGGTATTTCGTTATCCTGACACCCACCAAGCCTTTCTCTTTCTCTCTATTTTTTTTTTTCCACTCTAGTTTTAACCGAGGTGCACTTGTTTATCCAGTGGGGCTCTGCAGCCTATAAACAGGATGTCTCACTGCTTCCTTTCAGCCCAGTGACACTAAACCGCTTCGAGTGCAGATAGTGCTGCAGTAACACTCCCCAGGTCTGAACCAGCCTCGTGTCAGTCGTGGCTGGCACCATACGAGGCAGCACCTGCATCTATCTGAGTGTGAACCCAACAGGTGCCCATGTGGATGTGGACTGAGGTGGCCATTGTGAACAAATGCGCGTTGCCAGAAAGGACATAAGTGCGTGTTTTCATCAGGGTGGCTGTAATGCAGTACCGACTGAGATGGTGTCCTTAACTTCCATTTTGCAAAAACAATCTGTTTTATAAAACCCTAAACCTGAAACACCTTTTGGAAAAACTTCTGCTGTTTCAATAAGCCAGGCTTTCTAAAGGTTTTCCCACTCTGCTGGGACCTGGGGTATGGTGGCACTGAGAGTCTGAAAATGAACCAGAGCACACAGGAGGTGACTCAAAGTAGTGATCTTGATGAGGAGCAAGATGTTGAAGGGGGGATAAAAGTCATTCTTCAGAAGCACTTGTTGATTTAGAACATTGAAATCACAAATACCGGTAACAGAATGGAGGTTTGGTTTGACATGTTGAGTGTCTTGACTTCAATGTTCAAGGTGTTCAATGATTTTTAATGATTGTTATCTTGTTGTAAGCTCTGCCTCATGTGGTGTCTTCTAGAACTCTCGTTCCCTTATATCTGTAATTACTTTCTTGTAAAGATCAGATATACAAAGAAACTTTAAGTTTCCAGACCTCATGGTAGTGAAGAAAAGCTTTGGAAATGTTCTCTATACAAAGAATGAATAAGGGGGAATTGCTATATATACTAACTCTTATTGTGTCAGTTTTTAAGCCAATCTTATCAGCTTTGGGGTGGACTGGTGATTTCTTACGTTCAAGACTGGAAGGCAGGTCTCTAGAAGATGATGAATGTTGCCTGGATTTTGTTGGGTCTGGGTGCCCTTATGTTTCTGTAGGGGTTTTAAGCTTCTGCGTGCCACTTTAACTGATTTGTCAGAATGTTTTGTTTACACAGAAGTATTCTGAATCTGCTACTGAGCTTTGGTTCAGAATAGCTATAGAAGAACAAGTTGTTCTGCCGTAGCTCTTCTGCAAGCACCTCATATGCATGCAGCTTCATTCCAAAATGCACATGCCTTTTTTGACTTTGTTTAGGCTGTATTGGAAGGTGGAGCAAACTAAAGTGGAGAGGAAAAATTCTCTGTTTTTTCCCAAAGTAAATTGATCTGCATTGGGCATCTTTTCCACACACGTTTGTCTTTTGAAGTTATTGCCTGAGCAGGCAGATCCCAAGTCGTGCAGCTGGCTGTGACTACCTGGAATTTTTGCAGTTCATTTTATGCTAACACAGCATTCTTAGCAGATCATGTTTCCTATAAAAAGCCGGATGATCCTGCTTTTAATAGAGGGGCCAGCATGCTCGCCTTCTGTGCCCCGTTTGGCATGTGGTCCTTTTGTATGACCAGGCTGGTGAGTGATGGAACATGCTTGCACCTGATTGCATAAGGGGCTGACACAAATGAATGGGGTGATGAAGCTGATGTTCCACCTGCTATACAGCTGCATAAAGATGTGCCCCTGGTCCCAGAAGCATTTACCTATGGCAAGGGTTGGCAACACCAGGTAACATTTAGATTGTTTTGCTTGGCTTATGTAAAACAGGCACAGATTTCAGTGAGCAGGCGGGTGGTGCTGCTGTTCTGGGTGGGCAGCATGACATTGACAGTGGTCACAGCCCTGGTGGGGCAGGAGGACTTGTAGCAGCAGCTGGTGCTCTGCAGCAGGGCCTGGGCTTGTGAAATGGCCCATCCCCGCAGGCAGAAGGGCTGTGAGGGCTGTGGGTTGAGTTTTGTTTTTGCAGGGTGCTGTAACCTCCTGCTTTGCTGGTGCTGCCCAACAGCCGTTGCCTCTCCAGTGCCATGTTTGCATCCTGCATCTCATGTTTCCCAGGGGAAAGCGAAGGTGCATGGTATAAGCTGGGCCCACTGCCCACTTACCTGTTGGCATTCTGTTGAGATCAAGCAGTCAGACCAGTGGCAGAGCTTTCTCTTGACTGCACCACAGCTCGGTGCTGCACTCATCTCTTCTCCCGTGAGCAGCGTGGCACCTCCAGTCTGTTTTTTTCTTCTTTTTTTTTCCTTTCCTTTTGGAAAAGAACAGAAGATAGAAGAACAAAGAATAAAGGTAAACATTTCCATGGTATCCAAAACCCATGGTCAAACCATGTGTCCCCATTTCCCAACCTTGCAAACCTCATCTTTGCAGAAGGGTGCCCCAGTGAAGAGCCAGCAGCTTTCCTTATTGATGAGGAATCCTCTCCTTTTTGTTCCAAGTGTCTTTCCTTCCCTTTCTTAAAAAGCACTCACTTGAACAAACTGCCAGCAAATCCTTGCTTTTGGGCACTGGACCTTGGTCTGGAAGGCAAGGTGCTGGTTAAACAGCAACAGGAACACGTAGGCTGGGTTTTGTCTTAGGGTGATGAGCAGCAATGGATTCTGCTCCCCAGTGCCCAGGGCTGAGCTGCTCTTGGCAGCTGAAAGACACACCCGAGTTGTTGCCACAAGGGTAACAAAACAGGGGTTTTTACTTCTTACCTACAAGCTTGAGCCCTTTTCATCTAATTGGTGACTGTAAGTCAGCAAAACAAAAGCTTATAGGCTTTGGGTGGATCATATGGAGAAAATATCTTGGTTGGCCTGGCCATTTCTTGAAGTGGTTTTCATGGGTAGAGCTGCTCCGTGCTCCTCGCAGCAGCCTGAAGTCAAGAACCACGCACTCTTCGCTGTTGTATTGTATTGAGAAACTCTCCTTCCTCGTCATGTACCTGTGAAAAAGTGACATGCTCTCATCTGATGGGACTGACCGGTCGGTACAGGGTTCCTGCTCAAACAGGAAGGTGAACTGGGTTAAAAGTGATAACTTTAGCCATTAGCGTGTTGCGTAGGACAGAGTTTGCCTTCATCTCGTGTCAGATGTTTGCTGATGCTCCTATGGACTGAGGAGATGACGTGGCACAATGATCTCCCTGTGCTTCCTTCTTAGTTTGCTTTGTGGCCAACCGTTGAGAAACATGATGGACTGCTTTGTAAGTTATAACTTCTGTCCTAAATCTTGCATAGCTGATCCCTGTGAGTTAGCCTGGAGAGACTTCATGAGATTGATCTACTCTGTGTTCCTATCTGATCACCTCTGGACCTTGTGGCATTGTGGATATTGTATAAAATGTGTAGAAATTTGGTCAAAGATGAGAGAACAGCTATTTCGAATGCATTCAGAAATGGTGATTGAAAAGTGATAGAAAGAGGGAATATATATACTAAATATCTTAGTAGGTAAAAACCACTACAATTTAGAATAATCTTGGTGATGATAAAACATCATGGTGAAGGAAATACATTTGAAAAATGCTGCTGCTGCTGCATGAGAGAGCAAGGGCAGTGTTGCTTTAAGCTTATGGAGAATTGACTAACCTTCCCACTAATTTTTTCCCCACTATCTTGTTAACACTTGAACTGGAAAAAGTCACGTGGTTTGAAAATGTTACTTGGTTAAAGAAAAAAAACAACAACACAAACAACCCAGATGTCTAAGCAAGCATTCACTATGATGAGTGGGGAGTAGAATTATAGGACCTGCCCAAAAACAGTGCTTTGGAGTTGGCTGTTGGATTGACTGCAGGAAGGAGCGATGTGCCTGGGCTGGATGTAGCATAGCAATGGTTCTGGTACGAGAACAAAGTAGTTCAAGTAGATCCTCTGCCTCAAACTGAGATGTGTTGATTCAATCTGCTGATTAGTAATACATGAGAGGCGAACTAAAGGTTAATTTAATAGAAGAAAACAAACATTAACATGAGCAGGGGATTAATTTGAAGCTTGGAAGGGAGGGCATTGCAAATACTGGGATTGTGCAAGCTGGTTGAAACACTCCCCACTGTCACTGATGGAGACTGCTACTGCACAGAGCTCAAAACCAGAGCGTGGCTGGCAAATGGGAAGTGTTTTGTGTGTGGGGGGGAAAAATTAGAAAGAAACAGGAAAAAGCACGTCCTGTTTTTGAGAAAAAATAACTCCTGAACACCTTCCCCCTTGCCCCCAGTGAAACCCACAGACCTTTTCAGAATCTGAACTTTCTAGTTCCTCTTCAGTTTAAGAAAAACAGTACGGCACGAAGTTCCGTCACCTTCAAAACACCAAAATGTGGTCTAAAAAGCGTGCGCAAGTGTTTGTTACTTTTGGTGGGAGGTAAATGAGTTTTCCTGGGGAATAAGTTTCCAGGAGGCTTCCAGGTACGGCCAGGAACTCAGAAGCTGCCTGCTGCTCCATAGCACTGGGTGGGTATGCTGGAAGGAAGCAGAGTGAGTTCCTTGAGGATTTTCATAATGCTGGCAGATACTGTCTGATGCGCAGTATTTAAACCTAATATGCTTGGTGAGTTGTGCCACCGTCTATGCTTTCTCTATTTTGGGATCCTAACAGCCCTCTGCCTTCCTCTGGGCTTTTAACACCCATCCTCTCAGCTGTCTGACTGAGTAGTTCTGGCAAGTTGTCAGTCTGTGGCCTTGAAGTGTAACACTTTCCTGCTGAGTTAGGGTATCTTCTTAGCCTCTACCTCCTTCATTTCCTCATTGCCTGCACCCTGCAGATGGGCTCCTGAGGTGCTGGGTGTGAGTTTACAAGCTCCTGAGAAAATCTGTGGGTAAATAATTAACACCACTGTAACACTGAGCTGCCTTCTCCCCTCCCTGGAACTGACTGGTGACAGTAAATATTTCCCTTTTTAGCTTGTCATGCCCATCCTAAGGAGCAGATCTCCTTGATTGGGATCTCTCTTTTCTTTTCAGTTTTCTTTTACCTTCTCTTTCTGAGAGTAGATAATACTCAACCGCAAATGAGAGGTGGAACTGCAGAGGAGAAGCTGACCTTATACTCCTTTCATCTGGTTATATCCCTGCTCAGAAGAGAAAAAGGCTTCTCAATTGAAAGAAGGTAAAGTGGGCTCAAGCTGGTGCCAGGATAAAACCAGAAGCAAAACGCAGCCTTCAGTTGGAGTCTGGTTTGAGTTTGCAGAGAGTCATTCAGAACTAAGTCATTCAGGCTGCTTTATAGCAAGGTTTAAGTGAGTTGGAAGTGATGATGGAAAGGAAGAGACCGGGTGATTTCCAGAGGTCCCTTGCAGTCTGTGATCGTGTGAGTTCCTTGTGAGTTTTTGACCCTATGGGTAACAAGCAGTGGGTCTTTGCTGTCCTGCTGCTCTCAGAAAGCGGTACAGTGGGGATGGAAGAGATGCAGAATGGCTGTGGAAATGCCAGTTTGCACCCTCCCCACTTTTCACACTGTGTCTTGAAGGAGTGTGTCAGCTCCTCTCCAGGAGGTGGACTTGCTGTGGGAGGACTTGCAGTCAGTTACAGTGTGAAGTGCAACTGGTCTGTGTCCTCTGTTCTTCACTGGGGAGACCCCTGGGTTATGCTATGAATGGAAGTGATACTTAAGATAGCAAAGAAGCTCGGGATGAGTGAGTTGTCGGGAAGTTGGTGAGGCTGTCAGAGGCAATGTGGCTTCTCCGATGCTTGGAGCAGGAGGCATGGGTTAGGCTGTAAACACAGTTGCTTGCTGTGCTGGTAACTTTGGGATTATCCCAGAACTGTTTTCAGCTCTGTCGTGGATTCCCTATGTAACTTTGGACACTTTCAGCGCTTCCTAAAAGGCCAATGACCTAGGCCTATGTTTTGATAGGGTTCAAGTGGAAATGTAGAATCACAGTGAATAGTCTCAAATGAACAAATTCTTGAAGATTAGGGGGGAAAAAAAAAGTAAACACCTCCCATGCTTTTTCTGTGCCTCAGCTTTCCCTTCTCGTAAGTAGTGCTCTGGAAACCTCCTCCCGGGTGTTATGCAAAACTTACTCACCCTCAGTCAGATGTGTACTGTGACAGTGATGGCTGCGGAAAGACCTGAATGTTGGTGAGACCAAGAGGAAGAAAATGGGAAATACCCAATGTAAGTGCAAGTAAGAAACAGAACCAAAAAAGTCCTTTGATCTCAAGCTTCTGTGGTTTTCTCTTTATTTTGCTTGCTCACGCTCCTTGGAGGATTTCTGGAGTAGCTCCAGAATTCAACCCAGCGTCACCCCTGGTGAGAGCCACCTTGAGAGTTAGCAGGGCACATTCCCACCGGGCTCAGTGTGTGGGGAGAGCTGTGGCCGTGGTGCAGGCAGCTTATCTGACTGCATGAACCAGTTCCTAAAGTGATGTATGTGAAGCATGGCCAAGCAGATTAAGTGTTTCCTCTACTGAGTGGTATTTGTTGTATTGTAAAGCTGGAATGGTTCCTAGAAAGCATTAAGATACAAATAATATTAACCAGAACTGAGAGAGAACAGCCAGTCGCTCAGAAATGAAAGAAATACGCTGCAGTGTGAACAGGGCAGTAGGAATGAGGCTGTCTGTTTCCTACTGCATTTCTCTGTAGATTGTACTGGGCTCCCCGGGAGATACCGTGCTAATCACATGCAAGGTGCCATTCCTCTGTTTATTTTCATGGTGTATTTACCTGAATGGTAACGCCTCCTACCCTTCCCTCTGATACAGAACGTGCTTGTTTGCTCACGTGAGTGCTTGTAAGGCCAAAGGGGCAATCAGCCCTCTTAATCTGGGCTGTCATGGAATAAATCACCTACTGGGCTAAGTCCCTGCAAGCTTGTCCTGATCTTACCTCATCCTCATCTGTGTTCACACGTGCAGTTGCTCACTGGTAGCAGTGTGTAACTTGCTTCCCTCTCTTGCAGTTTAACTGAGTAAATCCTGCAAGAGCAAAGACAGAAATAGCATTATGTTGGTGGGCCTGGGCATAGAATTCGGGCAGAAGGGCAGTGCTGGCTACAAAGAAATCCATTCCCTTCTATCTACATTTTTTCCACTATAGTTTGGGGATACCGTGTGTTTTGTTTCTTGTTGAATAGATGTATGCCATCACTTTTGTGTTTTGAAGTATTTAGTTTCTCCAACGATTTCAGCAGGTCATTCCCTCAGCAGTCAGGAGAGAGATGAATTACTGAAAACCACTGTGTTTTGTGGTTTTTGTTTTCTTTTAATATACTGAAAATGCAGGCAAGGGACTTGGCACAAACAGAGGTCCTGAAACTACCTATAAATTTCTGAAGTCTTTCCTTTGCTGATGCCGAATTGAACTTGACAGTAGAGTTTTCCTTGACAAGCATTGAAATGGAAAGTCACAGAGCGCCATGAAAGGGGTGCGTACAGATCCTGGGGGTCAGAGCAGGTACAGGGGATGCACACAGAATGAGGTCGCTTCGTCTTCTTTGATCAGTTTCTGCAAGTAGTGCTTCCCCAGGACATGTCTGCAGCAATGGCTGCCTCTGTAACAGCAGTAGCTACCTGCATTCGCTACCTGGCACGTGCTGGCACCATGACCTGCTTTTTTTTGGAGGTTATTGCAAATAAATGAGTAAAAGCCCTGGGCTTTGCTGTCTGATGATTCATTAGAGATTGTTTTTGAAAAAAGTACACCTTGTGCCAAAGCAGTCTCTGGTGTTCTCCGTTGTCTGGGGCATTGCAACCCTGTGAGAGAGGTATGCAACGTCAGTGCAATGCTTTGACCTGGTTATGATAAATCTTAGTAGGTGTGTTCGTAAGGACAGGCAGCCTTTTCAGGCAGAGGGGATCAGTGCTCTTCCTGGTCTCTAATTGTTCCTGTAATTCCACTGCTCAGCAAGTATAGCTGCATCTGTGTGCTTTGAGAGAGGACGGGCGTTTAGCCTTCAATTGGAGCATCTCATATTTAGGGCAAGATGTGCACAGAGGGACCCTCCAAATTCCTTCTCTGTCAGCTGACAGAAGTGCTTAGGGGGGTAGCTGCAGGGATTTCCCATCCTATTTTGTCTGAGTGGCATCCAAAAGAAAGGCAGGGATTTCAGGAGGTAAACATAAAGCCATCTTGCACTGCTGAACAAAGCATTAGGGCAGAGTTGGGTTTTTTTCAGCCAGGGCTACCTCAAATGAGGGAAGGCTACGTGGAGTTATTGAGCTGGTGGAATCCAAAACCTAGATGCAACGCTTGATGTCTTAGTGCAAAATGTTTCTTTTCCCGTGCTAACTTCAGCACTGATGAGCTTGTTGGTCCTTTTCCGGGTGCTTTGGGAGTGATGATTACCAGAGGGGAAGGGCTGATGCTTGGAAGGGATGTTGTG
The DNA here is from genome assembly GCA_016647715.1 of Pavo muticus. Lineage (NCBI taxonomy): Eukaryota > Metazoa > Chordata > Aves > Galliformes > Phasianidae > Pavo > Pavo muticus. The sequence goes on from JACDJE010000347.1 coordinate 382,874, forward strand.
CATTGATCTGGTGGGCAAGCATCTCAGGAGGGTGGTAAAGTGGGCACAGAGGAATGTGGAAGAGCAAGGCTCTCTAACCTAGAGAGGTTTGAGCTCTGCCCCGGGCTGGCAAAATAATCATTAGTGTCAACATCTGGCCCATCAATTCTTTCATTAGAAACACAGTTCTTTGTGGGATTTTAATATCTTGGCTATTTCGGATCACACTGAGAAGCAGCATGCCCCTGCGCAGGCACTCAGCATGGATGCTGTAGTTGTTTGCAACGTCGACATATATAATAATAATTTATTGCATTGCAATGAGAATAGGCAAAATGGGAAAACCAAGCCCCTACATAGTAGGAGTTCTTTTCTATCAGGCAAGCTGTAGGAGCAATGTTCTTGCAATTAACTGTAACCGCAAGAGAGTAGCTGGTGTGGGGAGGGATTTGAGCAAAGAGGTTTTCTGGGGCTCAAGCTGTATATTGAAAAACCAGGGTTCCTTCGTGATGAGACCAGTTCAAGATGCCTTTCTGAAGCTCTGGTGGAACATTTTGATCCATAGATAGGCACAAAGTTAAGGCAGTCTAATTTGCAGCTTGGCTGAAGAGCCAGAGCTTTCCGAGGGCAGGAGCTGCATGTGTGTGTGTATGTGTGTCTATGTGTGCAGCATCCCTTCAAAACAGGATCTGATTTAAGAGAGTATTTCTGTACAGGAAAGCACGTTAAGTATATGCTTAAGTCCCCCGGAAGTCAAAGCAACTTAAGCACATGTTAATCATGTAATTAAGTGATTTTCTGAGTTGGCCTGGATCTGAGATTGCACATCAGGTTTCTTTGAGTTGGGATTCACAGCCCTGTTTTGTAGCTCCATCCCAAGACAGGTGCTGGCTTATTTATTTTTAATTCCTTCTTTAAAGATGGCCTGCTTCGGCCTTACAGCTCTGCAGGTTATTGGAAAAGATGATGTGAAAAGTTAGAGCGCTCTGAGCAGTGCAGTCCTTTAGAAATGACTGAGAGAATTTGTACCATTCATTTCAAAAGGGCTCGGTAAAATGCAGTAACAAGGATGTTTTGCTGAAGGATACTGTTGGAGCTAAAATGCCGTCTGGTGTGATCAGAATGACAGCCTGCTTGAAATTGGTGTGGTGTAATGTGCTACTATAGATTGCTTTCCTTTAGTGTCACTTTTTTTCCTTCTTCATGAAGTCTCCTTGCAATGAGTGGGATGCTTGCAGCACGGATTTGAATGTGATATTGTGTAACAAGAATAGTAAGGAGGTGCACTGTATAATATTAAAGTGGAAAGCTATTGCCCAGAAGGGAAAAGTAATGTGGATACTGCTGCATTTTTCCCCGTGAAAGCATTGTTCTCCAACCACTTATGGGTTTCCCTGTATGTGAGGTTTATTTATTTAAATTCCCATTCAGGTGAATGGACACTTTGCTTCTGAATTGATTTTTTTGGCAGAACTTTACACTTATAACAATAGACAATGCTAATATGTAAGTTCTTTGTAAGAAGACTAACGTTTTGCCTGGAAATAACAGTGTGATTTGATGAACGCTTGAGTGTTGCTAATGAAAAAGGGTGGGAGAGGAAATTACATTTAATAAGGAGTTTAAGTGACAATTTTCTTATAGAATGCCACTGTGTTTAATTTTCACAGAAAAGAGAAACCAAAGGTGTTTGCAAGGCAGGTGCAGTGCAGCTGGGTGCCGTAAGACTTCACTGGGCTACTTTTCCGCATACCTCAGTACAAAACCCTTGTCCTTGTGCTCCTGCAAGTCGGTGCTTCCCAATGGCCAGCAGTCTGGCCAGCAGCGTCCCTTGCTGTCTGTGGAAAGCCCCACAGATGCAGTCCTTGCAGCGTTTCAGCCCTTATTTGCAAAGCGCCGTCTGTTCTTGTGTACCGTGTCCCCACTCGGCTTGGCCGGGAATGAACCCTTGTCTTGACCTGCTGCATCCTCTGGTAGGAAGGCTGCCAAGCAACTTCCAGCTGAAAACACAGTTTGTTAAGAAAGGGAATTAGTTACTTTTTGGCTTGCCTTTTGGACCTCTGGCCTCCAGATCAGGCAGATCCTCTTTCTAGTCCTCGATGTAGTAAGTCCTCCCTTGACAAGACCAGTGGCGACATTATGTGCTTTTCTAATCGTATCCCCTCTCTTATGTTGGTCCAGACAAAAACTTCCAGCTCCAGGTTGCTCTAAAGAATATGTTTGCTCATGTAAAGGTGCCTGCATGACTCCAGTTACTGAGGAACATCCTCAGCTAATGATTGCAGTCCATTTTAAGTGCCACTTTCACAGGAGAAGGATGTATCTCAGCTTTCCTCACCGCTTGTGATGTGGAGCTGGAAGCTTGTTTAAGCAATGCTGACATCTACTTGCTATATCAATGCAAGTTACTTTGGTTCAGGCGTCCGTTAAAGCAGACCTGTCAATCCAGAAGGTGGGCTGTGGCTAATCTTTTGGGGCCCAAGGAGATTGGCTGAAGATACCAGCATTGAGCTGCTGAGAGGTGCTGTACAGTAGCATCTGGTCTCTCTGAGAAGCAGCAGCTCACAGGTCCCCTTATCTCCTTGTGGCCCCCTACGATGGGAAAGGAAAGCAAAGCTTAAAGTTTCACTCCAGAAGAGTTGTTGGTTTGCCATTTAATGAAGAAAGTCTTGGGTAGCTGGGTGGCATGCCTCTGTGTGATAGGCTGGAATATGGGGCAAACCTTGACTTTCTTGACTTTGTCTCGTTGACAAACCCGCTGCTGATGAAGGTGCCTGAGTTGATTTCCCTGTAAAAGCAGTAACAGTTTATTGTAGGTGTGCTAAGACATTTGCAATGAACGTGTTCTTCTGTTGTATAGGTGCAAAGTTTTGAGTCCTTGATGGTATTGATATGTTAGCTTATCTGGCCTGATAAATTCCTATAACGCTCTAATTCTGGAGCTATTTAGGTTCATGAGGGCCACTGGTTCCAGTGTTGATTTCCACCCTGACCTCTATCTGGTTATTTCACTAAGACTTGGAGGATCAGGAAGGGGATCACCCTCCTCCTTGGCGTGTCAGCAGCACTTCAGCTGTCAATAGGGAAAATATGGACGCCTGAGAATATAGGCTTATGGAAGTGGGAGTGGGTTTGAACTGAAGAAATCTTGGTGGGAATGAGGAGCATATGTATATACAGTCCATCTTGATTTTGGTCAGGTATTTGTTGGTGAAGTCTCTAAGGGAAGGCAGTGCTCAGCACTTGCCTGAGTTTGGCGTTTGGGGTGTCTGAGCATGTGGCAGTTCTTGCCCTTGTGCTGACAGCGCAGGTCCTTAGGAGCAGCCCTGACACCAACCAGCGCAGTGAACCCCACCTGCCTGTGCTGGGTTGGGCATGGCTTGCACCCAAAAATCTGTGATGTGAAGAATAAGTGAATCAGGGGACAAGAGGGGAAATCTTTCTCCAGGCGGTTTTCCTATGTAGGATAGAGATTATAAAGGCAGGATCTGAATCATCCAAGTGCAAATGCCCATGCAGCACATCTTGGCAGATTCTAGATGAGACACACCATGGGCTCCACCTCCTGTTCATGGGTAGCTGGGTGACACCCTATTATTTCTGCCTCTGGTACAGAGGTGAATGGTCTGATTAAAAGCATGATTGATTGCAGGGGGCTGTAACCGAGTGTGATGGGGCAGCATAGCTTACAACTTCATCTCTTGGACTGTGGGAGGCGGGCAGTGGTGATTGCTTTTTTTTTTCTCTTTAAATTATTATTATTTTTTGGTGAGGTGTCGTTCTTGAGATTGCATTTTACCTTCCTGCAAAGAGGGGATAATGCTTTCCATCGCAGGGGTGCAGGGAGCTGGTGCACCACTGCAGCTGAACGATAGCCGAGGTGCAGCAGCTGCTTGCACCCAGCCCAGTGCAAATGGGGGAGGCAAAGTGCTTCAGCTGAAACCACTGGGAAGTCAATTCACCGAAATCTGCTAAGCCACAGCAACTCTTGATTGCAGTCACCTTGGTATTTAGAAAGTGCTCTGGTGTCTGAGAAGGCAAGTGTGTTGTGGGGTTGATTAGTTTTAATTTAAATGTTTTCAAAATACTGGAGACTTCTGCTGGGAAAAAAGAGGTTTGGGTTTTCTTAATGCTATCACACCAGCCCTGGACATGGTGCAGACAGCTGTGTGGTTACTGGGGACTTGCCACCTTAGCTGTGATATTTTTGCAGACTCGGCTCAAAGTGTAATTCTATTGAAGCGCTTTGTAGTCCTACAGTGAAGGGAATGTTAAAGGGTTTGCACAGACTGGCTTAGAGTTTCTGAGTTTAAACAGTGTAAAATGTTCTTGGCATGCTTTTGAGAACAGCTGCCTAGACACATGCATTGTCATATAACTAGCACTCTTCATTTGCTTCAGGCATCATCATCTTTCATTAGAGCAGCAAAAACTCACCTGAATCCACCATTCTGCCTCCAAAAATAGCAAAGGCCTTTTGTGCCGTTAATAGTCACATCACTGGCAAGGAAGCTGTGAATTGAACGTGATTCTGTGTCCTTCTCAGAGCAAGGGCAGGGCTCTGAGATCTGTTTGGTGCTCTCACTGTCACTTTTACTGCTGGGGTGCTGCAGTGATGTGAACCTCATTTGTCCTGAGCAGGATAAGAAATGGCAATTTGGGTGGTAATCGTAGTAAAAAAGAAACAAACGCTGAAAGACCGTCTCTTCCTTGGTGATGTTGGACCTCCTGCCTCTCTGTGCTGTAACCAGAGGGGAGCAGCAGGTCCTGCTGGGGTGGTGGGAGGCCTGTCTTTCTCATGAATTTATTGCTTTTAATTTACATAAGGAAGAAGTAGGCTTTCTTAACAGCGCAGCAGAGATGGGTTGATGGTTAGACTAGATGATCTTAGTGGTCTTTTCCACCCTTTATGATTCTATGACCAAGTGCTCAGTTGGGCAGCTTATGCGTGCCGTCCCTTCACTGTCCACTGCTCTCCAGGAACACATCCTACACAGCACAGCAGATATTCACCTCTTTGAGGAATGGTTGGGCAACCAGCTCACTTCCAAGGAACAAGCGCTCCTCATCATGGCCCTTAAGAGCGGCCAGGTTGGCCCTAATCCTCCCATCACTCCTCCTCCTCTGGCTGCTCTCAGAGGGCTGGTGGCTCCCAACAAGTTCCAGGCACATTAGTCACTGGTTGCAAGACCTTTTGTTTTTATTGCCATACCATTTAGACAGTGGGAGCGAGGAACACATCCAAGCTGCTGTCTGGGAGTGGGATGCTAGCAGGGCGCTCAAGCTGGGGCAGGAGGTGACACTCCATGGGGACTAGTGGCTGTGGCTGGTGCTGGCACTGCAAGGCACCGGATGGTCCTGTGGGCACGGGATGTGGCTACTCAGTGGGGCACGTGTGGAAAGCAGGCCGGCTGGCAGCGGGAAGGAAGCATTCGCTCTTTCTCCTGACGGCCCATAGCTTATTTTTGCTAATCATTCCAGGCCACAGGAATTTTGTATTTTACTGATTTTTTGTTGGTGGTGGTTCTTTTTCTTTCCGTATTTTTTTTTTTTTTCTTTTAATTGTTGGAGCTGTTTTTAATCCCTGACCATAATAAAGCCACACTGTTAACACAAGCAGCGGGGTAGCTGGAATCACAGCTGTACTACAAGCTCTGCTTTTAATTTCAGGCTGTTATTAATGAGGCTAGAAACCTTCCCCTCCCCCGGCCAAGTTTCAGCTGTGTGTCTTCATCTGAGCAACTCCACGGCTGCTTCCGAGCATCCCTGGCTCCATTTGAATCCATTGGGTGAAAGGTAGAAGACAGTATTTTTATATAGGGAATCTGTGAGTGGCAGAACTGGTTGAAGAGGTTCCTGGCTGAGTGCAGGGAACTCAGCACAGGTAGAGATGTGACCAGTCCTCCCAGGGAATTGTGGCTGCTTTGGCTGGGTGACAGCTGGTCCTGCAGTGACAGCTGGTCCTGCCTTGGCCTGCTCCTGGCTGTATGGTCCTGCCACCTGACTGTGCTCTTTCTTGCATTTTTTGCATGAGCCTAAGGTGCTGGTGCAAGGGAAAGGATGGGACGTAGCATGTTTGGCAGAAGGCGAAGACAGGATGAGTGGCTGGGAGGGCTCATTGCTGCTGAGTAATGGTGAAAGCTGAAAGATGACACTTTTGAAACTGGTAAAGGCGAAGCTCTATCACTGTCCTGTAATTCAGAGCATGGAGGTTGTTGAGACCAGTGATGTAAGATCCAAAGGTAGATTGGATGCTTCTGTGCATGTAAAGAATTATTTCAGTGCTAATGACTATTGGCAAGGGGACAAAATAAAATTGGAAGCTCCATTAAACCTCTTGACTCAGGTTCTAGTCAGTCTTTATCTATTGGACACAGGAATGGGATGGCATGTGGGTCACAGTGCTGCGTGCCTGCCTTGGAGGTTTTGCATCATCCTTCAAGGGGTCAAGAACCAGTGAAGGTCAAGGATGAGACACTGGAGGAAATGGGCCAGGGTGCTCATTCCTTTAAGGGTTCTTGCCTAATTGCTAGCCAGTTCTAGCATAGTCTTGCTTGGGGTCCTGGGTGTCCACAGGAGGAGTCTGTTGATTGCTGAGGAAGCAGCAGTGAGCAAAAGCTTTTATTTTTTAGCACATAATATTATAATTGCATCCTGGATATGGAAGTCCCAGAATGCTTTTGAAATTGCTGTATTGGACTTAGAGGTTGTCGGGACTAGCAAAGAGCTCCCAGCGATTTGCATCTGCACAGTCCCACACTTCTGTTTCTGGCCCAGCTGTGTTACAGAGGGCGAGTATCGCTGTGCTGAGGTCACGTAATCCTCCCAGCTCCAGCTACGTGCACCGAAGGCCGGGTTGCCTTTACAGCTTGAGTGCTGCTAAGCCTGGGAAACAGCCCTTCAGGATTGTAGCTTGTGTGGGCTGGTTCAGCTTGCTCCTTTTGCCCTGTGTGGGAGCAGTGGGGTGTCTGAGCCCATCACGCTGCAGTGAGTGCGCTCGCCTTTTTCCTAGACGGATCGATTGGATTTCCAGTAAAGACAAACAGAGTCGGAAGTAGAAAGGCGTTGAGCACGCAGCGCTGCCCTCCCCGGCCCTGCCGGCTGTGCTCAGCTCCATATACGGCAAAAAAAGGAACAGGAAAAGGGAGTGCAGCGTGAATACCAGACATACAATGCATTCCTCGCAACTGCACACGCGGAATTTGCTTTTCCCCAGAAAGCGAACCCTCTGCGTGTCCATCAAGTCGCTCTGTACTGCTTAGCAGAGAGAGGGAAGCCAGCATTGAGCTGGCTCCAGCAGCGCTTACTATCTTGTCTAAGTGAATTCCTTTTCTGTAAGGGTCTTTCCTTCTTCGGTGGAATACAGGAGGGAAAGGGGCTGGGATGAGGAAGGGGAAAGAAGCCAGATTGTTGTGAAACGCTGTAACTCCTGGCAAGCTACAAGCAGGTAGACTGCAATTACATTTATTTTCTTGTCTTGGTTGTCCAAAAAATCAATCTTGATTCATCATTAGCCTCCGTCTTTAAATTATATATTCCCTGAATAGCATCATCCAGTTAGCGGTAGGCAAGAGGGTAGATAAGGGAATCGATCCCCGTGCTTCATTCATGCTCTGGCTTCAGCCTTCCCCTGCAGCAGCTACATGCATGAATGGCCGGCTGCTCCGGGGCTGTTGGGTGGGCTCAGACCTCAGGTTCGAAGCACCCACCCTATGTTTATTAAACAGGAGTCTTGATTTCTCCCAGTTTGCATGAGTTTTGGAAGTTCTGGTTTGTTAGCCTCAGTTTTGGATCCTCTTGTGAGTTCGAATGAGGAAGCTCAGGCCAGTCCATCACCTCTCCTGCTTTGCCACTGACTCATTGTCTGCAGACACCTCCTATAGGTCACAGGAGCCGAACCACCACTGCAGGTGCAGTGGTTTCCTAGATTGTTTGGAAGGCAAATTGTGGCTGGGAAGCCACAGCAGGGCAAATCACAGCGCAGTCTGCAGGCAGTCTGCCTGCAGCACCTGGGGCCACGCTCACAGGAGCACCTCCACCCAGTTCTATCTGCATTCACTTGCCAAGAAAAAGCTTTTCCCAGACCAGGGATGTGATCTGCTTTCCAGTGCACCTTTCCTTCAGTGCTGTTTGCATTTTGTGGGGTCAGAAAGCTGGGAGAATAGAGCGACTGTCACTTGGCCAACAGGTGTTTCTGGTCGGGGAGAAAACAGCCTCACAGCTTTGAGTCATGTTTTATTGCCTTGGGTTCCACATGCCTGGAAAGCAGTCCTCTGCTGTCTCTTCATAGGTCTTGTGGAGGTGATGATGTGCCTTAATTCCTCGTGCTCCTTTCATCTAACTGGTGCACCGTGCTTTCCTATCTAGAGGATGGGCTATGACAGCACCCAAACGAGGCAATCTGTGTAGCTTTGTGAGATTCCCATCTGTTTCTGTAGTTGACATCTGGGTTATTCCATGTTACTTGCCTTCATGCTTTGCTGTAAAACCAGGCACGTTATTAGGACTCAAAATAGTAGCTCCTCTGGGCCGTGTTGTAATAGGAAGGTGTTTCATGATGACAAGTTCCAGCGCCACACGAAGGCAATGCTCTTTTATATATGCAAGAAAATAGCAACAGTCTGCTGGCAGGTCATGCATGGCTCAGCTCTTTGAACTTGTACATTACTGAGTGTATGCTGTCTCTGTTCTCTGAGACTGTACTTTGCAATAAGCTCTGTAAATTATCCAGCGAGGATAATAGAGGAGTTTGTGATGGTAGAAGAAAGAGGAATGAATGGCAAATTTATGCTAATGAAAACATCAGTTGAGTATTCTTGCCACTCGTTCCTCATCCATCCTCACACACATCCGGAGGTTGTTTAAAGCCAGGTGGAGTAAGGAGACTTGAGTTCTTTGCTCTGCCTATACCCTCGGCTCTTGCAAATGTGTAGCTATGTGTGCAAAGCCAAAACATTTGGGGCAGAACTGACTGGTGTCATTTTTTGGCTCTAATTCACATAAGTACATTCTTGACTTAACGGTGCTCTGTGTGCATTAACCAGAGCTTGCTGGAAAGTAGGCAGGCTTGGTGAGTGTTCAGTTTGGGGTGCCTCAGTGCCTTGACTGTGTGAGCTCTTTATGATGGTGCTGATATGGGTGGTGGCCGCTGGTTGAGAGCAGGAGGCTTTGGAGGACTGGGGGCACTGCCAACGTGCCCAGTCCTCACTGGGGGAGGGCAGTTGGCAGCATGGCATGCTGGAACTGAGTGGGAACCCTGCTGGAGGTAGAGGTGTCCGGGCCTTTTGTCCCCAGCACATGCCTTGCTTGCAGTGGGATTTCAAGTGCTGCACGCACTTGGCCTGCGGCTAAGGAGCACCGTGAGATTGGTGGCTCTTTGTTCCACTTCTGATGGGTCTAAAGGGGAGTGAATCTCCCCCACTTGCTTTCCTAATGCGACAATACACTGGAATTGGTAGAGAAGGTGAAATGCATGGGCATCTGGTAAATATTTCTGTAAGTGCTGAGATGTATTTGTTTCCAGAATGTTTACTTCTTGCTGGGAAAAAAAATAAAAAAAACCCAGCAGCATAAAGTAAGCAACATATTTGCACCCTCTGAGTGCAAGAGAGCGCTGAGCTTTTGTTGCCTTGTCCTTATTTATGTTTTTTTGTGGTACTGCCTGAAGGTGTCTTACCAGAAGTAGGGCCGTCGCTATTAGAGAATCCTGTAAAACAGCAGTAATAATTGTACAGTGTTCTCTACTGCTATCAGTTTTATAATTATTCATAGACATTTTTTAAAAGCCGTGAGGGACTGTCTCTGCACACATCATTGATTTTGCTAATAAAATCTTATATTTTAATGGTACCTTTCATTGGAAAAACATCAACTGCTCCATAAAATTAAGACTCATAATACTGTAGGATGGAACTGTTTCCTGTGTTCTTCACGGAGGGATTGATCGAGATGGATTTATTTAACAGCCTTTAGACCTTGCTGTAAGCCCAGAGCCTGTGGAAGGGCGGCCCAAATCACCATGCTCTGCTCTGCTCTGCTTCGTTGTGCAGAATGCCACTCTGCCGTTAAATACCTTTCTCCCTGTAAGGCAGTGATAGGCGTTGAACTTGCAGTCAGAAAGTCAGTGCTGAGCCAAAGTTCTGCGCTCGCTGTGTTGCAGTTGGCAGGCTGGAGCATGCCCTTAGTTCAGCTGGTAAAATTCGGGAGATGACATGAGCGTGTATTTTAGTGTATTTATTTATTTAGAGAGCGTGTGAGTGTTGTATTTCAGGGACTGTTCCGTCGTGGGTTCGTAGAGCTGAATTGGATTTAGTCTGACAGGAAAAGGCCCAGTTGTCTGTAGCAACCTGAAATTGATTCCCCCCTCCCTGCCTCCTGAAAGCTGTTCCCTCTTGAATCATCCCTTTAATTTAATACAGTGAACAGGATGTCCCTGAGTGCTGAAGCTTCTAATTTCTTTTAATAACAAGTAACCTAGGAAAAAAAATCTGATTTGAGAAGCAGCTGCGATTCCATCCTTATTGCTGCTTGGCATCAGTGCTTCCCATTCCACCTCCCTGTGCTTTATGTCAGGCATTGGAGGCTGTCAGTGGCATTGGTTCCTTACTGCTTTGGCTGCAGAGAACCTGTACCTGCACGCTCTGGTCACGCTGGCCTTCCTGTCCCTTTGGCAGTGAGCAAGAAACCCTTTTTCCTTGTCCCCTCCACGACTTGTCCCCATTGACAAGTTCTGCACGAAGGGAACGGAGCGCTTCTTGTATCTCTGCTTGTGCCATTAGAGCAAGTTGCACCTGTCTGTGCTGTGAAACGCCTGTCTCTTCTTGGCTTGTTTTCTGAAAAGAAAAAAAAAAAGTGCATGAAATTGATATGGCAGAGCCTTCGGCTGTGTGTTCACCTGCCGTCGCTTCCAGAGGAAGCCGTGTCACTCACTGTGTGCGGTGTGCGGCGCTTGTTGGGAAGATTGCTGTTTAATCTTCCTGTTATTTTCACATCAGTCTAAAAATTGGTTTGTTTAATGTGCATCAGCCGAACAGTTCACCAAATAAACTACCCAAAAAGGTTAATCTCCAATTCCATACTGCTTTTACTGTCAAATCCAACTGTTTCAAAGACAGTAATGAGTGTATCTCTAATGATAAATTTCAGATGCAGAGGTAGCAGAGGCAGCTACAACTATCAGGTGCCAAAACTGAGACTAAGAAGGCTTTTTTTTTTTTATTCTTGTTCTCCAGAAAACTCCATATTTTGTTTATGGCTATAGTACAAGTCTCGGAAATTGAACAGTCACAATCTCTGTTCATCAGTAGCTGTTAATACTCATCTTTTCTGGATTTGATCTCTCTGTACTTTAATTTAGGCATTAAATATCTTGAGTTAAATAGAAGTGTGCCTTTCCTCTTATCTGTTGTTCATAAAATTGTTTGAGCTAAAGGCCATCTGGTCCAGCTCCCTGCACTGAACAGGGATACTCACAGCTCCATCAAGTGCTCGGAGCCCCATCCAGCCTGACCTTGTGTCTCTATGGAAGGGGCACCCACTGCCTCTTTGGGCAACCTGTACCAGCACTTCACCACCCCTAGTGTAAAAAACTTCTTCCTTATATCCAGTCTAAATATCCCCTCTTTTAGTTTGCCATTTCCCTTTGTCCTATCACAAGAGACTCTGCTAAAGAGTCTGTCCGCTTCCTTCTTTTAGCCCCTCTTTGTCATTGTTGAGGACCACATTGACCATGAAGCACCTTTTCTTATCTTCTTATCACCTTAAGTGCTCTTCATGTTCCCAAAACCGTAAGAAAGTAAGAAGAATGCTGTCCTGCATGATTGCAACTTGGTTTTCCACGTGACCTGGCCTTCATATATTGCCAGCAAGTAGGGTAAACATTGCTTAGGGTCTAAATGAGCTTCTAAATGTCTCTATTTGCATTCCTCCCTTCAGCAGAAGCACTGCCTGAGAGCTGGATCTGACCTGGCTGGGATATGTTGATGTTCCTCGACTGTTGTCTGGAACTTCTGACAGTGGGATATTAGTATACTTAAATGTTTCCTCCCAGAAGTATCAAAGGAGCTAAGGCCACTTTCCAGCATGAACATGAAAGGCATTCACAAAGTACTGCAGCAAGCATTGCCACGGAGAACAAAGGCTCTTGCTAATCACTCCTAATGCCTTTTAAGTTTATGCCTCATTTTTCCCCCTTTTTCAGACAGCCTCCCAGAGTACTGAGACTTCAGTAACTGACTCACCAAATAATTAACAGAAGGACTCTATCTCTGAAACTTTTGAACACCTCTTTTAATTTTCTTAAACCAGCCAGCACTCTGGCCAAGTTCCAGTTTTGTGTAATTACATTTGACCTAGCTTAATCCCTTGGCAGTTTCAATTGCATGTGGTAGTCTTCTTGGCTCCCTGTCCTGAGCTGCCATTCAATACTACTTCATGGTTTTCAACAGCTGTTCTAATTCTGCCATAGAAATGGGTCTATATTCCTGGTGGAAGCACTCCTCACATCTATATCCCTTGCTGAACATCCGTATCTCTCACTGGCATTTTGGGAGGTAATGTCTCTGATACTACAGGTGGTCTTGTGGAAATCGTCAACGCTATTTGCGTCGTTAAAGATAGATGTCTGTCTGAACTCCTTCATTAGTTGGCCATCTACATTGTTGAGATTCTTTGAGTTCTACATCTTTAGTACAAGGCGTTTTTTACTTAGTCTCCTCAGCTGCTGTGTGTTGTAGGGACATTATTGGTGCAGGTATTTGTCTTTAGCCTTGGAAACACCACTTCTGTTATCAAGTCTATGCTAAATAGGAGCATGTCACTTTCCTGTGCTGACAGCACTTGGGCTGTATTGGGAAGGGGGAAATGATCAAGGAAAGCAAAAGTCTGGGGCAGCTGAGAAGGACTGAAGAGAAAAAAAAACATCCCAAGTGGATGCTAACAGCATCCCTTACTAATGGGAGAAAGGGATTGTGACTGGATGGAGTACAAGAAATAATCCATTCAAAGGTGCTGTTGTGGCAAATTGATTGCTTACAAAAATAGGAAAGCAGATGTATTATCACTGCTCTCCCTTGTTGCTTGTTATCTCATGAAATTTGGGATGCTTTTGCTATTCAGAACTCTCCCCTTGTGTTTCTCAACACTGCTCGTATAAATCCTTTCTTTCTTCTTCCTCCTTTATCACCAAACCCTTTCGTTCAGGAGGAAGATTTCTTTTTGCTATGCAGAGCATCCTGCAGGCTGGGAGGTAGGGCATATGTTGCGCACACAAAAGTTATTCAGCCTTTCATTGAATCTGACTTCTCTCCTCTGGGTCTATCCCATAATTACACACGCTCCAATCTCAAAGTAGTCTTGTCTCTGTTGGTTTCAGTGACACTGAAAATAAAGTCACCAGTGGCGACATTAAGATTTGTCCTCTGTCACAATGAATAAAGTGCTGGAGTTGGAGCCATCTGATTTTGATGTGTGTTGGCTACTGCGTGTAGCTTGGCAGATCTTTATGCAAAGTCAGTGGTGCCCTGTTTGGTAGAACGAAGATCTATCAAATCCTTGTGGTGGTTGCAAGGGAGAACGTGGCTAAGTTTGAGTGGTGGCATACGATGTATCTGCAGTCATTGATGTTGCTTTTGAAGATCTATTTGAATGTTCAATAAAAGAGTGGAATAAATTGCAGTTCACAGTTGTTAGTTTATTACTGGACCCTTTGCATACTGTCCTAAAAACAACTTTTCTTTTCTTTTTCTTTCAGAGTGCCTAATAATTGAGTGTGCCTGACTGCATAAGCCTTTGCATGTGAGCGTCTTCTCTTGAAACAGCCTTCTGATATCCTAGCTGCCTGTTTTCTTGGGGTAAGAAAAGAAATACACATGCAGAGACACAAGACTAAGAACACGCTTTGAGCAAAAGCAAAATGGCAAAGAAAGGGCAAGCCACACTGGTGCCTCAGTTTGTGAATTTTGGCAACAGTGAACTTGTGGAGAGAAGGAACAAACTGTAAATCTGCTCGTTGTGAGTAAGACAAATTGCAGGCTTAAGTTGCAGCGAGAGAAATTTAGATGAGACGTTAGTAAATGATCTCCTGCATTAAGAAGAGCTGAGCTCTGGATGGACTGCCTGAGAAGCTTGTGGAGTTTCAGTTGTTTGTTGGAAAGGTTTTAGAATCATTTAAAAAAGCCTCATTGGATGTGCTTTAGGAGAACTGATCCTTTCATGTAGTGGGGAAACAGGCGGGATGACTTCTGGAAAGTCCTTCTAGCCTGTTGAAGGTTAGAAATCAGAGAAGGTGAAACTCTTTATCTTAACAATGTTATTCAAAAGTGATAAGGTGAAAACAAAAGCTCAGTGTACCTGTGCAGAAGGAGCTGCCTGGTCTGGTGATGAGCTTTGAATCTATGGTGATAATCTTTGTTACCTGAAAGGTGATGTTCTCCTTCTGGAGTGAAGTGCAAGCATGTGGAAAAGGAGTTCAGCCCTTGGTCTTGGCATGTAATCTAAACCTGTGACAGAACCAGGAGGTTGTACCAATTCCCATTCCTTTGTAGCAAGTTCTTGGAAGTTTGGGTCTCTTCTGTAATCCATATTAAGGGTTTTCCTCTTATTCTCGGGCGGGTAATCACACCTGGATAATTCAGATGTGAGAGGACAATGCTATAGATTCAGGTATACTGAGCAAAATATAAACAATATGTGAAACACAAGCACGAGAACCAAACGTTTGCTTTTCTCCTTGGTTCAAGGGCTTATGGGATGGCAGAGTTTCATATTTCTTTTCTTGTTCTTTTGTTCCTGTTCTTCCTTGTGTTTCTTTGTCCTGTCTTGACAGCGAACGCAGTGCAGGCTTTTTCTGTGTCGTGTTGAAATTGTGTCCTAAGGATGGCTGCTCGCTCAGTCCTCTTGCTTCTCCCTTGCTTCCCCACAAGCTGCAGGTGACAAACCTCATATGGGCCCAGGCAGCCCCCGTGCCTCTGTGTGATCATCTCCTGAGGAGCAAATCGAGTGCACTTCATCTTCCTTGTCCAGCCAAGAAGTGTAGTGAGATGCGTGTCCTGTGTCTGAGGACACCCGAATAGCAGTAGGGAATTCTTCAGCCTCCTGTTGGACTTCATTTGGGATTTGTTTGGTTTCTCTAAATTTGCCTTTCATCCTTGATGTCAACAAATAGTGATGTCTTCTCTGGAGTTATATGAGTGTCTTATTGTTTGTTAGCATCTTCTGTTTAGCAGAGATAAGCTGATGGGTCCCAGGGCTGCAGGAACATGGAGGAACCGTTCAGATAGCTCTAAAAAATGCAGATGGTGGGATTCAAGGGAGAAATAAGGGGAAGCCTTTCTAAAATCACCTTTAAATGTTGTTGTTTTTTTTCCCCTTTGAGTTTTAAAATTCCTGCAACTATCTGTTCAAATCTTGAAAGCAGCATGCATGCATAGAAGGATGCAATTTCCTCTGTGCCCTCTGATCTTTTGATCTCAATCAATCAAATAAATCCAAGAGCTTGCAGTTGACCTTGTGGCGAGGATGGTTAATTGGTTGAGGGGTTGTGCCAATGGTACTGATGGTTTTCCAAGCTTGTTCTTTTTTTATTGTTATTATTTTTTATGATTTTGAGCTTTTGGACTGGTCAGGGTGAGATTATTTGCAAAGAATATACATATGCCTGTCAGGGTTGGAGTTAACATTTAAGCACTGCTGCTTAGCAAAAGAAAACAATATGCCAAAGTTCAATTTACTTTCCCCTGGGGGTTGAAAATAACGACCAGACTCAGAGCTGAGCCCTTCTGTCTCAGTGGGAGCGGTTGCCTTGCAGCACGCGGCAGCGGTGCGGTGCTTGACTTGCCGGCTGGACCTGAAGATCCGGAGCCTGGCACCTCATGCTGGGGCAAACCTGGGGCAGAGGAGCCCCGAGGTGTGTCTTGCACCTCTCAGAGGTGCATGCTCAGTCAATTCTGTAGTTTTATTTGAATGATTTTGCAACTGAAAATTCTTTTTTTTTCTAATGCTGTGCTCCCTGCCTACATCTGCAAATGAGGTCTTGTGGAACTGCCCTGACCTACGTATCCCTCAAAGCAGTCCTCTTTCCTTCCATAAACGTAAGAAGGGACGTCCTGACCTGAGAGCAGGCTGGTGTGCATTACAGGCGATGCTCTAGAAAGTCCCTGTGTGTTTTGTGCTGGGAGTGTGGGCAGCTCATGTGATTTTTTTGTGTGCTTTGGAAATGGCTTGTTTCGGTGGGCAGCCACTTGGGTTTTCCCCATTGTCGATATTCATCGAAGCAGTTCCTGGATGGCTCCCATCTCGTGTTTTCCACAGAGGAGGCTTGCAGCATCCAGCAGCAAGAGCCTCGTTTGTCTGTCAGGAGGTGTAATGGTGTCTTATTGACGTTTCTGCAGTCCTGTCAGCGGAATTAACTTCTTTGGGTGAGAGCAGCAGGAGCAGTGAGGCTGCAAGGCAGCAGGCTGTTATTTAAGCATTAGCTTGCAGCGTCTGAGAGCCACACCAGTGTGCTGTGTATGATACAGCCCGATCATGGAGGTAAATACAGCTTGTGTCAGAAGCATGTGAATATTTAGAGGTTGTTTTTGAGTTCTTTAATAGGTGAGCAAGTGAAGGCACAGCAGCAAAGCCCACGGTTGGGTCAGAGACCATCTCACCTGTAGGTTAGGAGGGGAAAAGCATTCAGCGGTGCAGGAGTTCAGTGTAGCTCAAACACCAGAATGCTTTTTTCCTGATCCAGAAGGGACTGGAAGTTAGCAGCAGGGGTAATAGGCACCCTGAATTAAATCATATGGAGGCACGAGAAATAGCAAGGTATATTTGAAAATATCCATTGCATATATATTCCTCTTAAGAAACATGTTGAAGATGCCATACCCATAAATACTAATAAGGCTGTTTGATTCCAATTTTCAGGTAAGATTAACATTTTATTGAGTATTATATCTGTCACATTCAGTGCTTTAGTGTACCATCCTCGCAGGCTTATTAGCATAATTGCAGTGCTTAAGCAACAATAAAAAATTCAACAGTAAAATAGCAGTTAGCATAGGCAATTTGTTATCAAAAGCTTTTACTTAAAGACAGCTTCTGAGCATATTTATTATCAAGTTAGGGCTATACATTATTTTTATTTAGAAAAACAAGAGGGAAACGATGTAGGGATTTTTTTTAACAGCTAAATCAGAAGGCCTGAAAATTGTCCATGGCCTTTTTTTTTTTCCCCTCTTTCTTAAAAACTCTCAGTGAATGCACTTGAGGTGGGAAGGCAGGATAGCAAAACCTCAGGTCTGGAGCAGGTTGTGATATTCAGAACTCAGCCGAACAATACTGATGGCTCCTCACAGCATCCTGAGTGCCCCTTTAGAGCACTCTCCCCATGTGCCAGGGTCAGAATACCGATGGGTATTCAGGGACCCCTACTGATGGCACAGCCCCTGCGGTGTCCTCGGGCAGTGATGCTGCTCTTTCCAAGGGTGCATGGATAGATGGTGGCTTTGGGTTTGGGGGCTTCGGGTGATCCCGCTGTTTCTGTTCTCCTTTTGAGGTCACATTAGAGAATGTTTTGTTTTTCCAGATCTGTAGCTGTGATGTTCCTGGGTTTCTGTGCACACAAAGCCATTGGCTGCCAGCGTGGCAAGATTTCTTGGGTGTATTATAATTTATAACAAATGGTATTTTGGGAGGGGCAAGTTTAACGTGGATGTTCAAAATAAAAAGCTGTAGCTCATAAATAAAGAAGTGAGGTTTAACAACTTGAGAAGTGCTGAAAGAAGAGGTCTGTCAAGGAAAAGATGTGTTGGGTGAGAGTAGCCAAAGGTGCCATGCATAGGGGATGCCGGGGAGCTACTTCATGGGCTGCACTTCTGCTCCCTTCACAGCTGCTGGGGGAGTCTGGAGACAGAGGTTACAAAGCTTGCTGGAAGCTGTTACTCCCTGAGACTTGACACAGTGCCAGAGTCAGAGCCCAGCTTTATGTGAAAGAGAGCTTACAGAGCCTCGTGCAGAGGGGGATTCAGCTCACCTTGTGTCAGGTTGAGATGTTCCACTTTGGGTGGGTAAATATAGTCATGAGTCTTCTGCAGACCTTTGAGGTGACAGTGGGCAGAGACATGCAAGCTGTCGTGTTTATTTGTGTGAAATGTGTTCTCTTTCTGTCTCAGTTTCCTTTGCCTGGTGGAGGGTGTTTTCAGACCACTCCTCACTGGAGTTGGCTCCCCCACACCTTCCAGTTTCTGCCTGACTTCCTCTGATAGGCGCTCGTAGTTGTCCTCATCTCTCCTCAGACCACTGTGTGTTGCCAGCATCTTTGTCCTCCTGCCCCTCATCTCTGAGATCTGGGGTTTCCTCTCATATATTCTGGGCATCCTTTTCCTTGTCCTCCCTCCTGCTGGTAGACCTGCTCTGCCTTGTCATGCTTTTCCAGTCACTGCTCTTTCAGAGGCCACTCTTCCATCTTCTCATCGGAGGACTATTGGTAGGTGGTACCCAAATACTATGTTGAAAGAGCTGTCCCAGCACCTCAGTCATGCTTGCAGCTTGGACAAACAAGGGGAAACTTGTCTGTTTTATATTTTGCTCCCAGTTTGACTGTTACTTCAGCTCACTCTGTGAGGAGAAGTGAAGGCAGCACTGCCCCGGGGGAGAAGCTCGTGCTCATAGTGAAACAGGATGTGCAAGCAGGTTGTAGGAATTGGGAAGGGAGCACATGGAAACAGGTGAAACTAAACTGGGCACATATTAGAGAAGTGATGTTCTCTTCACAAACACCTTCTTCTGTGAATATGTGACATTTCAAAGGAGCTGGTTGTTTCAGATCCCCTTTTTTCTTTGGGTACAAAAACCCGTGTTATTCTTTGGACATACAGAGAAACTGTATGTTTTGGGCTCGTGGGTAGTCATGAGTACATTGGTATGTTGCTCACTTCCATGAAGCTGCCAAGTTCTGCACAGTGTTTAGGCTTTCTCTGCAACCAGAGATCTTGGTGATGCTCCTGGGAAGAAGATAGAATGCACAGAGACTGACTGTGGAGAGCTGAACTTCCAGGGAACTTCACTTGGAATGGAAATTTGTCTGTGATTTGAGTTACAGATGAAATGTGTTCTCTGCCTCCATGAGGACTCAGTGATTCTGTCCAGAGAACAAGGAGATTCCTGCATGGTCTCTGCTATTGCCCCTTCTGGCTCTGCCCGTCTGGCTTTATGGTATCCAACGTTAGCTGCTGAGCATCTCCTTGCACCCAGCCTTGTAGCTCAGTAGTGGTGTGTGCCTACTGCTGGGGTCAGGGCAGCACTCCGTGGGTGCCCCTACATGCAGAGGGTCCCATGCTTATGGGAAGAGCTGGAGTGCTTCCTTAGGGTGCTGGCATGATTGAAGGCATTTCCTTGTAGCTCCCACTGGAGATGTGTAATCCTCCAGTAGCTTTTGTAGGAAGCACCTCTCAGGTTTCTTGTACAGCCTCTGGCTCAAAGCAGAGTTAAGCTTTAAAGTTAGATGAGATTGCTCAGGGCTGATCATGGCAGCAGCAGGACGATCGCAAGGGATGATGGCCAACAAGAACCAACTTACTTTGGGCGTAGGCAGTTGTGGTTGGTGTCAAGGGAATGGAGCGATGAGGTTTTTGGGAGAGGGTCCATGTGGACAGTCAGTCTGGAGTCTGTGCATTCCTACCCATGGAACTACATCAAATTCCCCTTGGGGTGTTCTGACAGGACAGGGTCAGCAGCCAGGAGTCCGTGCACGGACACATCTTCCTCGAGGAGCAAAGTGCAGGCGTGCTTCTTGCAGGAGAAAAATCGGCTGATAGAACTTTGCAGTGATAAATGCCTTAAAAATACTTATGCTGGAATTTGTAAAGCCTGGAACATCTGTTCTCAACAGTGCTTTGATCATGCTGTGGGGCTTTTAAAATGATACTTCCATGAAATAAGTGAGATCCTTATGGCTGCAAGATTCCTTTCAGTGCCCTTTTTTTTTCATGGAGCAAAAAGGCAAATTTCATGGGGAACATTACATGACTTGAAACACATATTTTAATGGTTAGTATCAACCAAACAATGTTTTATTAGGTGCTAGGAAAATGTTCCAGTTACATACCCCAGGAAGCAAAGCACTCCCATTTATTTTTAAGCGTATGGGAGCTGCATTCTGGGGGGGGGGGGGGGGGAAACCAAAATTCATTGCTTGTATTTTACTGTATTCAAAACCAAAACAAACTCATTGAAACAAGCTTAAACATTCTGCAGTTGTTGTTAGAAAGAGGCTTTTTTAGGTTTTGTTTGCAGGCAGAGCTGCGGAGGAGCCAGGATCAGTACATTTGTGGAAGGATACCACTGCTAACAATTATAGGACACTGACAATTTACTTTCCTGAGTGTACTGTTTTTGGATGGAATAACTTTTTAGTCATCTGCTTTTCTCTGAAGAGTCATCCTTCCCTTGTCATTTTAGCAGGCTTCTGCACATTGCTTTTCAGGCAGCTGTATGTCTCGGGCTGAAATGTTGTGATGTTGAACATCTTCAGTGTTTTATGGAGCATGGAGAGCTCTGATAGCAGAGCTGCGTTCTGCTCCTCCTCGCAGCACGACATCTGACAGGAGGATTTCCTGATGCATCGTCTGCTTTCTGCTGCTCTGCCTTCGTGTAGGGAAATCTCCTGGGCCATGTTTGCAGAAAGCAGGCCTTGAAATGGGCGTTCTGGGAAGCGCGTGCAGACAAAAGCAACGCCCTAAGCTTGGCTGCTGGAGAGAGCTGATGGCCATCCGTCACTGGGGAACGGAGCTCTCCATCTCCATTCTTTGAGGGAGCTCAGGCCATGTTTCCAGGCAAGTACACTGCAGAGGATGCCTGAGCTTGCACAGAACTTGATAGTTTCAGAGCTGGAAGAGTGAAAGTTGCATCACTGCCTGAGTGCATCTATGCCTGCAGTGAGGTGAGGTTGCCATAGATCCCACAGAAGCCAGAGCACCTCAAGAGAGGGGCTGAGCTGGGGGATACCGTGCTCAGCCCCACATCTTTGCCTGGAGCAGCTCTGCGCTGAGCTCTGCTGATGTACACACATCAGGAAGGAGCAACAAACTGAGATGTGGAAAGACAGGAGTCTGCTTTTCTGCTGTGTTCACACGGTCATCTTCTTCACATCCCCTCCTTACTCCCACTGTCCCTTCCCTCCACTGTATCTGTCAGCTCTCCACAGGAAACAGGTCACAGTTTCCTCATTTAAAGTCTGCCAAATCTATGAAAGGAGGAAAAATTACAGTCATAAATAACAGAGTACAGCTTTCTAGTAAGGCTTTGTGTGTCAGGGGTTAATTTATGAACACTAAATTGTTTAATTAATTTCTGCAGCACCTAACAGGTGAGCAGGCTGCTTATTACTATGACATATCAATTTATAGCATTTTTTCCTACCTAACACCTGTGACTCAGTTCTGTAACATGCTCATACTGTCTGTTAATTAATTACTGATGATTTAAGTACGGCATGGAAACAAAATGCTCTTATGGCAGAGGCTGCACTGAACATGTAAGATTCTTGGTATTTATGCCACTGTACCACCGGATACAATCCCATTGAGATAGCTGAGCCCCTTACTGGGGGCCAGAGGCAGCCTCCTGCCCTGCAGAGCTCGCACACAGCGGGGCTGGTGAATGACTTGACAACAGTACACAAGTCGATCTGTGTCCTTTGCTCCTTTGCAGATTGATTTCTGCCATTTTGAGTGACTTTTCTGCGTGGCACACAAGAAATTCCCCTCTACAAAGGCTCATTCTCCTTCATTAGCAATGGTAGAAGGAAATGTTTTTAAAAAGAAACACTGTGTGATGTCTCCCCTTTTTTTTTTTTTTTATTTTTAAGAATAAAACAGTATGAAAGTCAAGTAGCAGATCGCGCTCTGACTCAGCTGGTAACTTATGATCCTCTGCTATTTTTGTAACATTTTTAGCTTATGACCAGATTTTTCTAATATTAGAACATTGCCATAGAAAGTGTGTCAGAGTCCCAGGCTGCCAGAATGTATCACTGCGCAGAATATACATTTCTAAGCAATGTGCAGGAGTAGTCCAGTAAGTTCTTTGTTGTGGTTTTAAATTGCTGCAATTTCATTTTTTGATTCACTTAGCAGAGCACAGAGCTGCCTTTTGTTCCTCGTGCGGTTGGACGCCGAAGCCCCATCCCCAGCTGTGCCTCTTGCGGACCGGAGTGCAGAAGGGGAGGCAGCAGAGTGTCTCTGCTGGTAGTTTTTCAGATGGTGTAGACAGCTGTAAGTCAATTCAGGCCATAGTGACCATGTGGATTTTATGGAGGTTGAGAATCCGGTCATACAGCCTGTGTTTTAGTAGAGAGGCAGCTCTGGAGATGGTTGTCCTGTTCTAGGTAGGCAAGAAAGTACATGCCAAGTCTCTCTAAGCTAAAGAAAAGCATGTGAGAACAAATAAACATCTGTGTTCAAGTACAAGAGAAGGCGATTACTGAGGAAATCTCAGAGTTTACAAGTAGGATTTTTTATGGGTTCAAATCTGCTGCGGTTTCAGAGTACCTAAGGACACTTAAAATAATGAAACTCCAGACAGTCCAGCCCAAACACGCATGACACAGAGCAGCAAAGCAATCATTGTGCTTAGCACTGCCAGTCAACTGGCTAATGCAACAGCTGCTCCGGGACTTTGCATTTAATTTTTGTCTGGATAATGACGAGGAACACAGGGTTAATGGTCTGTGTCCGGTTTCCCTCCAAAGTGCTTTATTTGCACTTTGTGGCTATTTTTCATGGCTCTTTGCAGCAGCGCAAAAATGTTAACTGACCTGAAGAAATCAACAATGAATGCTTAAAAAAATCAGAACGAAAAGCTGGAAAGGATGTTGCTTTCTAGCTTCTCTCGTGAACACCTTGTACTCAGACTCCCTTTGATTAAGTAACCAGTAAAACCTATTCACATGTACTCCAATTAAAATTTAATGAAGCAAGAGGATGTATTCATATACGCTGACTATGCGGGAGGAATAGATTCCAGTAACTCAGCTCAGCAAGCCCTTGCTTAGCATTCAGGGCTCGGTTTACTAGAAAGCTCCTCTGTGGCCATTGAGCTCGTCTGGCACAAGCAGCCCTCCAGATTTGCGTTCTTGCAGTAACAGAGTGAGGTGGTGTTGGCTCATATAGGAAGTAGCTTGGCTGTTTTGTATGGCAGAGCTTTAGGGTGAAGCCTTGCATGGCTGACTGCATGGGTGAGGCAGGGCTTCTGTCCTAATGTGCTCCATAGGAAGGGCTCTGGGAGTTGCTGGATGCATGCATTAGTTACATCTGCCCCCGTGTCAGAGCTCCCATCAGACTGCAATTGAACAAGGGGAGCGTCATGCAGCAGCAAGGGGAGCCCTGTTGGCCCTGATTTATAGGTTGGGAAACAGCTGCTCAAGTGGAGGCTGTATGACAACTTAACCAGCGTCAGAAAATAGGCAGGCTTTTAGTGCCTCTGCTTTTGCTGCAGGTTCACTGGCCAGTTGTTTTGGTGCTTGCATTCCCAAAGGATTATCACCCTGCTTTGCACAACGTTTCGCTTCTAAAAACCTTGCTCCCCACCAGTGGGGAATGCACAGATGTCTGCTTGGGCAACAAAATTACTTTCCAGGAGTGGTGCAGAGCCATGCTTGCTTCCGCAGTCTGTCTTCCCTGTGCATCTACTTCTCAGTCTGCTGCAGAGCTCCTGTATCATCTTGCAGCCAAGGATGTTGAAGGAATGGTGCAAAAGGAACTCATCTGCACTTTTGCATCGCTACGGTGGAAATGATCAGCTCCTGCAGGGATTGACATCCCTCCTGAGTGGACTGTGGTCGTGGGGTGATGTGGAGCAGCTCTGTTAAAGGGCATTTTTGGATGCGCGATGAAAGATCCTGCTGTTATCTCCACCCTTAGTAACGGGCTGGGCAGCAGAACGGAAATGCCATGGTGGAATTTGCCTTTGGTGCTGACCCTTGCATGACAAGAGAGACCTCCTCATCCCCAGACCTTTGTTTCGCCTATAGCCAGAACACAAAGCAGCACTTCATCACCATGGCTGGCTGTTCTGAGCCGGGCTTGACTCAGTGGCAGAGCTGCAGCAGTATTTCACACTGTGTACTGGCTTTCCAGTTAGTGTCCTCTGCAGTCCCCATTCAGTCCTGCAAAAGCCCTCGCTCACTTTGCTGTAACAAAGCATTGAAGAAGCCTTCGAGGGAAGATGTGAATCTGGAGCTGAGATCTTGTGCTTCTTTTTGGCCTTGAAAGCTGCCCTTGGAACAGTAAGCATGAGATTTCTCTTGAAACCTTTTTTGTGTGCCTTTCTGAAGAAATAGCTGGAAGGAGAAGACCTGTCGGTTGAGCTCTGAATGAGAAACCTATTGGCTCTGAGTATACTGGAGACATTATTTAAGGTCAGTTGATCTGCGAGAAGGCATGACTTATCTAACGCAGCCTAAGGTTAGTTATGCAACAGACGGGCTGTTCTTTGTCATGAAGAACAACTTCAGTGTGTGCCTGTGCAAATCAAAGGTCTTGCTGAAGGCGGGTTGTGTTCTGGCTGGAAGCCACTGGGTGTCCTCCTCTAGTGATTTTCCTTGTGTAGTTATCATTGCAGAAATCTGAAAAGGTTTCCAGTGGGAAGGCACTCAGCGGTTGCGTGCTGCAGGAGCAGAGCTGCTGGGAGAAGCGTGCTTTGGGTGGTGGTGTTGGGACGTGGATGAAGCACGTGGGATGGCTTCAGAGCAGACTTCATTTCTTTCTCTTTTCCTCTGAACATCTCTGTGTCATAGCCCATCTCACTGGACTGTCTAGACGCCAGCATAAGGCAGTGTTTTTAAGGCAGACACCAAGGAGGGTTGTTTTCTGACTTCTTACTTCTTAAAGGAGAGCTATAACCATTTGCCATTTGTATTGGTTTGAAACAGGAGATTTGCAGCGTGCCACTGATGCTTCCTTTCATGGAGAACCTTTCTTCCCTCTCATATGGAAACACACTGCCCAGATGTGCCACTCTCTCTCCTAAGAGACTCAGCATCAGCCAGCAAATCAAAGAGGGGGATTTTCTTTTAAAGCTGGGATTGGTCTCCCAAGCAGTAGGAAGAAGCAAGCAGATTTGGGTTTGACCCTTTCTGCCTAGTGAGAAATGCTAGTGCACAGCAAAACATAGTTTTCAGCAACGTTGTCATGGCAGTAGGGAGCATGGAGCCAGTGGTGTGGTGATCCTGGTGGCTGTGCCTGGGCGCCTTGGGGGTGGGATGCCCTGGGGCTGGGGACGGTGTTCGTATCCCCCCCAGGGCAGGTCTGGACTGGGGACCAGAAAGGTTTTTCCTACTGGCCTCCTACTCTGGAAGTCTTCTGGGTGGCTCTCACTTTGAAGCATGTGAAGGTGTTAGTTAATTAGGGGCTTCCTTTGCTTCACAAAATCAGATTCCTCCTTACCCCTTCTCAGCATCCAAAGTGATTAGCAGTTTCTGTAAATACAGGCGTATGGATTTTATGAGGACCCCTGGCAGTCAGGGCTGATTGTGCTCTCCCCAAGTGTTTCTTAAGTAGTAAGGAATCAATGCGTCGGGAGGGACTGTGCCTGACATCTATTAATTACAGTGTCCCCTTATGTCTAGTGTAGCAGAAAGGGCTCTGAAAGGCAAACCCTTTGCCCTGGCTAATTGATAGAAAAACAGATGAAAGTCAGCTGGTTCCAAAAGAAAATGAAATTTTGTTTTGTAGTTGGAATGGGAAGGAGCAGTGATAAAAGGAAATAAAACATACGGTAGCGTGAGATATTTGGCTCTAAGAGATCCAGTAAATAGTCCCACCAGCCCTGCCGTGCCCCATCCCAAATGCTGGGGAATGAAACACGTCCTAGCACTGCACCAAATAAAGGCATTGTGGTGTGTGCCTGGCAGCTCTCGGGTGAGGGATAATTGCTGTTTTCTTCCTATAGACCATAGAGGAGGCGATTTTGAAGCTTTACCATACAGGCTGCTGCAGTACGCATTAAGCTGGATGTGACATCAGTGTTAAGAATTGTGGCACTTGTGGTTACGGCTTTGGGATTCCTTATATTTACTTTCTAGGGAACTAAAATTCAAAGCAGCTTTATGGCTGTCACGAGAACATTGTCAGTTTCCAAAGAGGTGGGTAAATGTGCATTGACCTTTATCTAATATGTCCATATCCTATTTTCTGGGTGTTCCCAGTCAGAAGAAATAGGTTAGACAATTTTTTTTAATCATTAAAATAGTAAAGTTATTTAACTACAAGACGACTTTTGTTGTTGGTTTTTTTTCCTCCAAAATAAAGATAGTGATTTGTTATCCAAGAGCAGAAGTTTTCATACAATGACTATTACGAGCTGAAGTACGGATTTAATAACAGCATGCGCCATCTGCCACCAGTGGTGTAAGAAGTCCAAACCCAGGGCTGCTGGAACAGCTGCAATCTGTAAATTGCAGCGATGCTGCGGTGCTTCATAGCCTTCTCCAGTGCTGAGTATGAAGCAGGAGAAGGGAAGGGGTTCTGCTCATCCATCCCTGAGCGTGGGACTGGAACAGGATCCCTTCTCATGGTGCTTCTGAACGATCTCTTCCTTCTTATTTTCTTGGATTTGTGTTCAAAAATAATGCTATCTATCTCCTCCTGCCTAGGACTGAGGATCCTTTTGATGAGCTGTAGTGGATCTCTTGCTGCCTTAAAAGACAAACGAACATATTTTCCACTTTTTAAAATGTGTTCTGCTAAATGTGTATTTCTGTCAAATTACAGTTTCCTCCACAGCATTTTTCTTTATATAGAAAATGGTATTCCACCTCTCAGACCTTTGTTAACAGCTATTCTGCAAGCTAAATGCCACTGAATTAAAAGGAAACAGAAATAAGAAAAAAAAGAAGAAAGTGATATATTAGGATATAGATTTTAGCTGACCATTTCATAGGTAGAAGAATTCCTCCTCTCTTTTGAGTGTTGAGATGTTCTGGAGATGACTGCCCTGCTATTTTATCTTGCAGGACATTGTATTTTCCTAACATTGTTGTCCCTGTGTGTAAGGATGCTCTCCTTGTATTGAACTCAGCTGCAAAGCATAACATAGAGGCATCCACTTACTACATGCTGTACAAAATGGTAGAACCTTGCAGCAAAAATGTTTTCTTGTGGAAGAGTTATCAAAGGAAGCAGGCTGCTTTCAGGCTACAGTATACTCATATTTCATTCTATATATATATTTAATTTTTTATTTTATAGTACTGCAGGCAGTAGTTGCAGCCCTTACCTTCAGGCACTGCCTGGAGGAAGGAGCTCTACAGCCTCTCTGAGGGCTGCACCCCTGGAATCTGTGCTCCCATTTGCCTTGGTCCTTGCCCTTGGCCACAGAAGAGCTGAGTGACCTCTGCAGGACCCCTGCTAAAGGAGCATGCTGCTGGATTTGGCACCTTGGCTTTTGGAGCTGACCTCTTAAAAGCCCAGACTAATGGGGTCACTTCAGACGTATCTGTCTAATAAAAGCTGATCTTCCAGATTCTTGCCCAGAAAGGCCAGAACCACTGTGCATACAGTGGTTGGTGCCAGGTGAGCTGAGCTGATGCCAGGCACCGTTAGTGCTGGAATGGCTGGGGAAGTTTGGGCATCTCTGTGGGCACTGCAGGATGTGAAGAGAACCTTCACCCCACCTGCAGTGCTCCAAATCCTGCTCGGGTTGTTGGAGAGGGAAGGCATTTGTGTCCAGCAGTGCTGATCAGTGAATTTTCCTGAGGGAAGAGGGAGGCAGAATAGGTTTTCCTGGCATCTCTAATGGCTGGCTGCCAGCTGGTGCTGTGTTGCAGGTGAGAATCACTTTTGCAAAGGAGGCTGTGGTCAGTTGGAGCTAGGTCCTGCTTCCTGAGAGCTGCATGAGAGCAGCGGGACTTCAGCAGAAGTTTTATTATCACATTAGTTTACATAGAGATGTTTGGTGCCATTCCTGGTACTGGGTTAAGCTGCAGCAGCAGCGTGAGTGAGCTCCATGCTGGTGCTTTGGGGAGGGACAGGCCAGCTGATGGCTCTGCTAAGGTGCTGGGGAGGGGGGGAGGTCATGTTAGAATAAACAAAGCTGTTCCCATGGTCTGTTTGCTGCATCTGGTCTGTCTTTGTGGGGTGTTTCTTTGGAATGCATGTGATATCATCAAACTTGGAGAGATCCCTGGTTCTGGAGAGGCTCTTGCGTGGAGAAAGCAGTGGGGAAACCGAGTGCCCTTGAAATTGGGAATGGAGCTCCATAGTCACTCTGATTTATTATGATTTATAAGAATGCTTTGAGTTTAGTGCCTAACCCTCAACTTAAACATTTGATCAAATAGTTGAAAAGCACGTTTTGAATTGCCTTGTGTTAGTACAGATTTATCTACTGCCATTTCCCAAGTACTGGGGCTATCATAGAGAGTACTGGAAGGTTTCAGCAGTCCT
Organism: Pavo muticus; assembly: GCA_016647715.1. NCBI lineage: Eukaryota > Metazoa > Chordata > Aves > Galliformes > Phasianidae > Pavo > Pavo muticus. The sequence continues at coordinate 411,280 of JACDJE010000347.1, forward strand.
GCTCCAGCTTGGAACCAAGTAAGCAATATTTGTACAGTTCCTCTCTGTGCTTCTCTTTCAAACACATCCTTTTGGGCATGTTTGACAACATCAGGTAAAGTCACTGCATGGCTCGAGTGATACAGTTGCCACTTTGATTTCCAGGGCTGTGGTTGTAATGGCTTTTGCTGTGTGCCGTTAGGCATCTCTTCTACTGGCAAGGAGGGGTGGAGGAATGCAACTTGTGGGGGATTATGTACACCCGTCACAGCCTTTTTTAGATCGCAGTGCTTGACCTCTTACTTATCCCATAAAGGAGCCTCTCCAGCAGTGGCTAATCCCAGGGTTTATGCAGGCAGGCTGAAAGCCAGGTCCTTCCGAGTGGGTGCAAGATGCATCAAGGCGTTCAAACGATTGTGTCCTGGCTTGCCTCAACTAATCTCAGTTGAAGCAGCTGGAGGACTGGGTAACGCGCTGTTATGCCGCCAGTGCTTAATCGATGCCAGAAAGAACACGACAGTGTTATGACCATTAAGAATATTTGTGTGCAGAGTGTTAGGCAGCTCCAGAGAGGTGCAGAACTGAGACATGGAGAGTCCCTGTGTCAGGCTTGAACTCCAGAGCTGATCAGATGACTTGCCATAGGGTTGAAATGCTTGCTGTGGGCAATTCTCTCTTCCTTGTCAGAAATACTTAATTTTCTGGTTGTTCTGCTGTTTTTATTGTTGGATTGATGTTCACATTGTAGCAGAAGGTGAAGTCCCTCTCTGGGACCTTCAGTGTGGTTGATAAAGATGCACTTCTCTGAGCATCAGAAGCAGAGCAGTCAAGGATCCTGGAGTAGAGCACGTGGCTGTAAACAGCAGTCGGGAAAATGAACTTCTCTGGCTAAAATATCAGTGCTCTTATCTGTTGTATAGAGGGTCAAACTGCTATAAATGGCACAATTCAGTCTGACGCTGGAGCCAGCCGGTTACCCATCTGCACTACTGCCAGCGTCCTTCCAGTTTACAAGGGTTCTTAAGAAATTTTTGCTTAGATTAGAAGAATTGCATTCATGCTCTGCAGCAGGGACCCAGAAAAAACCCAACAACAACCTAGTTCTAAATATTTTGATTACTTTTGAAAATAGTAATAATCTAATCATAACAAATAGCACAATATTGATGTGTAAACAGAGGTTCAAATGTTGCTCAGTGATTTTACCCACTGTGTGTAGTGCCTTGGGACCCCTTTCATGGATTGCAGCCCAATTCTAGTTGCTTTTTCAAACACGGAATCAGTCCTTTTCTCCAAAGAAGAGCTTCTTAATGAGTCTATGTACATAGAAGCATGCACAGATAGATTTGGTGATGCCTTCTTCTGTGAATTCATGCTGCATTACTGAGGGGAGCGTTGTTGGCAAGCTTTCCAGTATTCGTAAAAGGTCTACGCAGGGTGATAAAATCTTGTTGTTGGGAAAATTGGGCTAATTTGGAGATTGAGGGGCGTGAGAACAAAAGATGCTTTACTGTAAATTGTAGGTAGATAACAACAGAAACTCAGATATTAGAAGAAACTGGGTATCGCACAAACCACACACTTTCACATCACTAAAACAAGAGCTGTGCTCGCATAGAAACACGAACCTCTTTGCAAACCGCAGAAAGTAAAAGGGAGCACTCCTGTTTCATTATTGATCTAATTGCTCTTTTCTTGATATGAGAATAGATATGAAATGCTCTTGAATATTCCAGCATGCACAAAAAAAGACTGTCATTTTTGGAAACTTTTAAAGGCGCAGCGCATGCTGACAAATAGCGAGGCTATTTAGTGTGGAGAGTTACGACTGGCTGCCTAATGCCACCTAATTGTTCTTCTGGAATGGAATATATTAGAGCTTTGGTGAGAACTTTCCACTCCGGAGTGATATTAAATGAAGAGAGTTTAGCCCATGTTTTACGGTGACTAATCAGTTTTGGATGCTCAGCTGGTGCAGTCTTTAAGTATGTCTTATTTTAAGGAAACCATCCTCTGAAAACTGAGCACTTTGGGGAACCTCTGTGTTGGGCACCCCCAAAGCGCCCTTGCGTCCCAAATGGAAGGCTCTCCCTTCCAACCCAGATCCATTGGTTCTTTGTGGTCTTTGCCTTCGTAAGTTCTTTCCTTTGGTTTTACAATTCCATTTAAGACCAGGTTTCCCAAGTACCATGTAAATGTGGGCCTGTGGAGCTTGTGTGAAATGCGTGTGATTTTACAAACTTGTCGTGTTTGTGTGTAAGAACAAACATGCATACGAATGAGGTTCCTGGATCAGACCAGCGAGGGCTGGATGAGTTTCAGAGATGTAAGTCTGGCGAGGAGTGCATGTCTGGAGGGGAGCTGTGAGGGTGAGCATCAGGCTGTGCTCACCTCCATGTTTCACAGCACTGTTTCATTTATGACCCCTACCAGCTTTGCTGCTCTCTCTGCCGGCACTTCCAGCTCTTTGCTGCAGAGCCAGGCGAGATCTCAGTGCCAGCTGTCAGAGGGACAGGGCTCCAGGGCTCTTCTTGGAGCTTTGGTGGCACCAGGCAGGCCCTCTCTCCCTTGGTTTCTGCAGTTCCCCAAGCATGTCTATCAGTGGGCTGCGGTGCTGGAAGTGCGTTTGCGAAGGAAGCTTGGGATTCTTGGCTAGAACTGCACAGTGCCTGCTCTTGTAATGCATAGCTCAGCCTAAGCACCCAAGGGAAGGAGTGAGAGAAGCAAGATGCAACCTTTAATAAAATGTTTTTGAAGCACTTTAGTTCCTTTAAGAACTAATTTTCACTTCCTAAAGTCTTCAGCACTTCAGAATGGTCTAGAGACTTGCAGAAAAGGTCACTTCCAACAGTAACTAATAATAAGAGGTGGAGAGGATGAGGAACTTCTCTCGATAGCTCGTTCTTTAGACATCTCAATGACTTGTTTGATGAATCAGCGATGAATCTTTGCCTGGATCCCTTGGCAATTCACTTTACCTGTAAATCATGTTCAGATCATTGTAACTTTCCCTTCTTGCTTATTGATTTTTTTTTTCCTCCTCAGTAAAAAGAAATGAATTTGTTCTATTTAAACCAAGATGAGGGTGAGTCTCTGGCTTGCAAGAACATGACTGCGTGCTTGGAGAGAGGTCACTTGTACAGGGCAGCAGCTCGGCAGTACTTGTCCAGATCAATGCTTCACCGTGTGTGTTCCTTTTAAGGGAATTTTCCCTCGAATTGTCATGCAGTCCCAAGGCACTGAAGACAAACTTGCACAAACCCATCCAAACGTCAGCCTGTCAGAAATGCAAAGAACGCGTTGGCTTTGGGTCTCTGTTGCTGAGCCAGTAGAGGAGGAGGTAGACATTTGTTTTAGGCAGAGCAGACCAAGCCCTGCTCTCATTTGTTTGCGTTTGTGCACGGTTTTTTTGTTTTGTTTCTAGAATGGCAACTGAATATAGAACACAGTGTGGGAAAAGATCAAGTTAAGTTCCTTTCAGAAAAGCTTTATCAGAGACTTGCCAAAAAAAAAAGAAAAAAGAGAGAAAAAGATGATGATTTTGTTCATTGTTTCCTCAGCACTCAGCACAACCACTGCTTTTGAGTCAAGGTGAATTGTTGATGAGCTTGTAGGCTTAAATGGATGTTGCCAAGATGCAAATAAACACTCTGCAAGCCTCCAGATGCTGCCAGGAGGAGAAACAAACGTTTAATGCTGGAAATGCGCAGATTGCTTGTTCAGGGCCCCTTTCCTGAAGGATTTCTGAACTTCTTGTTAGTTGATATTTCATGCCAAAGGCCTCGGTTTGCGCTGAGTCTCTGTTAAAGAGTGCTGTAGCAAAAGGCCTCCGCCACCTGCAGTGAAGTGACAGCAGGAGCAGTGCTGGGAAGGGCGAAGGAGCAAAGGAGAGAGAGTGAAAGCAGTGCTTTGGTCAGGATTTCAGCAGACCTGATGATAGGCAACACCAGCCTTCTGAATGTAGCAATGTTAAGCAGTAATAGCAGTACGTTGCCTTCCCCCAGACTGCTTCTAGTCAAGGACAGATATTGCTGTGCATCCAGGACAGGGGGAGGCTGAGCCGGGGAGAAGTGATTCGCCCTAAGCTCCATGGAGAGCTCTGATCCCTCAGTTCTCTGGTTGAGAAGCTGGAGAGCATCAGAACATACACATTTTCTTACCATTCTTTTTGTGGCCAGGCACTGCCAAATCCAGCATTGCATGTGCCTGGTTTTTAGGTGCTCAGCCCACATAATGCCATGTTGAATCATATGAATCAAAACTAAACCAACTTCCACTTTCCAGGAGCAAAGTCCTATTCCCACAGAAGGATCCTGCCTTCCTGAGCTCCCAGCAGTCTCAGCTCGATGATGTTCTTCCTTCCTTCACAAACCACAAGTGGTGCTGCCCCAACTACCCATCCAGAGGTGATGATGTTTGAATGGCAGCTGGAATGGTTCCTGCCTCTCAGCTTGTATGCCACTTTGGCATCCTCTGGGACAGGACTTATCGTTGGCTGTTTGTCTGAGCCAGGATTTTCACCATGCTTTACTTCTGTTGCTCCTGGTAGACTTGTCGGTTTTCATTATATCTTAAGATAAGGGTCGTGTGAAGTCGCCTTCTGTTTTGTTTTCTCACCAAAAGAGTGATTCATATTCAAATTGAAGTGCTGTATTGCTCTAAGCCAACCTTTTCCCCGTGTGCTAATGGGAGAAGAGGGAGAGACAGGCGTGGACTGAACAGAATTATTTTTCTCCTGCTGCATTTAGAAACTTTCCAAGTGTTTTCTTGGGAAAGCATGGGAACTTAATTGCCTGGCATGGGAGAATCCTGGTCTTGTATGTATTAAGAAAACAAGATAAGCCCAAATCTGATCATGTCTGTTTAAACAGTCAGAGCTGTATGCTACCAGCGGTATTGTCCAAAAAAAGGGGAACTTACATTTCCTTTGAACTTGGTGGGTTTTTTTGGTCATATTTGTTAATGTGGTCCTGTATTTTGTCTTTGTTCATGATGTTGGTTTTTAAGTTGCTTTTGCTATGTTTTGAGGCATTTTCTGTGGCATTAGCTCATGATCCCCACTGCTGCTTCAAGCATTCTTCCAAGGAGCTGGTTGCCACCATGAGAGCTGCACAGTCCTGCACATGTTTCTCATCTTGTTAGAAATGAATGCTGTCTAGTACAACTCCAACTTGCTGGAGAACTTCATCACAGGTACTCTAAAATAGGGTGAGCAGGTGCTGGAATTCCGGCTGTGGGTTTTTACACACAGAGTTGTGTTGCTTTGTCGCCTGCAGCTCGAAGTGAATGGCACTGCAGTTCTCGTGCAGCCTACAGCTTGGTCTGGGAGCATCCAAACTGAGGTGATAGTCTATTTCATGGAAATCTATTAAATCAGAGTGAATATTCTCCCTTTGATTAAGATGACCTTAACTAGTGGAGCCTGCTCAAGAGATTTGCCATGGTTTACACCTACAGATTTGGCCATGTGAAATGATCCCTTCCCACATACTGTTTCCATTCGCAGAGTCTGTGTGAAACTGGTTGAATATTTGTAATGTGCCTTGAGGTTTTTAAGTAAATGTGGTGCAAGAAGAGACAATGATGGTTTTAAAAGTGACACCTGATGAGCTGCTAAATCTTGGAGGGTCAATGGACTTTAATGGGATATCCGTGGCCATGTCCTTTGTGTTGATTTGGCACTTCAGTTGTACTAACAGGCTGTAGACATTGCAAGGATCAAAAATGTTCTGCATTTGTGATGGTGGAAAATTGGAATTTAAATGCACTTCCAAGGAGGAAGACGGAAAAGCTATTGATAGGTCTTCACAGCTGATTGCAGGTTTGTTCACTGCTGGAGAGCTGGTAACAGATGTGAGGCCTTGGTTACATGTCACCTAAATGCTTTCTGACTTAAGAGCATTTGAACTGGAATCACTTGCAATTAGCATGGGCTTGGCAGAAACTGGCACTGCAACTGTTTGCATAGAAACTGTTTGCACAGCCCTGATGTGCCACGGGGAAAACTGATGGTAATAAGTAGCTCCGGTATCGTCTTGAGGTGGTGTCTGTGCACTGACTGTGCTCACAGCAGCTGATGCCCACAATGGCACGCCAGTGCCTCTACAAGCAAGAGCATAGCTGTCTGTCTGTTGTACCCAGTCCTGCTCACCTGAATGTTCTGGTCTTTAACACACTTAGCATAGAATCGTTATGGGTGGAAAAGACCTCTAAGATCATCTCATCCAACCGTCATCATAGCTTGGCTTATCATAGCCTTACTTTTTTCAGGCAGCCGTTGGTGTTTTGGAGTTTTTAGCTGCATTGCTTGTGAGAACTGAGGTCAGTGCATAGTCCAGGGAGATGTGACTGTTGTTCTGCTCTCCATAGTCTCCTCTGCTTGGATGAGGGAGTTCCCACTGCAGCTGACTGCAATCAGACTGGTGCAGAATGCAACCTGTTGTAGACTGAAATGACCTGACTGGGATCAATTGCCCAATCAACACAATAAATTAAATCTAACCGTTTGTTAAGTAGAAGAATTAATGAGGACCAGAGGGCACCTGCTGCCGTCCCCAAAAGCCATGGGACTGCTCAGAGGACAAGCCGGGTGGATCCTGCCTGCTCTATGGAGCCTGGGAGCTTGTGAGTGGGTGGCGTGGGAACTGGGGACAATTCAGGATTTGTTACAGGGATGCAGAGTTGCTCCCTGGGGCAGAAAAATAAAGGTATGGTTCTTGGCCCTAGAACGAAGCAAGCAAGACGCTGCGGACTTGTTGCAACCCGTGCAGTCTGCAAATGTTTTCTTCTTGTCAGATGCTGCTGTCACATAAGTAATTTCATTGCCAAGGGGAAGGGAATGAACTAATGAGGTGGGAGAGAGGGCTGCATATTGAAGGGCTACGTGTTGTGAAAGCGCACCAAATGTACAGCTCTTCACTTTCTGTCTCCTGCAGTGTTTGTCTGTATGATTTCGGGGTGTGTGGGAAGGGGTGGTGGTGCAGGGGGGATCGGTCTGTTCAGATAATGCATTATGCATACAATGCCTGAAATTAGCCCTTAAAATAGCACACTCCACATCTTTGTAATGTATTGAATACACCTTGATAAGAAACAGACTGATTGAAGTATTGAGTTTATTGTAGTGGATCTGCTGTGACTCATCAGGAAATGGAAAATGTTGAGCCAACCTCCCCCTGCCCCCCCAGCCTTTTTGGAAGAGACGGGGATTAGTCTTAGATGGGAAGTAATTAATTGTTCTGTGATCGTCATAAATAGGTACCAAAGAACAAGCTTGTACTGAAGTATTTATATCCTAATCCCTGTCTTGTGAGCCCAGCTATCAAGAGTCTCCATCAGACAGAGACAGTAAAAAGGAAAATTCAGTGGAATGAGCAGCTTCCACCTACATGCGTTTCAGTGAGACAGGATGGAGGTGAGCTGGTAGGCTGCATGCTGTAATAAGCCATTTACTAGGATAATGGCTGCAGGCTACAAATGCTGTTTCTACTTAGTCTGTCTATTCAATGCAAACATTAAAAAAAGAAAAAAGTAAAACCTTCATCTCAATGAAGTCTTTAATACTCTTAATCCCCGGTGTACTTCATGAATATTAACTCGGCGCATGTCGCAACACCCCACAGAGGCAGACGATATGTATGTCCAGCCTGCTTCATCTGCCTGGGAAACTGAGGCAGCAGGAAGGACCTTTAATTGAGGCTGCAAGTCTGGCTTGCCAGTGAGCAGGATGGAGCCTTCAGTCCTTGGTGGGAGTGTGGGAATTCTGCCTTTCAGGGGCTAATCCTGTAGACTTTGGCTTGCTTTTGGAGAGATTTGCTACCTGCTGCTGTGGGCAGCACTGTCCTGCAGGCTGACAGGAGGCACGGTGGCACATCTGGCAGAGGTGCGGTGTGAGGGCATGAAGATGTGCAGTAGTGTCTCTCTGACTTAGGGAGTAGCTATAACCTCTTTGTATCTGCCTGACTGGGGGGTGCTGGGCAAAGAAGAAAGAAAACGAAGACGATCAAATACTTGTTTAAAAAGCAACACCCAGAAAAAAAGGAGCTTGATGGCTTTGTGTTTGTCTGCAATGAAGTCATGGCAACAGAGCACTCATTTAGCAAAATTAACTGTTTCTCTATCTTAAAATAAAAAAAAAAAAATCAAATGAAAATGATGCAAGGGAACATCCTTTTATCTCAACCAAATGAGTACATTTGTGCCAAAGCAAAGGAGTCATCCTGGGGAGTTTGCTCCTGAGAGCATGTACTTTATTAGAACAGAATGTAATAGCTGTCCCAGAGCCATAACTATAGGAGCCTGATGCCCTAGGCGAGCACTTTCAGTAACAGGAAAACCAAAGCTAGATTCCTGCACCTGTATAATGTTGAAATATGCGATATGGAGCATGATTTTAAGCTCTTGGTTATTTGGGATTTCAGCTCAGTTAAGCTCTGGATACAGCTTTCAGAAGGGCTATCATTTCTCTGAGGTTCCTTGTGGGAAGTGCTTACTTTCAAAAGTATTTAGGCACCAAGGGACAAAATACTGATGCTGCATCCCTTTCGGTGTACCTAAACCCTTGTAATAACCAACTGCCTCCGAGTCCTTTGGACATGAAGGTTCTTTGTGTGTAAGAGTCCTTTCTAGCTCTAAACTTCAGTAGTATTTGAAATAATTCTTGCACAACCCCCGGAAATAGCACTTCTGTGCTACTTTTGTTTTGATTTTCACTGCCCATCTCCAGCTCTGTGGAGCAGGACGTGTTGGTGAACCGCATGGTGACGGTATTGGTAGGCACGAAAGCTCGGTATCTGTCACCGAGATGCTCATATTTGGAATTCAGAAATTGTTCATCTTGATAGTGAGCAGGGGCAGGCTCCAAGGAGAATATCACAAACTCAGACCTGTTGCTTGAGAAGCTTGGAAAATGGTGATTTTCTTGAGTAGTATTTCCAAGTAAGATCACGTTTGATGTTGTGGCTCACTCCTAGAGATGGGACTTAAGCAATGCCATCTAGTTTCCATGAAGCTGTCAGTGGAGATACAGAGCTTTTAGGGAAGTAAGCATTATGAAGCAAATTTTAAGGACAATTCAATGTAGTTTCTGTCAAAAAAAAAAACCAACAAATGTTGGGGAAGCTTCAGACTAGTTGGAAACTGATCATTCATTGACATCAGCGCTGGTCAGGTAACATGAGTTGGCTTCCATTGCTTTTATGCCTGGCTGAAACTTAGACTCATGGAATCATTTTAGTTGGAAGGGACCCTTTAAGGCCATCTGGTCCAAATCCCTGCAGTGAACAGGGACACCTACAGCTCCATCAAGTGCTCAGAGCCCCGTCCAGCCTGACCTTGAAACTTGCGCCTTTCCTTGCAAGTTCGACTTGAGTTTGAAGAAAGGAAATTGAGAAATGAGTGGTTGGATGAGTTTGATCAGGCAAGGAAAGTTCAGATTGTACAAGAATTTTACACCCAGGTAGATATCTTAGACATTGTTGTGGAAGTCTTCCATGTAAAAAAACAACATCTGAGGGTTTTTCATAAGGCATCTCTTTCAGGAGGGACTGCACAGGAGTAGTGGTGCTGGATTATGCTTGTCCAGTGGGGTGCAGAGCCTGTGGGGCTGTGTCACATCAACCAGCCTGACCTCTGGCTGCTGCTTCCTGCTTGGTCCTCTTCTCCAAGGCTGGCCATAGCTGTCCTTCTGGTTGTTAACAGTTAGAGCAATGCTTGCAGGCTGCCTGAAGGGAGCAGAGCGAGCTGGTGAGGGTGGGAGTGCTAATCAAAGGCGGTTGCACGTTACATTTTGTTAGCAGCTTTTAAGAAGTAACGTTCTCATATCTAAAACATCTTACTGGGAGGGACGGGACTCCCCGAAGAGGAATGCAGGTGAATTAGGGAGCCCCAGCCCTGTGGGCTCAGCCCATGGGCTCAGGAAAAGCCCAGGCGGCTGCTGCCAGGCGGGTGGGAAGATGCAGCCCACGGCATCTGTTGTGTCTGAGAGCTCTGTAAAGTCTCTCGCATCCTTCCTCAAGTTTAGTTTTCCAGTGGAGGCTGTTGCAGTAATGAGAATGTCTCCCATCTGCTCCTCACATGGCTTGGCACATTCAGCTAGAATATATATATTTTTATTATGGGGTTAGCCAGTGGTAACCATGACGATTAGACTTATCACACAGCATTTTTTTCCCCTCCTCAAGTCAGTTTGAAATGCTGACAATTAAATAGATACAGTACGCTTTAGAGATCCATCAGTCTCTTTGTTGTCTTGACAACCGGAGTATATTTAGAAATGTAACAAGTACACGGAGTCCAATTGCACTTTTGCAAAAACATAGTTTTGTAGCTTGAGAATTTAATCTGTTGTTTGTAGATCCAGGTGCCTGCTTGAGCAGTGCCTGACTTTCTCTTTGGTCTGTCTGAGAAGCTGCTGCGTAGCAGTGGGGAGAGGTGGAAATAAGGGCTTGTCAAACAGGGAGCTGCTGCGATGGGTCCTCATCAGACAGGGAAAGATGTGCCCACTGCTGCTGTGGGAGCAGCTCTGCTGGGCACCCTCTCCCTGTGTGCCATGCTGCATGAGTTGCTCTCAGGGTTCAGGAGCCAACAGTGCAGAAGGACTGTGCTATGGTGTGTTGGTAGACTTCTCTGGTTTGCTTATAGCACCTGAGCATTGGTTGTGGCTGGGAGCTGCTCTGTGCCACTGAAGCAGTAGCAGAGACCAAGACCACTTCTCCATATCTCTTGTTCTGTCTTTGATTTGCTGGTTTGTTTGATTTTAACGAAATATTACTACTACTGTATTATGTATTTTTTATTTTTGTACTTCCCCATAGTTGTGGTTTAACACGACAGTTTTTCATCAGATTGTTGGGCAAGACTTAGAATTGTAGAATCATTAATGTTGGAAAGATCACTAAGATCATCTAGTCCAACCATCTACCCATGCACATGACCGCTCTAGACTATGTCACTCAGTGTGACATCTGCTCTTTTCTTGGACACCTCCAGGGATGGTGACTCCACCACCCTGGGCAGCATGTTTCAATGCCTCTTCCACCTCTCCCTGTCTGAAGCTTGGTTTGTATCTTATGCTTGGCAATGGAACATGGGCAGGGCAACTGAAAGCCAAACAAACCAACAAGATTCTTCTTCTTCAGCAAAGCTATAGCAACCCAACGCTCTGACCAGGAGATCAGTTACAAAGGTGGCCTTGTGCCCAAGGGAACCAATTCACTTTGGTGAGCTGTAGGGACATAGTGGTGGTTGGTAGCATCCACCCTTGGACAAAGCTGTAAGACGTGCTGGCAGCATCCATCTGCTGCTGGGAGTGTGCTCAGCTTTAGCCCATTGCTGGGAGGCTGTACTGCGGGTGTTCAGGAAGGCTCAAGGGAGAGGAGACCAACCTAAGCCCAGCTGCTGCTGCCAGTGAGACTGCCCTTTCCTGGGGTACACCTTGTGTGCACCAGGTGTGACATAATGTGGTAAGGCTCAGAAGGAGGAGAGGGTTGGGTTTCCCTGCTATGATTTTCCTCTTCTCATCCCCGTATTTCTTTTTAACTTAGTATCTATCAAATAAGTTGGATGATTTTTTTCAGTGGGTGTGCACAGCTCATTTTCATTTTTTCTGTATATTTTCTTTGCTTCTTTCATTTTACCAAGTTCCCAATGAAAAACAGAAAACAAAGTTATATCTTCACTCCAGCTTTGTTTGTAAACTGTTAACATGCTGTTTTCAAGTGTTTAATAGCTGCTGGGGCTTAACGCTTCAAATACAACCACCAAAACCCGAAGATGCTAATAAGTCTTCAAGCATGCTCTAAATAAGTTATCCAAATCAATCCGACAAAGATAATGGTCTTCTATTAGACAGTATTTAGCTGAAGGTTGGATGAACGCTAATGTTTATTGGCCTGTAGGTCTGTAACCCAAGAAAATCTGAATGACTCCATCGATTTCAGTGGAGTTCTCTCAGCTGAGGTTTCAGCAGCACTGTAGATGCAAGTTGCAATCTCTCTGAAGTTAAGTGGGGTTTTGATTTAACTTCTGAAAGCCAGAATGTCAGCAAAGAAGCAAAGAGCTGGGCCCCATATACACCCACACCTGTAACTTTGGGTTAGCCCTTTCCCTTGCTGTCAAGTTTAGATTCCCTTGATTGGACTAGTAATTAAAATGCAGCTTCTTTTAAGCACCTCCCAAAGGCAGGCAGACAGTGGAAGCACAGCCTCTGCAGGTTATATGTGTGTGCTTTGCAGAAAACCCCAGTAGTTATGTTTTCCTCTTCTCTGAATTTGCGTGGCTGGGCAGCTGGCTTGGAGCTTGTGCTTTCGAGCTCCGGAAACACAGAACTGGTTGTGCCGAATTACCAGGCTGAATTATCTCAATGTGTTCATGGCCATGCAGTGCTTGGGAGCCATGGGCCACCACTCATCAGCCCGCTGTGTGTGGGGTTAGTGATTCACCATGCATTCATTTCTGGTCACATAAGGGGCATTAGTTTAAAGCAGGCTTGAGGCATAGGTTAGGGTTAGCTATTTGAAGCCTTCAGCCTGAAAGCAACATCAAACAGGGAGCAGAAAATGCATCATGCACAGAGAAGTCTGTGGGATTTATTTCCCCCTTTATGAAATAATAATAGTAAATTCCAAACTGTTCACATATGCTGCTTCTGTGGTCAGGACACCTGTCTGTCTCTTTGCTGTTACTTGATATGGGGTTACAGCGCTTGAAAAAATGTTAACATGAATTATTTGTCATGGCAAATATGAAAGGAATAGGCAGCGTCAGAGGAAGCAGGTCCTCGGTGGATTTCAGGAGGGTCTGAAGCAGCCAATGCTGTTCTCCATCCCCCACTGCCCTTCCTCCGGCTGCCAGGGAGGGTGAAACTGCTCCCAGCCAGACCTGGCTCTGCTGCAAGGACAGAGCGTTGGGTTTGGGAGCATGGGGCAGGCAGGAGCTGCTCCGGTCTCCTAACGCAATGGGGAGAGGGGCAGAGGTGCACTGGGCCGTTGCTGACTGTTGCCAGTATTTCCATCTGGGATGGAGATGAAATGAAATGGCAAAGGCAAGAGTTTGCTCAGCTATCAAAACACTGGAAGTATGAAAGCTGCTGGTTAAGCACAGCAAGTGGTTACCTGGAAAACCTGACTTCTCCCTTTTGCTTTGGAGGCACCCAAAGGAAACCAGGGAAGCAGGTGGAAGCAGGATTTGGGCTGTCCCACCCTATCATTTGTTTTTACCACAACTGATGTGTGTTTAGTGCATCCCATCTCCCCTTTAGCTCTTCTTGGTGCCCACACGGCACAGGCAGCACCATGGGTGAGTCACACTGACCGTAGCAGGAAGAAGAGGCCCTTGAAGCGCAGCAGGCAAAGCATGTCTGATCAGGCTTTGAAAGAGATGGTGTTACCTGGAGCCCTTACGTCAGTGCCTTTCACCAGCTCTGCCTTGATTTAAAACAAGTAGCTTCTTTCTCAAATAAACCTCAGTTACTGAGGTTTAATAAAACTCAGTTATCTGCTTGCTCAGATTTGATCTGTCTTGCCAATGTGTGAAAAGCCCTTATATGGATCAAACCAGGGACAGACTGACACGGAGTTATATCAGAGGAAAAATAGTTGTGATCCACTCTGCGATGGAGGGTGGCTGGCTCACAGGCCCTTCTGGGGCTGTTTTCTTTGTGAGGTGTCACTGCCAGCTTGATTTACTTTCTGCTTTTACTATGAACAAAAAGGTTAATTCTGACCTTTCTGTTTCCATCTGCAGAGGTCCCTCGGAAGAAGCTGTCCGTACGTCTGTCTCGGTGCCTGAGGGGGCTGCTGTGCTTCCAGGTGAGGAGTGGGTCGCATCTCGGGGCCTTTGCAAGCAGCTGAGTTTGGGCAGAGCGTGAAGACCCTGGGACTGCATTTGCCAGATGTAATCTGGTCATTTAGCAAATGACAGGCAACTCTCCAGAGCCTGTGGTGGTGGAGGCCACGGTACCAAGAGACTCAAGGTGGTTGTACTATTTCTAGGTCCAGGTCTGGACCTATGATGTGATGATTAAATCACAGTGAGGATGAACGTTCAGGTGAGATCAGGGGTGCTGCTTCTTTACCCTGCTGTGTCATTAAATGGTAGTGCCCTTTCATTCTGCCCTTTCAATAAGGCAGTCCACATCCTTCCTTCCTTCCTTCTTTTCACCCTCTTCTTGCTTTTTTTTCTGTTACTTTTTTTTCTCTCATGTAAATTATGGCCGGCTAGAGATGAGATCTCAGCATCTTGTTTACTGTGAACAGTTGGGGGCATTAATAAATGTTGAAGGAAGAAGACAGACAAAGGATTAATAAGCAGAGGACAGGAGATTAATAGCAAGAGAACAGAATTTGGTTCAAGGCCTGGTCTTCCCAGTTGCTGGGTTATTGAAGATTAATGGCAGCACTTCTGTTATTCTCACTCTCTCTGCAACAGCTTTCCTGTCTGAGCTTAATAGACTGTCCCAATGTGTTGCTGTAAATATGAAATCTAGGGGGAAGCCCACCCTTATAGACTGTTGACTAAATGAGATGGTATTAGGTTTGCTCTCTGCTGAAAGCTTAAGGAACAGCATCAATATATTTGTGAATTGTGAAGTCAGATGTTCAGGTGCTCACAACTCCTCTCAGAACAAAAATGTGTCATAAAATGCACCTTGCCAAAGCAGGCTGTCTCCGACAAATTGTGTTTTTTTTTCTTTTACTGTGTACCCTGTTGAAGAGATTGATTTCTCTTGACTATTTTTTCAGCTTTGTTCCAGTGGAAAATTGGGCTCTTGGCCTATTGCATCCAGCCTCTCATTAGGCTTTGTGAGAGATTAGATCACTGTAGGAAACCCTAACTTTGGAAAGAACATTTCTGGTTAAATTTGCTTGAGTGCCGGAGAGCATCGGACTGCATCACTGAATGTCTTCATGCTGGTAGAAAGGTGTCCTGTAAAAAACTCAAACTCCACCCCATAGAAGGCTCACACTGCAGAGTCAAGCACTGCAGTAGTCTTTGGGCATCTGCCGTCGGGTATCTTCACAGTCTTCAGAGGTGTTCCCAAGCTCTTCTCTCCTTGCCTGGGGTTGTATCAATATGTAGGTATGTCTGTGGCCATTTGGGTAAGGAAGCAGTGATGTTCAGGTAGCAACGGAGGAAAACAAGGCTAAAATCAGAACTTCGTGCAGCAACAACTGAATTTCTTTTCTGAGGAAGAAAGGCTGTGCAGTGTTTCAATGTCCCTGTAATGAAGCTCTTCCCATCTCCTCTGCTATTACATTCGGTGCCCTTGGCGTTTCAGAAGTTAATTGATTTGTCCGTATTACGATTCTCTCTTTAATTTTATTTGTGTAAAGAAGAACATGCACTAATCTTTCTCCAGAGAAACGTTTCACTCTTTGAACGTTGGCCCCGGGTCCGCCGCGTTCCCTAATGAGTCTGAGCAGAGAGGCCTGGTTCCCACACGCTCCAGCCCTGACACACGCATACTTGTACACCCACACGCCTGCTCTGGGCTGAACCCGGCCGCCTGCCCGCTCGCTGCCTTGGGATTTGCATTGGCAGCACGGAAGTACATGGCAGGGGGGGCTCAGCAATAGATTTGGCATCAAATTAGGATGAGAAAGGCTGTAACCTCCTTATGTCAGTATCCCCCAGGCTAGGTTAACGTGCTGCTCCAGGAGCCTGGATTCCTGTGGGCTGTTAACTAATGTGCCGGGCTCCCTCCGCGAGGACCTGAGCTAGCAGACAAACACCCAACACTGAATTACTGTCTGGAATGCCACCGGCTGCCAGATCTTTGATAGCTTGTTTTTAATGAAGATTCCTCCTGTAATTCCTAGAATATCTTG
This sequence comes from Pavo muticus, assembly GCA_016647715.1. Taxonomy (NCBI): domain Eukaryota; kingdom Metazoa; phylum Chordata; class Aves; order Galliformes; family Phasianidae; genus Pavo; species Pavo muticus. The sequence continues at coordinate 427,086 of JACDJE010000347.1, forward strand.
CAGTGCAAAAAAATGAGCTGTGTGTTTTGCTGTGGGCTGAATTTTTCCTGCTCTTCACAGTTCCCTCCATGAACAGAGAGGAAAGGGAGGGGGAAGCAGCTGACTGCATTTTTTGTTGTTGTTTTTCTATTTGACTTCTGCAAAATATGCAGCGATCAATCGCTCGCAACTAACAAAATGTTTTTGTTTCTCTTTGCAAAAGCATATGGGAACTGCAGGAAAAGCATATGGGTGTTTTTAGGAAAACATATTGGTGAATGGACAAATTATAGCGGTGCCAATATGCTTTGGATGTCTGGCTAGACCACTACTACTACCACACTTGCTGGCATGCATACCCATCTACAAGATTTCCAGCATGTGAGTGGTATGCGGCTGCTCCTGGGGAAAGGCAGGCTGTGCTGGAGCAGCCCCATGTTAAAGCAGCATCGTGATCCATCTTCAGCAAGCGTGACTGCTCCGCCATGGCCCAGTCCGGGCTCACTGCTCTGTTTATGACAGCATATCCATTCTTTCACAGTAGACTGAGCCCAGAGCTCCACTTGCAGCCAGCTGTAAGTAATGGTAACGGTAACCATTTTTCTTTCTAAAGCCCTTGACTGCAGTCCTAATAACACCTGAGCATCTTGCAAACAGGCTAGGCAGCTTCAGGTTTTCTCCTGCTGTTCTGGCAGGCCATTCTTCATTAGCTGGGGCTTTGTTTTTACTCTCTCCATCACCTGCCTTGCTTTTGAGGAAATGCAAAACATTTGCATTACTTATGCACCCAGTCTGCTGTTGGCTGTTGTGCTGGACAGTCAGGGAAAGGACCCATGAGCTGCTGTGTCCCCAAACCTCGTTTTTGCCCATCTTCTCACCTGGCACAAGAGGAGTGGACAAAGGAAGGGGCAAAACCCGTAGAGCCTGGTGGGATGAGTGAGATGCTCATTTGGGCAGTCATTTGAACACAGCTTTGTTTGTTTTGCTTGTCATCCTGCGCTCTCAGATAGTCTGAGTGGCAATTCAGCTCCTTTTAGCGTTCTTTTCCTTATGCCAGCTTCGGGATGATTTGCTACTGAGTAATTTTATATTATTTAATGTAGCCACTTTTCTTATAGCTCTTTTGTTCCGTGAGACAATTCCCTATTTTATTATGCAAACAGTACATTAAGATTCTTGCGGGCCAAGTTCCCAGCAGTGCTGGAGATGGCAGCAGGGACGTAGGTTATCTCAGAAGTAACGATCCTCTCCTCTAGAAGCATTCTTGGAGTTCTTCTTTAACTGCACTTGATATTACACGTATGTTTTTTTTTCTTTTCTTCCAAAATCCCAGTACTTCCTAAATGTTACAGAGCTCAAAAAATACACTGTATGCCTTGTCACAATATTTAATACAGAGTGCTATTTACAGTAATGAATCAAAATGTCAGTTTTTAAAATATGAACTGTCAGAGTGTTCCTACTTTGCAGCAAACTTTGATATGACAGTTTGTTAATCATATGACTATTACATCAAATGTGTCTCAGAGTACTTTTGCTCAACAAAGTCTTTTTTATTCCTTCCCATCCCTTCTCACTGGTAATTCTGGTAGGGTTGTTTGATTGGATGCACTTAAATTAGAGGTCTGAGAATCCCAGAGCTGAATGCTTTTGCGTATTGACGGTAGGGTGTATCAGCATGTGTTCTGATGCTGATTGTGGTCACCTAGTCCTGCAGGTGGTATAGGCAGATTTGGATCACCCTCACCATGCTTCCCAATGGCTGCCCCAAGCCTGCTGTCTCCAGGAGGCTGGGATGCTGTGACTGTGATATATGGCTGTAACGTGCACGTGGGACGCGATAGTGGAGATTACTCAAACAACTGGGTTTCTTGATGACAGTGAGGGGGAGTTTACGTAGATAACTGTGCTTTAGAAACCACCCTTGGGAGGGGATGCTGGTAGGAGGGCTGGAGGCCAGCCAGACACAGCAGAGCCCTGTGCCTCTGCCCCTATGTCTTTGTGTCGTGTTGCCTGGGGCACCAAGTGGATTCCTAGTGCTCTTTTGTTGTGTAACTCCCATAGGTGCAGCGTTTCTGACCCGGAGTTGGCTCAACGTGGGAATAGGAGGAATCTAAAAAAAGGCGAAAGCTGTGTATCAGTAGTGCAGAAAAGGCTCACAGTCAAACAGGAGTGGTGGCTGTGGTGGCAGTGCCCATGAAATGGGGCTGCTGTAACCCACCCCTCGGTTGGGGAACAAGACCACCAGTTGGCATAAAACCGTATCTCTGTCACCTTCATTGGGTGAGTTCTGCTGCTTGCTGCCCTCCCTCATCCCGCTGAGGGAAATCGATTATTATGCAGTTTTCATTTTAGGCAAACCACATTTGTAGCACGACATTTTTTCTTTTATTATCGCTACAGCAATGGATGGAAGAGGAACTCTAACAGATGTATGATTAGCAGGGCATGAAATTAAAAATGTTTGTGTACAACGGAAAGGTTGTTTGCTACCGAATTCCTCATTTGAAAATTAAGCGATATTAAGATTGGCCACGAGATTCTGTAGCAGGGACACAGCCCCGTTTGCTCCACATCTCCCAGCAGCATCAGCAGAAAAGTAACACTGTTTTAAAAGTTACCTTTATTTTAAACGAGAAAAGTAATGCAACTGAAAGGTCAGTACCCGCCTTTGGAGGCAGATTATCTCAGAGCTTGTTCGCCTGCTCTGCCACCAGCGGTGTCAATTCTAGAAAACATTTTGACTGATGCTTAAGCCAAATTGACTAGGGCAAATAGAGTGTTTTCTATCAAAACTCCTTTGTAAGGAAAATAGGGTTTTGATTGAATCACTCTGAGTGTGGGTGTGTACATGTGTAAAGCGCGTTTGTTGTCAAAGAGCTGAAAAATCTACGTTTGGAGCCCTTGCTGCAGCATGCTGGGATTGGTGCAGAGCGGTGGTCCATCCCAGCCCTGTCCCACAGCCTTTTGCCAGATTGCAGCAAACTGCTGTAGCCTGGGACACCCCGATATGCCTGGGTGCTGGAGCACAGCATCACGCTGCTCTCTGGAGTTTGTAGCCTATGTGGGCGTTTTGGAAACTGGAAATACTGTCAACCCCGGGATGGCTGTTTTGCTTGGTTGCTTTCAGATCTTGGTAACAAAAAAGCCATGAGCATTTAGACTTTTGTTTAAAAACAAAAAATGTTTTTTTCATGCTAATGAAACTTAGTTTCAGAAAAGGATCTTCCTTCACGTGAATCCTGCCTGTGATTCATGATTCTCAGTTCTAGCTCCTCTTTCACGACCTTCTTTGAAAAATCAGTCATGAATTTTGAAAGAGCTGGGTTAAGAACTGTATTGGAGCCACATAGCATGATGCTGTGGAGTGAGCCTGCTCCTACCTAGGGCTGACCATTTCCTGGAGATGTTGGCTATCATACCCACCTCCCTTCATTCCTTCTGACTTGTAAAGACTTTGTGGCCAAGTTCAAGGCTGATGCAGCTGGAAGCCTTCAGGCCTGCTTGTGTGTGAAGCTTCACCTGTCTGAGTGTTTGCAGGACAGCAGTGAGATGAGTTCTGCACTCTGAGCCTGCACAGCATTGAGCAGAAAATAGGAAGAGGGCTGAAAAATTGTTCCCTTGCTCTGGGAACAATTGAGACAGAAAATTGCTTCCAGGATTTCTTTGCTTTTCCACAGAGGGTAATCAGCCTGTGTAATTCTCTACCACAGGAAATACTGCCTGAATCTGCTACCCAAAGACAGAGAGCGAAGTTAGATAGCAACTTGAGGACCAAAGGCACTGCAGAGCAGGGACTGTTCCTTACTCTGCTTTATCTTTGGTGCGGTGGCTGCTATATATATGTAGTAGGATTTCACAGTGATGCAACTAATACGGCAGATAATGGCATATGGGTTTAGGTTCCTAGTACACAGTTGGACTGATCTGCTCTAAATTAGCGGGAACATTTGTATGCTCAGACTGTAAAAGGAGTTTTGCTCAGCATCACAGTCAGGTTGTAAGGCTGAGCCTGTGGGGAAGGTGAGAGCAATTCCAGTAAGACGATGGCAGGCAGGAAGCTCCGGTCCTGTTCTTGGTTCAGTTTATCTCTTTGCTCCATACACTTAAGAAAATCATTATATGTATGCCTTCATTTATTCAGCTGGAGGATGGAGCAGCACTTGGGGGGCTTTTTGGGCTTGGTAGTAATGAAGTTAAGGCCTTTCAGCCACACTTATCATTGCAGCTTTTGGAGGATATAATTTTAATTTTTCACTTGAGTGAGAATAGTTGTGGCCAGATCACGGCATGGATGTTATACCTGGTGGCCACCAATGTTTGATGCCTAAATTTCCATAGTGGGCCAAAGGATCTTGGATTGCTAGAAGAGAAGAGTGCTGTAGAACAAAGTTGGTGTTTGGTTGCTGGCTCTGGATGTGACTGTTCCTGTCTGTCTGGGCAATGTTTGTTTTTGTGTAGTATTTGTCTGCGTTTGTGCTTCTGTGCATGTGGTAAAAAGGAGGACAGATATCACTGGGGCAGATTAGCATTAAAAAATAGTTAACTGATCAAACCCATAAAGCTTGTCTAAGAGAATTCTTCAGAGAAATAGCTTTGAATTTTCCAAGCAGCCGCAGGCCGTAGAAGTGGAGCGCTATCATTCAGAGATGCAAAAAATCCCCTTTTGTTGGAGTGTTGGACCTATTTGTTCCCTTTTAGGAGAGCATTCAAAATGTTTTCTTAATTTTCTTCAGAACAGCTCACTGCTATCCATCATGAGCCTCCGCCAGCTGAGATAGCTCCGTTCCCCATTAGTTCTAACCCTGCTCTGCAAACATGCGTCTCCATCACTCATCTCTTTGTTCCAGGTGTTATAAAGAAGGGGATGAAGGGAGTGGAGGTGGCAGGGAAGGGAAGATGCTGGAGGAGAGTGGCACATAGGAAGATCATAGAAGCATTTAAGTTAGAAAAGACCACTAAGATCAACTAGTCCAACCATCAACCCATCCTCACCATGCCCACCACTATGTCACACCACTTGGTCCTGCCCCAGCTCTGCAGGCGGGGCAAAGTGGGTCGGATTTGGTTTTGTTTGAGTAGAGTAAAGCAAGCGCATGGTTTTGCTTCTCAGAGAAAGTTATTGGAGGCTCATAATGAAGGTTAGGAAACCAGCCTCTGAGAATTGCGTGCACAAATCTGCTTTATGCTCATGAAAGTCCCTCTTTCATTGTGTTTTTCCTTTGTTGCTTTTTTCTTAAGATGCACAAAAGTGAAATGCTGTTGTGTGATCCATACACAGAGTATTTGGATAGCATGGTCCTTAATAGGAATGAAAATTATACCTCACAAGTTGCTTTGTGGCTGAAGTGCCTGTCGTCCTGCAAGGGCTCGGCTGTCCTTCTCTGTACTGGTCTTCTCCTGTTGGAAATATTTTACTGCCTAATACCTTCTGGCCTTTAAAGGTGCCTGATTGTAAGCCCACTGCCCCCAAAATGCAAGCCATTCATACTTTTTGCTCTTGTAAATGCTTAGCTTTAGGGCCCACACGAGGGGTTTTAATGGCTGTGCCATGGGTGCCTTTCAAGTGCAGAATTCTACTTTTGCTTCCCTTCTGAAACCTGCAGTCTCATTCTCCAGAAAAAAAACCACGCATTTTAAGCTCTTTTTTTTTTTTTTTTTTCCCCTCTAGGCATATTTATGCATGTCCCAAGTAGCTTCTCCTAGAAACTGAGGTCATCTTTGAAACAGGTGGGCAGTGCATGAAGGGCAAAGCTGTGGCCGAGGGATGGGACTGCAGTCTTTGGAAAGGAATTAAATCCATGCACAGGTGTGGGCAAGCCATTTGTGTGTGCCCTGTGTACACACAGTGTGCTTGATTTCTGTGGTAAAGCAGAGATCATTTAACCTCAAGCAAAGCCACTTGCTGGGATGAAGTCATCAGGGTTCAGTTATTAAAGCAATATCGAGGCACATCCAGATACGGGAGAGCACGAAGGAATGGTGGATTTCACCTTTCTCCTCTCAGATCGTACTTTGGCCTCCCATAGGCCATGTCCTGTTCACAGATGGAAGCAGTCCTCAGCTCTTGATAATACAGGCAGAAATTGAATCTGATGCCTAGGGCCTTTCTGCACAGGGGAAGTGTTGCGACACAAAGCCAGGGTGTGAATTTGAAGTGCAATAGCTATTCCGAGCGTACTTCTCATGTGGGCAGTCTTATTCTGCTCCGAGAGGGCCTTTGTGCAGTTCTGCTTCATCCAGTGCCAAAGGCACTCTCAGTGCAGCAAGAGGAATGCCCACACAGGGAGCGAATGGCTTTTCCAGGCTATTTCACCATGCTGCAGAGTCCCAGGAGATGCACATGGTTTTATGTCCCCATGAATGTTTCAGGAGCTTTCCCTTCCTTTCACTGGGCAGCCATGCTTTGGGATGGACCATTGGAGGAGCTGTGTTTTCTGGACCCTTCTAGGCAAACTGTGCATCACTCATTTTCCTGAACGTATGGGACTGAACTCAGATCCCTGAGGTCTTGGGCTTCCCTGGGTGATGCTAGAGCTGCAGTTCAGTATTGCCCATGACTACTTTTGCCTCTTGCCAAGTATCCTTGCTGCCTGTGTGAGATCACGTCTGTGTTTGCATGTTGTACCTTTACATATACAAAATCATCAAGAAAACCAGTGCATGGAGTATGAGCATTATATGAATATTGCTGAACAGGAATGGAAAAAAAAAAAGCCCATCTGTTCTACAAAGAGGCAGTGTAAAGAGCAGGCTCTGTGACTAAATAAATTCACATCTGTTGAGCAGAACCATCAAATGGCGAGCAGAGGGGCCTAATGTGAATCACATGTTGAAACCACAAGTATGAGTGAGATGAGCTGCAAAAGAGAGAGCCTGGAAGTGTTGATCCATGTGAGCAACTGTTGGTTTCTCTCCTTATTCTCCTTCCCTTTCCCAGTTTCCTGAGTAAGTGATATAGCATCAAAAAACCCCACACAAACAGCCAGCCTTGTGCACATGCGTATGCACATCTTTGTGCGTGCATTTATATTCCTTGCATGATTAAATATATTGCGTTGAGCCATTAAATCATAACTTCAATTGGAAGTCAGGAGAGCAATGAATTTTAGAGGGGGCTGCAGAGAAGAGAGGGCACAGCTGGCTCTGCTTAAGCAGAGAGAGCAGGTGAAGCTGGTCCCTGGTGGTTGCTCCACCAGAATGGCTCTGAGGTCACTTGCTTTAAAAGGGATCTGGCTTAGCAGTGATTCCTCAGGGGGATGTCTCCAGCATTGTCATCACAGGGGACCTGATGACAGCAACGTAGAAACTTCAAAGCATAGGTTATGCCTGCGTAAGCTCAAGCTAATTTCAAAATACTATCTGTGTACTGGTCCTACCACGCTGCATCTTTCCATGGATCAATTTACTTTGCTGCTTAGGTTTTCCCCTTAGCATTTTAAGTCGTACAGAAACAGAGCAGCTCAAGTTTCCTTATTGGTTGCATTTACAGTTTATTTTCTTTTTCTGTGCCAGGAACATATCAATACAATTGCAAAACATAGTGTTTTTATGACCTGAGGCAGCAGTTTCTAACTCCAAAACAAGAAAGCTTTGGGGATGTGCACACAGCCCAGGTGCCTCAGCTGCGTTGTTTGGTCTCCGTAGCCCCTTAGAGAGGTCCACCAAGAGAGGCTTGGATCTTCTCTGTCACAAGATGCCAAGAAAAGAAACATGCAATAATTTTAATATCAAAGATGGTTTCTTGTTGCTATCCTCTCTTTTGTCTTAGATATTTTGCAGTATATGAGGCTGGTCTTGCAGGAACAGAGTGGCAGTAGATAAACCACAAGACATGCTTTGCACAGATTCTGGTCCCATGCAGCTCAGTGTGCTTTTTTCACCTAACAGAGCCATTCTCATGCAGCTCACCAGGTTTGTGAGCTCTGCAGGAGTACACTGGAAGTAATGAGGCACTCTGAGGGGCTGGTGGGGTTGAAGGTCCTTGTGGAATGGTTAAGGTGTTTGGTTTTTGCTTTCTTCCAAAAATACCCCATGGTCACAATCCACTTCCTTATTTCCATGCCTGCTGAGAAGGCACAGTGAACTTAGAGAAGCACTGGAATGTTTTCTGAGGACTCAAGTTTGAGCCATTTCATCTTAGGGAACCAACATGGCCCGTCCAGTTTCAATACTCTTGTCATAACAAGGCTTCATGCTGATTTCTGGGAAAGGGAACAAAGGACTGATGTGGTTGGCTAAAACCAGGAGGCACCAATGGCATGGTGGTGGAGCTACTGGAGCTACCTTTTTGAGATGATGCACTCGTTCAGCAACACTGCAAGGCCAGAGTGGCTGCCTGGCAGAGTTAGCTTCATTGCTGGCACTGTGGATTGTGCCAGCTGGGGAATTCTCTCCCAGAGCTTTTTGCATGGCAGTTCTTGAGTGAACAAGCACTGAGCTAATGTGGAAGAGCAAGTTTACTTAGTTGGTGCTCAGTGGTTTGAAGAGTTTGAAAGAAGAATCGAAAGTCAAATCCCAACCACTTGTCTTCAGTCACCACTTTCTATTCAGAGCAGAACTAATGCCCTCCAGTTGCTAAAAGAGCGCTTTATCTCAGTGTGCTCCAAAGTGTCAGCACACTTGCCTCTGTTCTTAATATTCTTAATATTCCCCATGGTTCCAGAACATCCCTCTTTGAAGAGCCATCTTCTCTAACAGCTGTGCGTTGTGCTTATTGCAAATAGCACAAGGTAGCTCACATCACTTCACTTCTCCTCCTATCTGTGTGTCCATGGACAGTCAGGAGCTTCACAGGTTTGTGCATCATCTCAAAAAATACCTTTTATTCTACTGTGTGCTGTCTTTCTTTGGAAGGACAGTACACTTTGGAGTATACCGTGGATGCCAAGTCAAATTCGAGTCTAGTGTGTGCCATCGTTACAAATAAGCAGAGTGCATGTTGGGTTACTTCAGGAGAACCCTGTCAGAGCTGTCAGAGCCAGACGCTTCTGTCCAAACGACAAAATAAAGTGCCAGAGATGTACATAGTGGATCAGGAGATTCAGCTGGAGAGCTGGAAAAAAACGTGTTCACTTGGAAAATAGTACAACGTGTGAACAAGTCGCTAGAGTTGATTCTCCATTTTGGAGATTTTCAAGGACAAAGCTATGACATGAATTATCTGCTGGTAAGTCAAGCTTTATCTAAAAGCAGGACTCAACAGCCAGCAGAGATGCTCTTTCTTTCCTGAGAGTACTGTGGGCTGTCAGTTTCTTAAGAAGAATGCACTTTTATTCTTTAGTTTTGCTTTGTGTTGCAAAAGGGAGACAGGAATACATTACGGTGCTGGTGTCTTGAGAATGTCAAATCACCTGTTGTTGTGAAACTTAGAAAAACATAGTCTTTTTCTGACCTTTTGCACAAAGGAGTGTGTGTACTTCTTTTCCTACAGTTTACAGGCATTCAACTGTCTTGCTTCCATTAGCAATCTCTCTGCAGCATCAGTTCCCAGCCATCTGGCAGCAATCACTCTTCCGTATATTAGGATATAGGATTTTCCATAGGAAAAAGGCTATTTCCCCTGATTATTTGCAAGGTGCCACAGGCTGAGCTGCCAAAAATGAGGCACAGGTTGATGCAGTGCTCAGGGGTGAGAAGAAAGCATCCAAGGATTTGTTATAATGGAGGCTATGACTTCAGGACAGCTTGGAGTCTGGGCAGGAGAGGTTAAGTGGATCAGGCAGGAGGGAAAGAAATGGGGGATTAAAGATTTTGGAACTGGACACAGTTCCTGCCCATTAACTGATTTTTAGGCTTAACAGTTTCAAAGTCTGGCTTGTACTACTAGCCCCTTGAGTTGGCCCACAAGAAGGTTGGCTGTGGTGTTGGCTCTGCACTCGCATCCCTCTTGAATGTGACCCCTGCTGTGCCCATATTCTGGGCTGCAGCTCCTCTCCTATTCACAGAAATCCTCTCGACAGCTTGGGTTGTAGACTGCAAACTGCAGATCTATGCTCTTCCAGGGATGGTAGCAGCTGACTCTTCCTGCAACCGCATCTATTTTAGAAGAGAAATGCAGTGCAGAGAACCTGCCATAAATCACAGCTTACCTGCGCTCACATAGCCTTGCTGGGTTGCGCCTCAAGCTCTGCTCTGTTGCCATGTTCATTTTGTATCAGTTTCCTCTTTCTACTGGGCTCAGATCCCTGCTGTTTCTCCCCAGGCGGAGACGTAAACACACAGCTCTCTGTAAAGCTAATACAATTATCTGTGTGTCAATACGCTGCCACGGTCCCATTTGGTCCCACTGGGGTCCTGTTGATATCTAACTGCTGAGCTGAATGTCAGTTCTGCACTGTTCCTTCTTGTTTACAGGCAGCATCAGCATCCAAACAGCCTGGATTTGCTCTGAAAGCCTTAACCTTGCCATCTTTATGTTGTCCTGGTTTCTTTTCTCATACGTGGGATCTTCTTGATAGGCCTGATTCCATTGTGTCCCCACTGGCTGGGTGAGCTTCATGTTGCTTGGCAGTGCATTGCTGACTTTTTTTTTTGGCAGAAGGATCTTGAGAATAAATGGTGTGCAGGAAAACAGTATTTCTGTAAGGGAGCTCATGGTCTGAGACTCCCAAAAATAACCTCTTTGCATCATTCTGACTGTTCTCTTGCTGTCCCTATTAATATATTTCCTCTCTTGTACGTGAAATTCTCAAGCACCCATCTAAAACTTTCCTTTGTGGTGCAGCAACACCCTCACAAACATGTAGGTCGTGTTATCAGGAAGAAAAGCTCAAGAACTGGAAGAAATTTTTCTAGCTCGGAGCTACCTCCTGGCTCAGCTCCGAAGGTTCAACCACAAACTTTGCTGTATTTGAGTAAGCATTTTGGACTGGCCACCAGGTCTGCCTCCTCCACTGCAATTGCCTTGGGGCTTGTTGTGACCACAGGTAGCTGAGGCCTTGGATTAATATTTTGTCCAATATAATTGTGTTTGGAGTTGGTGAGGGCTGTCTCATTCCACAGGAGTCAGGAATCAGCTGCTCTCTCGTGAAATTGTAACATGGTCATTAGAGTTGTATTAGATCAGATAGATCTATGTATCTCCAGGGAGTCAGTACTGTCTCTTTGTTTCAATGCACATGGGCCAGTCAAGTTCAATTTATTAGGTTTTTAGAGCCTAGTTTGTCATCCAACACCAGGATGTGACATGGCTGTAAAAGGAAGATCTTGTTCATCAGCTTTTATGAGCATGTTTCGCAGCAGCAGTCAAATTCAAATAGCCTGCATCTAATCCCAAAACTACTAATGCAATTATATTGGGAAAGAAAGGAAGTTTTATGTTTAGTTTGCCCTTCTACCTTTCCCACGGTTGAAGCTGATGCAGGAGAAACAAACCGAAAGAAACTTAAAGAAAGGGGAAGTTTTCAGTTGATGCCAACATTGCCCCAGTAGCAGGATTTTGGGGGAAGATGGAAAGTGGTGTGGGGTTGGTATCTGCTAACTTCAACCTGCAGCAAGCAGAACAGTAGGAATGATCCTTCTTGCAGATCTCTTGCCATCCCCACCATGGACTTGCTGTCTTCCTGTTATGTCTGCTTAATACGGTAAAAGTTGTAGTGACTTCAGTAAGTAAAGCAAAAATTGAATCTCCAACTACTTGGATCTGCTGGCAGAAAATGAAGCTTGGGTGCCGCCGTGCTAGAAAAAGTTGTTTTCCAAGTATTTGTTACTTAAAAGAAAGGGCTCACACCGTATTCAAGAACTGTATTGCTGCAAACCCTTTTGAGTTCTGATAAAGCCGTTGCTGCAAGTCTTGGGTCTTAAGAGTGTTGATAATTGATTTTGGAAGGGATCTCTGGAGGTCATCTGGGCCAAGCCTTTGCTCAAAGCAGGGAGGACTTTGAATTTCTATCCGGTATTCTGAAAGATCCCATGAAAATTGATTGAAGCTGTTAAAGCCAGAGTGAGATGATACTAGATTATATGATTCGAGGAATAATTCAGTACAGACAGTGCTGTAACTGGGTTTCTTTCACCTTTAATTCCTCTGATTACATTAGTGATGTCCCACAGCAGGAAGCTGGTGAATGCTTTCAGCCCTGTTTAACTGGAGAAGAGACTTCAATTTATTTTGATTTCATTTTATTTTGAGGGATTTGAGCTGAAGATACAAAACGCAGCCTGATCCAAGCAATTGGAAGAAACTCCAGCGCTGGGGGGAGAGAAAGGTTTAAACTTACTTCAGCTGACACCTGCTGTAAATGGCAGTGCAAAACATCAACAGACATCCAGAAGTGGTGCAAAATGTATGCAAGCAAAGAAGCTTAGTCTCAGGGAGAGTTATCTGCCATGAGGGGTTGGAGTCTGTGTGCATTAAGTCTTTACCTATGGTCAAGAAAGCAATCACTGGGCTCAGCCAACTCCTGGTAGCTGCTCCAGGTCAGTTCAGCCCCATAGAATAATCCCAGTGCTGGGAGTTTTTTTGTGGCTTTGCGGTTCACCTGGTTGCTGATGTGATGTTTGAGGACCCAAGTCAGTTTGCTGCTGGGAGATTCTGAGGGAGGAGCGGGGCTTCTTGGGGCTGGTTAATATTGCAGGTCTTAAATTTTGTGAGATGTTGTGCAGATCAGCAAGAATTAGGGGAGTTTAAAAGGGATCATGGTTTCCCCAAATCGCATAATTTCCCCTATGATGTAAAATTGATGAAGATAAATAGTTCCATATGGGAAAGACATCCCAGGAGGCCTTGGGCTGAGTTTGTAAGTAGCTATGGTGCTTCCTTTGTTTGGTTAAAGACCTCTAATGAGACTAGAATTTTGATACTATATCCTCTTTTGGAGGCCACAAGAAGCCGGAAAGCTTCATGGCTAGAGATCACTGGGCCCTAAGTGGAGAAATAAATTCACTTAACATTCAAAGTGGAATGATGCCAAGGGAAACAAGCAGCTTTGGGAATTTATAAAGAGCAAATCTCTCTGGTCAGCCTCAATTACTGCTTTGGGCTAATTAGCGAAGTGGAGGTGATAAGGACAAAGCAAGGAACTGTAATTTAGCACAGCGTTTGGGCCCTGCTTTGGGGAATTTCAGGAAGAAAAAGAAAAAAAGACAAGCATAGGTTAGAAACATCTACTTTTTTGGGTTGCATCTCTCACCAAAAGGGGCAAAATGCAGCACAGTTTTGCCTCAGGAAGGGTGTCCCCTTGGGTCAGTATGAGAACTCAGCTGGAAGATGAAGTCTCTTCAAGTCTTGTTGTGTTGATGGAAAAGAAAGGAGAGTGGGAAGATTACAGTCTGCCTTTCTACACTCTGAGCTCTGCCTATCCAGGGAAGATGTCTTGGTTCTGTCCCTGAATAGTATCAAAGAGAAGCCACTGGAGGGCTTCCAGCTGCACTCTATATCTGCAAACAGGGTAGTGATCTTCCCATGGCTTGTCAGCCCTCTGGCCTTCAGGCAGATGGGTAGTACAAAGAATCTGAACCAAGCTAGCGATTAGGAAGAACTAGGATAGAAGACAGAGCAGGCTGTCTGGAAGAACAGACTGTTGTTGCTCATTTTATGGTAAGCACTGTTGCTACCCGCTATGAAGCATTAGCTTAATTAACTCGGGGACAAATTCTTCTGTCTTGGCAAAGTCCATCAACATCCAAGGAGTATTTTGTCCGTGTTATAAATATGAAAATGAAAGGAAGATTTATTTGGGTACAATCTAATCATGGAAAAGCCTGTCTCAGAGATGAATGTACTAACAACTTCCAGATAGACAAATGGGTACTTTACCCTTTCATTATTTCTGATATGAGGCTGAATTGACTTGGAAGCCTCTTCGTATTACCTTTGCTTCTCAAAGGTGAGCGACATCCCGTAATTAAAAGCAAAATAACCCAAGCACTTATGCACATGCTTAAAAAACAAACAAACAAAAACAGACAATAAACCTTGTCAGGCTTTTATTACTTTCTGGTGTAATGCTCTACTGAAATTCCTAGTCTGATGATTTTAGATGGTGCAGTCTCATCATGGGATTCTAGTTCCTCTGCTGTCATGTGTTCCTTTATGGTTGGAATTTTTCTGGACTTATGGCATTAAGATTGTCCTAATGATAGAATCAGAGCACATGGGTTTTCCTTATTTATGCAGTGTGATTCTACTCTTTGCTCTTAATGTTATTTATCATGGTTAGTTTGGTCTTATCCTCTACGTCCAAAAGTAGGTGATGACTAATGCTTCCAAGGAAGGAAGGATAACAGAACCTCAGGCAGCCACAGCTGAAGTTGGTGTGGTTTTTGTCTTTGATGTTATTCATCCTATTACTCTTTCCATGATAAGTTTCTATTCTTGAGAAAATGGTCAAATGGTAGCATCCATCACCTCACTTAAAGGTTGCTGAAAAATTGAAGAGAGTTCAAAGCAAATACGTATGAGTGAATCAAGAGAAGCCTGTTCTAACCAGTGAGTTTAATTGATACTTAATTTAAATGTTATGATTTGATTTCACCAAAGACCTGGCTGTGTTCTGAGAGGATCTGCATGCGGAAGGGAGGTAGGAGTGTAGCAAAATCCAGTGCTTGGAGGTGGAGCTAGATAAATTTAAGCCAGACATAAAGGGGAATCCATAATATTGGTGCTTGATTGCTTGCCCATGTAGTTTACTGGGCGCAGCGGTGGATTCTCCATTACATGCTTTCTTTCAGAAGGATTCAGTCCCCTGCATTGCACTGCTTGGGGCCTTTTACCCTAGGCACAAAGTCACATGCCCTTAAAAGAAGAAAAGTGTTGGGGAGAGATCAGAACAAACCCAGAAGTTGAGCTTCAGCCGTTAAAAAGAGATCTATTCATTTTCGTTTTTTATGATCTTGCGTAGTTAGGCTAAATTTAATTGAGGCAGGGGAGCTGGGGCTGGAACAGAAGAGGAAAAGGGAACTTGTTGAAAACACTGTCAAGGCACATATAGCAAAAATGAGTGACAGCAAATGCATGACAGAAAATGAGAGGAGGAGAAAGAGGAAGAGAAAAGGCTAACGGGAAACAATTAGAAAACACCACTGCCACTGAGACAAATGTGTTAGAGGGTAGCCAAGATGCCAGCCTGCAGTTAGCAACTGAGTTACGGCAGTGTGGTCTTATATTCCCAAACTGCCCATAAGAGAACTGCTCTTTAAGCTCGTTCATGAGATGCCACAGTGTCATCAACTGTCCCAGCACTGCGTGGCCTGGCTGCTGCAGCAGATAGCCCTGGTTTACGCATCGCTCAGCCCATCCTTGCCTTGTGGCAGACCATAAGGGGACCAAGGTGTGTTAGCTGGGAGGTGGCTAAGGACAAACTAGGGAGCTGCCAGAACAGGTGACGATAATCTTGTTAGTGCTGTTTCTTTTTGCTTTGAATCAGCGTGGAGGTAACACCTGTGCTTTGAAGGAGCTTTGTACAGTGGGATGATCTTTCACATGAAATAGCAAGCCAGGGGCTGAAAACTTGTCAGAATAAAACTCCAGGATGCTTGTAGCAATGGGCAAGATACAGCGATTTTTGAATATAATAAGAGAGCAGAGCGTCCTGTTTAACTCTTAAGGCTGAGCGCCCACACTGCCTTCTGCTCTTAAGCCTAGATAGTTGCCTGAGGTTTACTGTCATGCGTTAGATTTTTGAATGATGTGAGAGGAAGAGGTGGCCAGGTAGGTGAGTTTTAGTGTTTTGGTGGCATTTTCTGTGTCCAGTGGGGCTGGTGTTGGTAACGGGAAGTATCAGGCAGTGGGAGTGGGGTCCATCCTGCCTGTCATGGCTGGTTTTCTTTACAGCTCTGCGGGGCAGACCTGCCTTTCACTTCTTGCTTTCAGAATGATGCTCTGCTCTGTCAGCGTGAGGTCACCTGGCAGCCATGTTTGGGAGGGTAAGATCTCTCCTTGCACCTTGGCCTTGGATGCTTGTCAGTATGCAGGGGGCTCCTGCCACACTCTTCATTTGTAGCCAGCCCCTCCATGCTGGCCCCAGTGGTTCCTTTCACTGGTATCACATGTCCAATGCAATGGGCTCATCCCTCAGCAGAAAGGATTGCAAAATCTGTGACCTTGAGCAGCCACACTGCATGGTGGGGAAGTGCTGGGGCATGTGGCAGTTCTTCTGGCACACGAACAGCGGTGGAGGTAGAAGAGGACCACAAACTGCCCATCTCCTAGTTTTGGGACTGACGTGAGGACTGGCTTTTCTTTGCAGTCTTTAAGTACAATTGAATCCTCCAGTAAGAAGGTTGTTACCTGGAGGAAACTTACTGGGCTGGAAGAGGCACACATCTGTATACATCAGTTTTAACAAGCACTGCTGATAGCTGGAGATACCGTCTCCACAATGCCATGTGGAGACCTTGCTCCTTTCCCACCTCCGCCCCCAGTGACTCAGCACTACTGTCTAATAGCAGATTGCTAGGACAAGGCTGTCCATATCAAAGTCCATCAGACTACTTTCTCTGGTTTATATCCAAGAGCCTTATCTGCTTCTTCAATACAAGACTCACCTGATTTTGCTCCATCATAAAGCTTCTAGGACTGAGATGCTTTGCCAGGCAGGATGAGCTGGCAAACCAGCTCTTCACCCAAGTCCCAGTGGCTTGGTCCTGACATTTCCAGTAACATCTGGTCTCGGACTAGGAGAAAGGGGAAAGGAAGTGTGACCTGTATTTTTTTTTTCCTCTAGGTACACTTGACTATGGTGTCAAATGCGCCTTTCTCCTGCCTAAATATTCCGTATATTGTAGGGGATAGGTGCTTTTTTTCTGAGAACATGTGTGCATGGAAGCGTTAGCTTTGTGGCACCAAGATTATGCCCAGGTTAGCGGGACATGCTCCTGTAGATGCATTTCCACTTAGTATCAGCAAGAAGATATTTGGTCTCCATGTTTGATGGTAGGTGGCAAAGGTGACGATATCAGTCATGCACTTGCTTGCAGATTTTAAGCACTGACCTTTATAGCTGGCTACATGTGGCTGCGCTTCTCAGCTTTGGAAATGCCTTCTCTTGAGACATTCAAATAGATGGCTGTGTACGTGACCACAGAGCTGTGTCAGAATAGTTAGAGAGCTGTAGAGCTGTGAGGCTTGGTAATGATTTCACTCTGAGGGGGTGTCCACCAGCCAGAGGCTGCCCTTCATCTGTCCTCATTTGTTTTCCCAACCTGACCTCAGAGAACTCTTTGCACCCATTGGTAAATCCCTGTGCTGCCACTCAGCAGAGGCTCCCAGCAACTCTGCTCAGGCAGCAGCTAGAGATTCTCTTTGCAAGTCCAGCGGTGCCTTCGCTTTGCCCCACTGTGCCCAGCTGGAACTGCCTTTATGCAACAGCAGTCAGCTAATGTCTGCCCTGGCCCGGTGCTATCTCTTGCACCAATCCTTTTCCAAGCTTTCTGATGTAAAGAAATCTTTCCAGATCGAGTCCCATCTGCCTCTGGTTTCCAGAGCCCTGAGGTGTGCTGACACCGAAGCAGAGCATGGACAGACACTTGAGGGCTCCAAAATTAGCAGTAGCTTTTGTCCATGCAGGGTCTTTGCTTCCTTACTGCAGCTCAAAACCAGCTTACGGAGGTAACATGATGCTGCTGTAGGACCATTGCTGCTACCCAACAGCTATGACTTGTGTGTGGTGGAGAGCGCTTGTTTGCTGCGGTTCAGCCCATTATGAACAGGTTTTCTTTATGGGAAATATTTTCAGCAGCGTCTGAGTCCAGTTCTCAAAAATGATGTAGGCTGTTAAGAGACCAAAGCCAAGATCTTCATAAATAAGTAATGGTTAGGGCTGCCTTTGTTTTCTGTTACACAAGTGGAGATGTCTAAAAGGAGCCTGGTTGTCAGTGGTTGTGGAATTCTGGCATTTTTTCAGAATTGACGTGCTTTTAAAATACCTTAATCTGGGCATTCAGAAATGGGGGCATCAAGAAGGAATAGCTGCTTTTGAAATCCTTTTTCTTAAAAGTTTAAGTGAAAGACGGTGGAATTTGGGGCCATAAATGTCATGTTGAGAAATGCTAAAGGTTATATTTTAGAAGTGTGTGTCTGCCCACCCGTAATGGCACTTGTTCCCAGAGCATCCACGCCGCTGTACGTTAATGTACTCACCAAATCCTAGCAGGGGGAAGTCAAATCTATGACTGTCTTGCTGAACAGGCGATAGGAGTGATGGGCTTCTCCAGTGCATTGGTCTGCCTCAGCTTCAGTTTGAAGAGGAAAATAACAACACTTTTGCAGACACCAAAACAAGCCGATCAGTAATTTCAACCAGCCGGGCAAAGAAAGACAAGTTTGTATCTGAATTCTCATGAAATGGTTTTGTGGGTTTAATTTAATAAATCAGCTCGGGGTTTACAACTGCTGGTCCCCCAGCCTGAATTCCTGATGTATGTGCGGTTCTTGTTTTCCTCTCTCAGATTTGAACCATGTCCCACCCATCCTGGCTGCCGCCCAAGAGTACCAACGAGCCTGTTGGTCACGTTACAGCAAGGATGGAGACTACGCATGCCTTTGGGACTCCCAGCATCTCAGTGTCCACCCAACAGATGCCAAAGAAGTTTGCACCCGTTGTTGCCCCCAAGCCAAAGTACAACCCATACAAGCAACCAGGAGGTGACGGTGAGTGCACTTTTTTTTTTTAGGAAGGATCCACAAAAGTCTTACTCAAGGAAATTGACCTCTAACACAAACTGTGTTTGACAAACTCTTGGTTCATGAGTTTGTGGGAGTCTCCCTCCCCTCCCCCATTTTTGAGACCATTCCAGCCAAAAAGAATGTGGAAGAACCTTGTACCCTCTGGCAGGCTACCCTCCTGAATGGTGCAAAGCTAGAGGAGAGCAGGGGGACAGCAGTTCCTTTCTTTTTATTGGAAGCAAGTGTCATTTCCCTAAAACTGATACTTTTCCAGGAGTTTTGCTTGCTTTGTGTCTGTGGGTATGTGTCAATCCAAGAAGCTGTAGCTTGAACACCCTTTTCGATGTTGTTTTTCTTTTGCACCAGCACAGTGGGACTTCTCTACAAACGTGGGATTGAGCTGGGGGTGTGGGTAGGGACGCATGGATTTGGCAGAATGGGTCTCGACATGTTTCCTCTCCTGCCTGTTGGTTTGATTCAGGTTTACTGTTTCTCCTCTGCTTTGGCATCTTGAATATGAGATGAATTAGTGGAGTAATTATGTGGATATTTATGTGACCATTGCAGTAGCCTCTGAAGATGTTCTGTCAGTAAAACAAAAGCTTTCCAGTCACCATGCATTGGCCTCGCTTTGTCTCCTGCTTTTGAACTCCAGCTCTCTTCACGCAATTGAGCAGCAAGTGTAGCAGTTGGGTTCCTGTTCTGTGGACACATGGAGGAAGGGATAAACTTGAATACAGGCTCCACTGTACTCAAGAAAATTGCCAAATCAGTTTTTGATTTTCAGTTTTGGATGTTCTTCTTTGTACCATCATCACTTTTCCCTCTTTTGTACTGAGTGTAATAAGGCAAAAGTTGTCTGTAATTTTTTTTCCCTTTTTCTACTCTTTTCAGAGTGTGTGCAGGAAGACTACATAATAACGGAAAGGAGAAAGAAAAACAGAGCAATATATTAAATCTCTCACTTAAGCAATTTTCTAAAGTTAAGGACATTTAGTAAGAAGTTGGAAAAGTCTGACTAGTGATTCATTTTTTTTTCCTCTGCCACTCTTAACTTCAGAGAATTCGGAACGAAAAAAGAAAATGTGTTGGAGGGGAAAACTCAGTCATATGCACCTGTTCTGTTGCCTTCAGTAACAAAACATTAGCGAGGAAGAGGGAGAGAAAGACATTTGGAATTAAAAAAAGGAAAAATAATCCATTTCTGAATTGCATTGAAAATATCACTTTCAAGCAAAGTGGAAATTCTTATTTTTTGAATTCTTCTACAATTTAAGGTAATGAAAAATGACACTTTTGTTCCTCAGGAAAACTGTTGTTGATCAGCCAGAAACGTCACTATGCCTTAATTGTTGATGCTTTAATTATTATAGATCTGATTATAAGCGACTCAGGAACATCCCAACAATGTTCTAAAAAAATTCTTTGCTTCTTGGCACTGGGAGAAGGAGACATCCTCTAAGCAGCACCCCAGTACTGCAGGCTGAGAAAGGCAGATGAGCCTCACCAGCATTTCTTGTGCAATGCTGAGTAGTACACAGTCCTGCAAGCACGCGAACATTGCCAGGCCTGATGGAAATGGGGAGATATGGGGACCTTATGGGGGGCCTCTGCAGATTCTTTTAGAGGACTTTTAGAGATGCCATCATCATCTGACAGGCTTGGAAGAAATAAGGGATAGTGGAGACTCGAGCAGGGATTGGCTTAGTGATGTGACAGCGTACCGGAAGCTTAAGCTAATCCACTTTCAGAAGGTGACACACTGCTGGTCAGTGTCAGCAGCTGGTGCAAAGCCATTAGCTGGACCATATATAACCCTCAGAACATGAGGCTTCCGGGATCTGGCAGGTGAGGAGGCACAGCAAGAAAATATTTAGACCACCATGCCTCATTCAATTTTTATGGCTCTGTTCTCTCCTCCAGGCTCCCTGCTTGTTTCTTCAGCGACCTGCGTTGTTTGACTCAACGGAACTTTGAAATGGGTTAGAAATGGTTAAAATGAGTTAAAAACAAAAGCTGTGACAGCCAGCAGTTTATAAAGCAGGAGCATTTTAATGTGCTGGAAGCAGTCAAGGCATGCGTGGTTTAGACCAGCTAAGTGAGCAATTTTCTAGGTGGTGCTGGTCCCTCTCCTTGCTGTTTGCCACGCTGCCTTGCTGAGACTTGTTTTGAGCTGGATTTGTCAACTCATCAGAGCAGAGACCATGTCTTGCTATCGCAAGGATCTGTTTGGGGGCCTTGGGGTATGACTGCAGTAGTAATAACAACAATAAATAAGAACACAGCCCTGATTAATGTGCTGCATGGGTTTCTGCCGCACAGCTAGCTGGAGAGGCGGGTGCAGCTGTGTTTTTACAGACTAGACTTCCACGTGCTGCGGTCTGGTCTTGCTTTCTGGAGGATTTAGTGCTAGCCTTCCCTGTCGCAGCAGCTCATGGGGGATTAACCTTGCTCACCTCAAATGCTCCTTCCCTGGCATACTGCTGTGCTGGGATCTGTACCTCCTGCCCTGTTGTAGCCTTTCTCTTGGAGAAGGGGATGAGTTACTGTGCCGGGGTCTCAGAGCCAAACAGGAGCTCCGCTGGCACGGCCGTGTGCTGGGGCTCATCTGCTCCTTGCTCCGTCCATATGGTCCCTTGCTGCTGTGCTGTACTTCTGATGCTTCCTCCCTGGCACTCTGGGGAGGGAGATGCTTTGCTCCCCCCACCTCTCAGCCCTCTGCACAGCACCCTGCTCAAATCACTGTGTGTTCTTCTTCCATGAGAGAAGTCGCTGCTGGTGTCTGTTTTCAGTAAGTCCAACCCAAGGGTACAAACACTGCTGTTCAACATGGACTCAATCCGGGAAGTCTTAACACCGTGATCCCTGCTGGCCTGCACAGCTCCGTATTTACCCCACAGATGGAGGAGAGCTGTTTGAGCTAGAGGAATGTGGTTCTGTACAAGAAAAAAAAGTGTCTGTGGGAAGGAAACAGCAAATGAGCTAGGCTGGAAATGAAAATTCTGTATCCAGGCATTCAAGCAGTGGCTCTAAAAAAGCCACTGGGTGGGAGCGTGGGGGTCAGAGATGATTTTTTGATGGAGCATCCTTGGATGTGTTTGCAGATGGGAAAACGTCTGTCTGTGCTGGGGCAAGGTGAGTACTGAGATGAGTGAGACATCATCCTGCCATGGGTCCTGGCAGTCCAAACCTCTCACTCCTCTCTCGGTGCTCACGTGTGCTTAGTACTGCATGCTTCCTCCCCCCATTCCTCAGCAGACCCCATCCAGCAACATGCACAGCAGGTGGTGACTGCAGAGCTGTGCTGTCAGTTCAGGTGGGCTCTCCTTCACTGAGCGTTGAGCTAAGAGTGCAGAGAGGAAGCAGAAGGCCCTTTTCCAGTTTCTTTAAAAGCATTGCCCTTCCTCTTTTCCCTCCCAATTATTTTTCTCCTGCTTTCCAGTTTTTACACTAAAATTGGTATTTCAGTGCTGGCTGGAGCTCACAAGCTCCATGGCACGGGGAGGAGAGCTGGCAGGCGCTCTGAAATGAGTGCTGCTGGGGTGCTGCCAGGACTTGTGAGGCCAGAACTAGGGGGTTTCAAAACCATACTGAAGTCTATTGTCAGCCTCGGGTGCTCAGAAAATCCTGACTTGCAGCTTCTCAGGTCACTGGATGGCTTGAATGCAATGAAAGTGTCAGGCTTTATGGTGTGATTTGCCTTTGGTTTGCATCCTTTGGGTTTCAAGCTGGTTTTCATAACCTCAAAAGCTCTTTCCGCCTTGCCCTCCTCTCCCAGTACAGTCCTGTGGACACGAAGCAGTGCAAGCAAGGAGTAGCACGGTGCTGATGCAAACCAAGCCTATGGGCCATGGGTGATGGGAACACCTAGAGAAAGCCAGAAGGGGAACACAGTGGACACATTGCTGGAGAGGGGCAGTAAGTGACAGTAAAGCCTGTGGATTTGTGGAGAGGACAGTGCTCTAAAGAAGGAGCATCACCAAGGCCATAGCAGCTGATAGAGCATCTATACCTTGGAATGAAAAATGCCACCTGGCTGAGAAACACGGGTGAAGGCTTCCATCTGTTGCCCTTTGCTGTCAAAGAAATGAAGCTCCTTGTATTCTTACAATATATGGTTTGAATTTTGACTGGTCCTCTGTGGAGCCAGCAGTTGGACTCAATCGTCCCTGGAGGTGTTCAAGACCCGCGGAGATGTGGCACTGGAGGACATGGGTTAGAGGGCATTGTGGGGATGGGTTGATGGTTGGACTAGATGATCTTAGAGGTTTTTTTCAATCTAATGATGCTGTGATTCTATGCCTGTGAGTCCCTTCTAACTCAGGATTTTCTATGATTCTATGATATTGCATTCATAGGCATCCGGTGAGGCATACTGCTGAGACAGATACCACAGTGCCAAACCCTGGCCACAAAAGGATGTGCAGACAACATCCCTCCTGTGAGTTTATGTGTAGTTTATGGGATTGCACAACCTTTGGGCATATGTCTTTGTCAGCTCTTCAGAGGCTTTGAGGACAGGCTTTGCAAATTAGCCATTTGAGTTTATGCTGCTGACTCCTCCTAAATTCAATATTAGTTAGTGCTGATGATGTCTTTTCCTTGTGATTGTCAACCGTGGTGAACATAATACCTGCAGAAACAGTTGAAATGGATTTAATCATAAAATCATTAAGGTTGGAAAAGACCTCTAAGATCACCTAGTCCCACTGTCCACCTGCCACCAGTACTACCCACTAACCTGTGTTTGTTAGTACCACATCTCCACAGTTCTTGAACACCTCCAGGGACCATGATGCCCACACCTCCCTGGGCAGCCTGTGCCAGTGCCCAACCACTCTTTTGGAGAAGTTTTTCCTGATATCCAACCTGAACATCCCCTGGCGCAACTTACGGCCATCACCTCTCATCCTATCACTGTTACCTGGGAACAGAGGCCAACCCCCATTCTGTCACAACCTCCTGTCAGGGAGCTGGAGAGGAGTGATAAGGTCTCCCCTGAGCCTCCTCCAGTTTCCGTAATGGAAACTAATTGAAGAGTTGAGAATTAAAGCAAGCTCTTTCCTTCTTCTTTCTTTCCTTGGAGCACTTTCAGGCACGATGAATGACAGGAGGCTCACACACAGGTCTTTGAGATCTTCATGGTTTTTTTTGTTTGTTTGTTTTGTGGTGTGTTTTTTTTTAAATCATCTCTTCTTTCCATCTGCATTAGTTGGAGTAGAGGGCTGCGACTCGTGGGGCCAGGCACAGCATCAGTGCTGGCTCCAGGGCAAGATTACATAGTTGACACCACGCTGTGTTCACTTGAACCCGGCTGATGCAGGTTTCCCAGGTCCTGACCCTCTCTGCCCTTTCTTTCTTCATCTGTGTGGAGGCTCCTGAGCAGTAGCTAATTTTATTCTGCTATGTCTGTAAGGGACTGGGAGCATGAGCTATCGTGCTGTTTGTTTTATCTTGTAGGCAGGCATACCTAGTGGGCTTTGTTTACAGCAGCTGCTATCGGTAGCTCTGTCTAATTTTTGAAGCCTGGGTATGGATTTATTGGAATAGACACTCAGTGTTTTAGCTGTGCTGTTCCCTATTCTGCAATCTTTGACAGTTCATAGAAGCTAAACAGCTCCAGAGTCTATTCATTACTTGGATGAGAGCCCTGAAAGGATAAATTCAGACTGACTTGGGAGATTCTGCAGGTTTTTTGCTTTTTTCTGGTTGTCTTTGCTGGGCCTGCTGCATAGTACGGCAAGAGTAATCCCTGCTACTGGAAGGCAGAGGCGTACCTGCTCTCCTTAGAGCCACCTGTGAGCTCTGGGGGCGTTTTATTGCCTTTTGGTCATTGTTGGCAGGAGGCTCACACGAGCAGCGAGATGGGGGTCAGCTGTGCTCTGGTGGAGTGTTGTGTGTGTTCTCAGTGCCAAGCTAACAGGAGATGATGTGATTTAGCCACAGTGGAAGCAAAGCTGGTTGTCTTGCAAGTGGTGTGAGCTGTGCATGCAGACCGCTGCTGCATCCTGCATAAAGGATGGGAATATGTTGTTATTTGGTCGTTTTGAGGCTGAACTGGGTCCTGCACGTCCCAGAGAGTTTCCAGTGAGACCTGCTGGTCTCTGCATCCGGCTTTGCCACCAGCTGATAAAATCATTGATGCTCCGGGGATGAGGCAGCATCTCAGTGATAGGACAAGAAAATAGGCTGAGAAATGCTCAGACCCTCTTCTGCTCCCATCATGGATTGAGCTTGCAGAGCTGAAAAACGTTGTGGGAATAAAGAGGAATACTGCTGCTGCGGCAAATCATCCTGACTGCCTAAGCACAACCCCCACGTTGGTGCTTGTTTTTTAAAGAAAGCTTTTTTGAAATGAGCATTATAAAGTTTTAAAGCCCTTCTAAATCCTTGCTCTCCTTCTTCTATGTGTTTCTTGTGCTGAACGAAGTGAAGCAGATGAAGCAATGCTTTATTCATTAGTGTCAGAACTGCATCATCCACAGGCACTTACAGAATACAGCCAGGGAAAATGAACTTAAAGTTCCAGGCCTCTTCTTGGTTTGCTACCTATTCCCCAAGAGCATTTAAAGGACAAACCAAGCCCCAAAGCCTGCAGAACACGTGGGAAGTGGGGGCTCCCTCACTAAGGGGAGGTTCCTCACCAGGGGGCTATTGAGAACCGGTTTGGAGCTGCCTTTCGGAAGTCTCCATTGATTTCTCTCTAACGACATCCTCCTCCCTGATGGTTAAGAGCCAAGTGAAACCAATTTGAAACTAGTGGTGGTTCTCATTTGTTTAAATTGCCCTGAACAAGCCGAGCTGTACTGAAACTGCGCTCCATAGCCTGTGACATGTCAGTGCTGCTTAGATGGGATCCTTTGTGCAGGCATCCCTTTCTGGTGTCCTTCTACCTCCTTTGCAGTGGTTCTTCTCTTACCACTTACGTGTAGAGTTAAAAGGAGGCACAGTGTTTTGATGGGCGTCCACAGCACTGTGACCAGTTTCAGAGCTTGTCATGATGGCAGGTGTCAATAAGGCACCTCTGCGTGGGCCCTACTGTTGTGGTTGCACTCATCTCACCAGAAGTTACTGCTTGGGCTGGACTGTGGTGTCTGAGTCTGCTTTTATGTTGTTTTTTGTTGGAGGCAAGCACGGAGGTCTGTGCTCCTGGATTTGCTCTCAGGATGAACATTATCTATTTTTGAAATACCCCCTCTGATAATGGCACTGGGAGAAATGCAACAGAAAAGAGATGCATAAAGACTGTTATTGAGCCAGTATACTTATCTGTAGTTCGCAAAATGTCAAATCAAGCCACCAGGTTTTATTAACAATTCTGCCTGTGTCTTGTTAGAATTACAAATATTAAACTTTCAGAGGCTTTGGAACATATTGCCACTTATTTGGGAACTGCTTGAAGTAATACGCAGCCTCGTTTTTCATTCTGGTGAGTGAGCTTGTATTTTCTTTGTTATTTGGTATCATAAAGCAAACACTACTCCTCAGCAGGTAGATTTTTCTTTTTTTCTGCCATGCCTATTTTTTTTTCTCTTTTTCTTTTCCTCCTGCCTGTCCTTTCAAGATACTATATTTAATTTTTCCACTTCATTATTTCAAACATTGAATAGTGATTCATCTTTGCAGTGGCCTGTTCTGTGAACCACAATAGTTTGGGCAGAATAAAGCAAAAGGGCGAAAAAGGGAAGGAAAAAGAAAAAAGACGGATCTGACATACGCTGGATTGGAAAGAAGCCATCTTTTTATAACTCAGATTGCAAACATCTGTCATTGACTATATCAAACCTACTTTTTAAAAGATAATGTTCGTTCTCTATATAGTTCTAAAGGGCTATGGTGCCCAAAGTGAGAGAGCACTGTTAATGCTGAAATAGCTTGAATTCGAGCAAGCAGCACTTGTCCATTTTATTTTAATCTAAAATTTTAACATCCTCCAGATGCTAGTCTGTTAAATAATAACAATTGTTACATGATAGTTAACAGGCAAGTAACTTCTTTTATTTTTTTGCTCACTCGATGCAGCTTTTTTATGCCCTGAAAACTAACTGTTATAATAAAGGATTATACGTATATTTTTCCTTTTTCCTGCCTAAAGCTTTTTTTACCCAGCCAGACAGAGTACTGCTAAGTCAGAGCAACCAATAAATGTCTATTGGATTGTATTACAGGTTGGTCTAATAAAAGGTTAGAAGAATGAATGAGCAACTCTTGAAGCCACAGAAGCTGTACTTGTGGCCAAAGAGCAGGCATTTCTGGCAGCGAACACTGCACAATTACAATTTCGACTAAATATACAAGGCCCGACATGCTTGTCCCTTCGGCACAGCACACCAGGGTGGGTTGGTGCAAGAGCCAAGGGTCCATGAGCAGGACCCTGAGTCCTGCAGCTCCAGCTCCCCAGGAGAGCGCTGATGAGGAAGGGGATGAGCGGGGATCCAGTCTGGTTCCTAATAAACAGGCATCACTACCTTAAAAATTCCCCTTCTGTCTTCTTGTTTAACTAGCATGCACGTTGGAAGGTCCTAGCCACAGAAGAGCAGTTGTGCTCTAAAAGCTTGCGCAAGGACTGGGGATTTACCCAAACTATTTTGGGAGCTGTGGAGCGCTACACTGGAGCTATGCATCCAGCAATTCCTTGGCACAGCTCTGTGCCAGGAAGCACCCATCTCCCTCCAGCTGCTTAGGGTGAGCAGATGGTGCAGAGACCCAGCTTCAGGGAGGAGAATGCTGCCTGGGAGCGGGGACTAACCAAAAGACTCATCTTTCCACTCCAGTTCGTGTGATGACAATGACTCAGGAAAGGTTTTGGTTTAGTCTAGACATGACCAAACCATAATGGGAAGCCTGGCACAAAGGGTTTCCTTTGTAGCATGGTAGAAATCATGCTGACGTAAGACCTCAGCTTGTTTTTTGTTGTTGAGCGCTGAATTTATGGGAAATGCCATGGAGGTAAGGAATTGTAGAGGAGAGACCTGGACGTCTGGGCCACTTCTGTTAGGAAACTGAAAGATTTGTCCATGGCTTTTCTAGATATAGGGGCAGGCTGGAGGGAAAGGAAGGGGTCTGGCAGGAGTAGGAAAACAGTACTTTACTCTCTAAAAAATTTACTCTCTAAAAAACCAATCTGATGAACCTTGCAAAGGACTGATGATCTTTGAGGTCTCTGACCACATCCTGTGCCACACCAGCCAGCCTTGGACCAGCAATTGTCCCCAGCGTTTTGCCCTGCATGCCTCTCAACGTGCTTTCCCAGTCTGAGCTCCTAGTCCCCATCTCAGCCCACTCCCCAGCAGTCCTGTCAGTTGGAACCCTCCACAGAGGCACAGTGCCAGGCCATAGCCATCTCAGTACATGCTGGGAGCACTTTGGGAGTCACGGAGCCTTCTTTGAGACCACAGTGCACCTCTGGTGGAAGCATTTCCTGCTGCTTTCCTCATCCAGAGCAATACAGCTCCGCTCTTTACAGGACCAGGTCACCTCTCAGCTCCACGAGTGTCAGCACGGGCTTTACAACGTGCCGTTGAGTTGTCTAAGGGAATGCGCTAACCCGAAGCATGTTGTGTATTTGCAAAGTTTTTGCAGGAGGGTGAATAGGGATAATAATGGTTCCCAAGTCACTTCTCTGCAAGGGGAAGGAAAGGAGCATTTCTCAATACAGATCCATTAACACTGCTCTGGCTGACAGGCAGCAAAACACAGGAGGTAAAAGTCCATTCTTCTCCCTTCCCAGTCCTATGATTTAAAATGTTTGAACATGCACTTCAGAAGCCGGGGAAGTAAAAGCCCCCAGTTGTGCCTGGAGACTCCGCAAAGGCCACGGCGAGCGGAGGGGCTGCGGAGTGTTAATACAGTCCATCATTTTGTAACGAGCCCGATGTTCTTGTATGAGCCGTGTCAGGCTGTTGTCTGCACGCTGTCTTTGCTGATCATAGTAATCGGGTCATAAGAGAGAGAGAAGTAATAGCACGTCTCTTAGCAACCAACCCCAGGAGAAAGAGAAAATTACTCAAACAGACTATCCAGCCAGGGAAGTAGAAAGATGAAATTTTCTGAAAGTCTGCTGGAAAGTGCTCAGGGACATAATTCTTTTATGTGTGAGATCCTTACAGGCTGAATCCAATGATATCAGGCACTTTTTTTTTTTTTGTCGTCTTCCTGATAAACTTTTATTTTTAATTGGCCTCAGAAAAACAAAGGGAAAAAGCCTCTGAAACAGAGACATTTGGAAAAATAAGTAGCAGATTTCTGTATTATCTTTAACAATGGCAGGGAGAAGGCAGCGGAGGGAGGTCGACGCGTCTCAGGCAGGAGTTGATGGGAGCATCTTATCTGCAGGAGCGTTCTGCGTGCTTCCCAAGGCAGTGCTGGCCAAAGCACGCTGCTCTATCACCCAACTCCACAGTGGCATGTGCAAAATAAACTTGTAGGGTTGGTGTCTTGGCTTGCGTGCCCTCCCAGCAGCCATGCTGGGACTGAGGGTCCCACGGTCAGTAGTTGTAGTAATAAAATTGGGCACTTGCAGGATGGAGAGAACCTCATGCACCCATATCTTGTGCTTTTAAAAGATTTTTATTTATTTATTTATTTTACCCCAGAAAGTTGCACTTCTGCAGTCAGCCAGTTTGCATCCTCCCAAATGGGGTACATGGGATATGCCACTGCACTGGGAGAGAGATCTGTGTCTGGGATGGCCTTCTCGGCCCCGCCAAGCAACAGCATAAATCCATGTGTGTTTAGTAGTAAGGTTAAGATGGTCAAATCTCTTCCAGTTTAGCAGTTGCATCATTAAAACTAATGAGGGGAGAAAATGTTTCAGAAATCCTGACTTAATTCGTGGCTCTGAGGAGGCATACTGAAGCTGTTGCATGTGTAGAAGAGACCAGATACCTTTTGTGACTCATCCAGCCACCAGTCTGTGCCTTTCCTATGCTTTTGTCTGCTTTTTGACCCCAAGGCATGTCTAGGTTCTAGAGGGATCTGCTCACCCCTGTGTGGGATTGGCTTCCGGTAGCAGGTTAACCTGAAGATTGGTGCAGTTTGATGAAGACTGCAACCATTCCCCCAGATCAGGGTCCTGGGCAGTCAGGTGATGGTTTGAGACAGCTGTGGTTGTGCTGCTGTTGGTACTGACTTTGCTCAAGCACGTGTGTGGGAGCTCTGGCTCGGCCTATGGGTTGTATTGCAAACGTGTTCCAGGAGAGAATTGCTAAAGTTTCCTGAGATGGGGCTGACTTCAGCATCTTATCCTGGAAATAATCAGTAGGAGAGAAAGGAGAAAAAAGCAACCTTGCAGCTGTAGAGAATTAATAGCTTAGGAGTAACATCTACTGCTGTCAGGGAAAAGTGAGATAAGGAACAATATTAATTGTAACCGCTCGCAAGCAGATCGTAGAGGTTGCTACTTTGCTGTCTTGTCACGAAGAAGAAAGACTTTCTTCCTTAAAAGTTTAGTAATTGAAGAGTTTCCTTTGCTATTTTTGGGAGTGCCAGTAAGCGTTCTTTCCTGGAAATTTTCCCCCAGCTCTATAAATTACCTCCGGGGGCTTGCAACGGTGACTAGTTTGGGAAGTCAACACCATGCACTTCCTCAGCACTGCCAAGCAGCCCTGCAGGCAGACAGCTCAACTTCTGCAAAACGGTTAATTCTCTATTGGCTTTTAGAACTGCTGTGCAATTAAACTCCTTGAAAACGGACTCCCTGTTGCTTAGGCTTACCCTTATGTCTCGTCAGAGGTGAAGGCGTGGAGACCTGGTGGAGGATGAAGCGCAGTGTAGGCCTCGAAACTCATGGTAAATGGTGTTTCTTCTCAGTAATGGGCTCATTGAATGGCCCCAGGTGACAAACAGATGAAATGTTCCTGATAACCGCCCTTCATTGTCCTGGGACTGAGATTCTCATAGATCTTGATTTTGTAATTGAGTCCTTGTGTTTTTTGACACCGCTATTTGCACCGATTTTTTTGCGCTCTGTTTGGGCACAAACCAAGCCATTTTGTAATTCCTTGTGTGGTCCCCAAGGGAAAGCAGGGCTTGAATTCATTCTGCAAGTGTAGAAGGAAAATTGCATTGGGAGCTCAGGTTTGACACAGCTGTCTTACGTAAAAATGAATTTATACAGACAAGGGAACACATGAAAAAAGCATGACCCAGGTAAAATCACAGCTGGCCTGCATCTCCTCCACTGTCAACATGGATGTGAGACCACACAGTCATAACAGGTAATGTATGAGGTGTTCCAGTATGTTCGTCTCCTGCTTAATCCATTCAATGAGGCTCCTTATTCTTATGCCTTAAATTTGGATTAAATTCATTTGATCCCATTTTCCCTGCCAACAGTGGTCCTGCAGAATGTAAGCCTGTAATCCTCCTCTACATCGGAAAAGGCTGTTGGATTTGCAATGTGGGAATGCTTGACTGACTTCTCCTAGCACATCAGCACTCAGCCTGCATTTGTAGGAGCAAGATGTGTCCCTCGATAGTGGGAAATGACCCCCCAGCAGCAGGAGGTTGGAGTGGTGGGTCTCCAGCCATCGTATCTCTAAGTTTTGTTGGATCGCTCACTTCCCTCATTAGGGACAAGAGTCTTTTAGAGGAAATCATTGGTTTGGCTGAGCCTGAAAACTTCGATATTTAAAATATTTCTCCATGCCTGTAAACTGCCCTTGTTGGCCAGACAGAAAATGCCTCAAACTTAGCAGCTGACCCAAGGCGAGAGCTGTGATGCATGATTACAGCTGTGCTCTTCTTCTCTACAGTCACTGTTAGGCTTCTTAAATAACTGCTGAACCATTGCACTTCCCCTCTGTGTATTTGGTGCTTTCCTGATATGTTCCTGAGACAAACTAATGGTGGATCCATTTTCTTTATCATTCCTCAGATGGGAAGACTATTATCTTCTCGCTTCTCATGTGCTCACTCTCAAGGTTGGCGCTGCCTGCTCGCATGTGTCTAAAAGTGCTCTTGCTAATTATCCCTTTTGCCCCATCAGGAATGTATTGTGTAATTGTGGTAGGGAAATAAATAAAAGAGAAAAATTTAGCAGCACAGTGACTATTTTGAGCAATGAGCTTTTGGCTGTCACATTGATTCTCCCCAGAGATATGGCATGTCCAGCACCTCCTGTAAGTTGACCGACCAGCATGGCACGGCATGGGTCTCCAGAGCAAGAATATTCCATTTTAAGAACCAGTCAGATAAGGCACGGCTTGTGTTTGGTGTACACCGCCAACTGTTTGGAAGCTAAAGTGCTATGAATTCCACCTGTGAAACTGGAGGCGGAGGGAGCACAAGTTGGAAAACCAGGGCCTAAATGTCAGGGCCGAAAGGTCACATTTTGGCAGTCAAAAGCTCAGTTGTCACCACAAACATGGGTCTTCTGGAAGCGAATCGTGAGGCCCCGTTTATTTAATCCCTGTATGCCTGCCCCAAAATGCTCAGTTCACGCTACATCCAGAGATGTTTTGCTACCAAATTTGCCCAGCAAAGTGGCTCTGATCTTAGCAGTCAAAGTCCCCCTTTCTCGTTTATTTTTCTCCTCCTTTCTTGCTGTGAGCGGTGGTGAAGGTTCCAGGAACTCAGCCTGTCACTGGGATGGAGCTTTCTCTTGTAGCAATTTTGGCTTTGTCATGCCCAGAGCAATGAAAGCTCTTTGAGAGGAGCCATAAAACTCATGAGGCATCAGAGGCAGCAGAAAGATGCATCTCATATAAATAAGCATTTAATTGCAAAACCTTTTGGCTACTTAGAAAAATGATTAGTCAAGTCCAGACTTGGCAGAGAGTGTCTATTTGTGGGGATGAGGGAAGGTTTGATCACCTCAAATTTCCTACCTTTTTGTTTTCTTCTCCAATGCAAATCGTAAATGATTAAAATGGAGGTGCATTTTAAATAGGTTTCTGAAGAGATCTTGGAGCATTCTGTGCTTCCCCTGTGTTAATTATTTTATATGGAATAATTGCTGTTTGCAAGTGGCTGATAAATAACAAAGCATTTCTTTGTGAGCCCCAAAATTTTAGCACGGTATTTGAGAACCAAGGCTTATGTTTGTTTTATTGTCTCTTGCTCAGCAGTGCCACAGATGAAGTTCCTCCACTCAAGCACTTGCGCAGCCCAGTTGCTGCAAAGTTTGGTCAGCAATGGCTCCTTCGAGTGGTTTTCCATAAATGCAGCTGTCTGGACCTTGCAAGTATTTTGTTATTTATGCACAAAGACAAACTAACTGTAGCCAGATCCTTCTTGTCAGGGCTGGCCCAGTACAGCTGAGAAAAGGCACTGCCTGCAAGGAAAAAACACTTTCAGCTTTAGCCAGTTCCAGTTCTTACTGGCGTTAATCTGCACTGGGACACAGATGTACTTCAGCTGTGAGCTTATCTTAATGGGGGAAACATTGTTTCAGAGCTGGCAAGTAGAGACTAGCGGCTAGTGATGTCTCAGTTGAAGCTGTGTGTTTGTTGCTCGCGTGAGTGAGCAACTGGGGTAAAGCTCTAAGCACTTATCTTCAGGTGGTCCTAATGACTCAGGTGAGAATCAGGGATCACAGTTTTGCCTCCTCCTCCTCGTCACTTGTGAGCCTCTGGAGTTAAGGAGGCATCTTTAGCATCAGTGTGTTCACAGAATCATTAAGGTTGGAAAAGACCTCTAAGATCATCTAGTCCCACTGTCCACCTACCACCAATATTGCCCACTATCCCATGTTCCTTAGTACCACATCTCCACGTTTCTTGAACATCTCCAGGGATGGTGACTCCACCACATCCCAGGGCAGCCTGTGCCAATGCCTCACCACACCTTCTGAGAATAATTTTTTTCTGAATATCCAACCTGCTCCTCACTGAGCTTCTCAGATCTTGTAAACAGTAGTAATTACGACATACATGGGCTAGTGTATTTACATTGCCCAGATGGAATATAGTTGATGCTGGAGGCTTAGGTTGTTGCATTGACCCCACTGGTGAAACCTGGTCTGTATCCCATCAGTTTGACACGTTCTTCATCAGCACTGGGACCTGATGAACCATGCATATCTTCGCAGGCTTCATTGACACGCTGCCTGCTGACGATCGTGTCGTCAGTCTCCCCGAGAAGCTCTAAGTAAACAACCCTGTCTGGGATCAACAGATCATCTTTGTGGCATTTCTCGTCACCTAAACAATAATTCATTAAACATTTAACAATTCTTTTGCTGTGTAGAAGAAAAAAAGAGAGTTGGCACCTTCCTTTAAAAGATTCTGTCTTTTGTATTGTTTGGTGGTTTTTGTTTTCTTTTGGAGTTTTTATTTTATTTTGAAGGAAATCAAGTTGATAAACTGAAAGAAAGCCATGTTATTACAAAAGCTTGAGTGCTTCTGAGAACATTTAAAACAAGGATGACTAGAATTGACCTTTCCATCCTGGAGAGAACTTTGAGTGTGTTCTCCCTTTGGCATTTCTAATGATAGACTTTCCATCTGGTCTTTGCTTAAAAGCTAAGATGCAGCTTGAGTTTTTTCACATTAAAACTGTGCATACTCTAAAACTAATCCTCTTGATCATTTCACTTCAGGGAGGGAGTGCAGAAAGACTGGGAATATTTGCTTATTTTTAGCAACTCCATTCAGGCCTTCTAGCAGCAGATTCCTATTGTCTGAAATGAAGTCGTTTTGGTTTTGGGGGAACCCTGGATTCTCCTCTGCTTGAATTTGGAGAGATTATTCCTCTTATAGGAGAATTTAAGAGAAATTGCAGGGATGGTGGGGACCCTGCTGGAGTGCATGGAGTGGATCAGTGGAGGGGATTTGTGGTCCTGTTATCACCTCTGGTAATGCTGATATTTCTAGCAGGCAGATTCCTGGGTCCCAGTTTCTCGTTCCTGGAGGTTAAGACAAATGTCATTGCTCTGGATGTTCTCCCTTCCTCCTTTCTCCCAGCTTTTACTGCTGAGCGTGACACTGTAAGGTATGGGACATCCCTTTGGTCAGTCTGGGTCTGTGTCCTGGCTGTGTCTCCTCCAGCTCATCATGCATCCCCAGCTCCTCTCTGGCAGGACAGCATGAGAATCATAGTATCATTAAGGTTGCAAAAGACCACTAAGATCATCTAGTCCAACCATCAACCCGTCACCACCATGCCCACTAACTCATGTCACTCAAGAAGCAGAAAGGACTCTGCCTCTGTGCAAGCACTGCTCTGCAGCAGCTGAAACACTGCTGTCTTATCAGTGGTATTCTCATCAAAGATCCAAAACATGGCATCATATGATCCTGCATGGAGAAACTTAACTGTATTCCAGTCCAAACCACGACACCCATACTGATTCTCCACAGCTGAATGTACAAGAATGAAATCCCAGCAAACCAATGCTTTGGGGAAGAACTGGGGATCTCCAGGGATGAACCAGTGCAGCCATTCAGCCTCATTTCAGCAGAGGCTTTGGGGAAAGTACGTAAACTAATCATTTTGCCTAGCAAAGCATTTCATCAAGTGCCCAATTTGATACATGCTTTGTAAGGCCCCATGGGACGTCCCATTTAAGCACGCGCTTGAACCTATGTGCGTAACTGAGTCTGTGCTGCATGTTAGCACGTGCAAGTGGAACATTTCTCTGGGTCACGCGCAGGGACTTCAGACACCGGATTTGTTCTTTTCATGCTCTGAAACTGGTTATTACCGAATGTGTTCTTTTCCTTCTTTTCCCAACCCCCCCTCCTTCACCCTTCTATTCAACGAAGTTCTCAAAAATACATGTAAGTGGGAGATTACTGGTGGGACATCCATTCCTCAAGTGTTGTTCCGATGGGAACAGCAGAAAGGAAGCCTATTAGCAAAGCCATTTTCCTATCAGAACTTTATAGGGAGTGTGTGCAGAAAGCATATGTTTTGTGAGATTGAGGAGGAGCAGAGGTTGTTTGGGGTTCTTGGCAGAGAGATGCTGTACTGAGGGGTTTGGTGTTTTGCTGCAGGTACTTTGGTGACCAGAACTATTAAAACAATGGGAGGGAGAAAGGATGTTGCAAATAATGGAAGAGAACAATTCTGGCACACGTAGCTTCCTCTTCTTAAAGCTGCTTTCCCCTTGAGGCAATATATCTTGTGTCTTATGGGAAGGAAATCTTACAGTATAAAAGGAAGTCTGAACTGTTTACTCATGATTTTCGAGCCTAGAAGTGTATTTCTTTTATGAAGAGATAATATAGGTCCTGTTCCCATATTTTAGGGAAGCTTTTTTTTAAGACAAATCTCCAGAAATAGAACTGTGGGGATAGTTGCTTTAACATAATATTTGCATGTGACTTATGTTAATATTTCTGGAAGCCTGGGGGATGTTGGCTCAGCAAAGTGGAGGTGTTCAGAGAACAAAACAACCCGAGTTGGTGCCGTTAGCATGTACTGCTTGGCACACAGGGCACTGGAGGGCGGCTGTGAGTTCATGGGGGTGACTTACTGCACAAAACTGTCCTATAGTACCCTCTGTGTCATGCTGAAATGCAGGGTCCATACAGAAGTTTGCAACCTTTTCTCCCCTCTTCAGTGCTCTTCTGTCTTCCCATTCTCCTCAATTAGAATACAAGCACGGAGAGAGAAAGTGGTGGTGATTTTCTGTGATTAGCACAAATGGTGAAGCGCAGATAGCTGCAGTGGGCATATCTGAGGAGGGATATTTTGTGCAAACCCCAGAGGAAAAGCAGCAAGCAAAAAAGAGGGGAAAAAAAGAAGCTGTACCAATGCAACTGACTGCATCACCCAGAATCCTTCAGAAGAATTTCTGCATTTTCTGCAGAGTACGTAATTGAAGGAGAATTTTTGATAAAGACTAAATTGTGTACGGGCATGAAAAATTCAGCAGGGAATTTAAGCCATTTCCAAACCACATGAAACATTAAACATTTCACTCAAGAATAGCTTGAAGATGGCATGCATCATCCCAAGCTTTAAGCAGTCATCTGATTTTTCTCTTGCAGCTGATAAATATATAGTAAAGGGGAGCCAAAGTAGGTTTTATATTCTTTCTCCTGATAAGTGCAGAACTATTGCTTTGGAAAATTTTGCTGGCTGACCTGACGCACACCTTAGTTTTCCCATCTTGGCCAGGTGATCTTAGCTGCAACATTTCCAAGAGTGAAGGTAGATATCAGCGCTGAGATCGCTGCATGCTATTCTGTGCTGGTGCTCACATCCAGCCTTGGGCTCTCATCTGATGACTCTCAAAGCAGCCATCTAAATCCACCGGAATTGAAGATTTTAATCAAGAGAGATGCTAATCACCATGACATGGCGTGATATATATGTGACCTGATAAGGGTTTAGAGTAAATCCATCAGTCTCTTGAAAACAGAGAGCGCTGTTTCTTACATAATCTTCAACAGCCACATCTAAGCTTTGCCTAGATGTGGTATTGGATTTTAAAGCTTCGTTATGTCAGTGTTTTCAAATTCGAAATACGTCTGTTCTGCAGATTAATATTGGCTGATTTCAGATCCTTCTTAGGTGTGTTTTTGATTACTTTACATTTTCTTTGCAGCTCCGGTACCTAAATGTTCTGTTTTCTCATTAAATAAGGTATTCTTCACTTGGGTGTCTGTCATCAAAGAAACCCAACTATGATTATTTAATTCTTCTAGGACAGAGCTTTTGAAAGAACTACATGAAGCTGTAAGCAATTACTTTGGATGACTCTTCTCTTGCTCCCTGAGTGCACACTCAAACAGTATATCCATTTTAATTGTTTTCTTAGAGGTTACTAATACTGGAGCGGGGATTTGGAATGAAGATCAGTCATCAGTCTGAAAAAGAATGGATTTGTGCTTTCCTGCAGTAAGACTGGGATAGAAAGAAAATCATGAGAAATTCCTCACCTAACTCAATTTAATTCTTTGTCCAGAATTGTCCAAGTTGCTGCTTTGAGGGAAAACCGAAGCTCAGAGTGGAGATTCCAGAAGTCCAGCCTTGAAGCTCAAGCAGTTTGTTACTACAGCTTATCTTTTTTTTTTTTCCCCACATTTTCTACAAGAATACAATCTCTGGCCTTTCCAAGAAAACCACAATCTGTGCAGAAGATTTTAATTTTCTTCCACATTTTTCTTTTTAACGACATCCACAAATATTTCAGTAATTCATTTTCTGTAGCCTTGGTTATAGATAAAAGTTTTAACTCAAGCTGAAATTAATCTCACCCAGGTTTCTCTCCACCAGATAATTGACCCTGCTTTTGGTGTGGTATGTTGCACTGCAAGGGCCCCTTCTTGGTTTCTGCTGTTTCCCTGGGCTGCTGCCAGACCCTAGGACTTGTTGTCTGGAAGCGAGGCACTTCATACTCAGCACAGTCACAGCAAAACTGCTTGTGGAATTGTCTGCTTTCTCAGAATGGTCAGAAGTTCAAATAACTGCAATATCATGATGATCTTTGTAGGGAGTGCAAGATGAGAGATGTGTTTTCCCCAAAACCTGTACAGGTACTCACGAAGAGTAGAGTGGGTCAAGGGGGTACTTGGATTCTGTGGGCTATGGAAAACATAAATGTAATTACTTAAGAAGTCAGCTCAGCAAGTTGTTTCCTAACTAGGGGTCTCTGAGCTGCCAGGAGGCCAATGTAAGGGAAGCTCAGTTACTTTGCTAAATTATGCAAAAATTGTAAATTGTAAAGCATTTCTGCTTTATGATGATAATTGCACATATAAATGCATATAATGACTTTGAGATATTGGATAATGTTCATTGGTCAGGATGTGGATCAGTGTTTTAGGGTGAAGTTCACCTTGAAGAAGAGAGACTGCATCATGTTTTCCCTTCTGCTTTCCATGCTATTCAAAGGTAGAGAAGATGTAAAGCATCTCCTGATACCTCCATTATTCTTTGTTTTGTCATAATCCCATTTCTCTTCCGTGATCTAGCTAGATCATGTGTGACATTTACAGCAGATGATAGCAGCAAGAGGAACCAAACTTCATCCACAAAGACCACCACCTGTATGTAGCTATATGTAAATAAATATGGGAATCTGTATGTATTTATATAGAAATACAAATCTATGTTTATATATGGGGATTTTGAGCGTTAGTTACTTGGAAAGAAGAGAACAGAAATGAATTCTGTTTGTCCAACATTTGATTTTATCTTGAGTAATCTTCAAGGATTAAGGATGTAATTTTATATTCAAGCCTTATACTTGGTGAATGAGAAAGAAAACTATAGCATGAAGAAAATCTAGATAGCTTTTCTGCTTCCCAATAGCACTGACTAATTGCATCAGAAGAAAGAAAGCAAGCCCATGCTGTTCACGTTGCTGGAAACAGTGACATATCTGATAAAGACATGTGTTCTGCTTTAGTCTGAAAGTGTGGATGTTTCTAAGAGTTACACATGGAGGGGAGGAACTGCAGGAGCCAGTTTGGAAATCAGCTTACATTTTCTTGTTCACTCAATCTATGAGAGCTGTACATGCAATTTTCCACTGGGTGGTTCTGTTCCAATCTACCAAGGCAGCCAGCAGACTCTGAGAAGAGGACTCCTTGCAGGAAGGTGGACCCCACCATCAAAGGAGATTCTCCACTGCAGCAGGGGTTTTGTTGTCTGTCTCCTTTGCATATGGGGCTGGCAGGATGGATCCAGCACTTCCAGATGTTGTGCAGCATGGGCCACTGCTGGCTCTGACATTCAAGCCAAGGCAGCAGCGCGTCATGTTTCCTCTGACTGTTCAGATTTCAATTCACCCTCAAAGTGGGAAAACAACACACAACAAAGCAAAAACAATTAGAAGCAAAGATAAGTCTGAGATTGCTTAAAAACTGTTGGCTTTAGCTTCTGAAGCTGGAGGAAGTCCCCTGGCAATCAGGAGCTCTGGGAGGTCGTTTTCCTGATCTGTGCAGTGTTTTGTATGTCATCGCTTGGCACAGGGAGGGCTTGGTTGGTGATAAGAAAGGGTGCTGTCCCCATCTTCCTCGGCTGCCTCTTCTGGGAGAAAGCCATGATGACCTATGGTGCTTTGTGACAGAAAAAAAAAATTGTTTTAGTTGTACCATGCCACAACAGCCAGAGTGAATGCAATCTACATCCAGTGACATAGCTCATTTTTAGGACTCCTTCACAACAGCCTCCTTCAGTAAATAAATGCCTGTGTCAACTCTCGTCAGGAGCTCTTAGCGATGAACAAATGAGTTTAACACCATAATCTAATAAACAAACAGATAACCATTTTCGGTTTTGTTCTGAGTAATGCCGCACTTCTCTTGCTGAGCTGCTTCATGGAGCTTTTGCTCTTCGGAAGCAGAGGATGTATGTAGGAACGCGGTGTGATTCTCTTCTGAGGATGGGGTTTGCTCTTCTGACTTAGATGCCCTGATTTCCAGCATATTTCCAGTTGTTTGTATTGAAATCTTTCCATCTCAGCAGGCTGTTTTCTGTCATTTTTTAAAATCATTTGGAACTACTTTTGCCCCTGTTTATTTGACCTGAGCAGCTGCAGCTCGAAGTGGGGTCTCATCATACTAATTGCTGCACAGACCAAGTCAGGCTCTCCTTCCAAATACACTTGGTGGAGGGAAGGCAAAGGAAGGCTATGCATGCTTGTGGCACAGTGGGGTTAAATGATATGTCCAAAATCCTAAATCTGTAGCAAAGAGTGGTGCTTAATCCTTCTCAGTTAATCCTATGGCTATTCTTCTTCCCTCTATTTTAGCTTAGATTTTAATTAGCATTTTCATAGAATCATAGAATCATTAAGGTTGGAAAAGCCACTAAGATCATCAAGTCCAACCCCGGCCCATCCCCACCATGCCCACTAACCACTCAGTGCCACATCTCCACCATTCTTAAACATCTCCAGGGACAGTGGAGATGCCCTCCCTGGGGAGCCTGTGCCAGTGTCTCACTGCTCTTTTGGAGAAGAATTTTTTCCTAATATCCAACCTGATATCAGTCCAAAACTGAACACAGTACTCCAGGTGCCATGGGCTGTTTCTTGCAGCGACTCGGTAAGCTTTAGCAAAGGATGGGTTTGTTTTCCTCAGAGCTGGTCTCTGACGCTAGCAGACCTCTTCTCCACACAGATAGCAGTGTGACAGGGATATCTGCTGGGTGTTAACGACATCTGAGTGGGAGCAGAACGGCTTCATTTGCATGGGGTTCAGAAGATGTGGGGTTGA
This sequence comes from Pavo muticus, assembly GCA_016647715.1. Classification (NCBI taxonomy): domain Eukaryota; kingdom Metazoa; phylum Chordata; class Aves; order Galliformes; family Phasianidae; genus Pavo; species Pavo muticus. Next base: position 467,787 of record JACDJE010000347.1, read on the forward strand.
GGTGAGCAGAATCTCTCATCTCTATTGCGAAGAGGTTGACGTGAGACATTAGCTAGAATGCTTCATCACCACAATCATCCAGAAAAATAAGTAGAAGAACCAAAATGCAGCCTTGTATAGATGTTAGAAGTTACCGATACTTAGTGCTGCATGCCGTAAGATCACTGTGTGTAGGATGTGGATAGAGCACTGCTAACTAGCTTTTTCCCAACTCTATGAGCACTGGGAGCACAGAGGCCGTGGGACATCACTTGTCTTTTGCTGGGCAGGGTTCATGGACAAGCCAAGGAAAAGCGCAACCACATCAAATAAGCGATGTTTTCACAATGGGCATCCAGCGTGGCAAAGCGGCTGAGGTTTTGCATAAGTTGAGGAACTGAGCCCTCGTTTCCTATTTGTGAACTAATTACTGCCTTTGCGGGTATTTGCGAGGGAGGTCAATGAGTTCTAACATGAACCAGAGATGGGGGGGGGATTTTCCCCACCGGTAACCTGAGCAGGGATGAAAGGGCAGCGTGCAGGACGCTAAAAATAGCACCTGTTCGTGCTAAATGAAGTTGCCTGATAAAAGCTGAATGGTTTGAAGGCTTGCTGTGGTGTGCCAGCTCCGCGCCTTGTAGCGGCCATGCTAAGCCGAAACCTTCCAGGCAATGCCCAGGGCTCCAGCTCCGGTCCCAGTGGAGGACGTGATACTGATAAACCCCAGTTACCTCTGAGAGGTGGAAAAAGCAGCTTTGGAGCTCCCGTCCCCACTCAGACCCAAACATCAGCACAGCCGTGTTTGGATCTCCGTGCTGGCACTCGCCCATGCGCTCCTCTATCCCCACCTGCAAGCTCTAGTGACTTTTTCTGGCTCTAGTGTGGCTGGAAGAAATCCAAAGCGATTCCAGCAGAGCTATTTTGGGTTTGAGTTCGTAGGAGGAATTGTACCTGGAGGTTTTGAGTTAATCGCACGGTCATTTTTCCTCTGTATATTTAAACACAGAAGTTAATTAACATTCAAAAGTTTCACAGGCTGCTTCTTTTCATTATCTCAGCAAGCTGTAGTAAAGGGCTGCGTGACGGGAGGCTGATAGCCGCGCTGAAGTGGTGCAGATGGGAGGAATGCTGGGGAATTGGTTCTGGCTCATCCCGAGGGTTGGGCAGTTGGGCGATGGGATGGAGGTTGAAGTGAGGATCATGAGCCGCCGCGGTACACGTAGCCGACTGACTTACCATGTAGTAAACAAAATTAGCAGATGATTGTTGGTGTGTGTTTTTTTATTTGAAGAGAATATTTTAAGCAGGTCTGCGATTCATAGTCCTGAACTGTAGGGGACTAATGTTCCTGTTCTCCAGCTGGGAGAAACTAATTCAACATCTTGTGTTGTAAACACTCACTCATTTTAACTGATTACACCTCCAATGTTCCTCAAATCACTAAAATTACTAATTGCTATTCCTTACACATCAGAGAGTGAATCCTGAATAATTAACCCCAAATAAAATTAGATGAATTGGCCCTTTTAATTAGAATCCCTGCTGCTGTTTGTTCTGAGCTTCCTTTTCTTACCGTTAAGAGACTTTTAGAATGATTAAAACTGTTTAAGACTTAAACAGCCAGTGACCTTTTAATACAATATAAATCCATAAAAGCAATATTTCAGCTTGCAGGTGGTGAAGTAAATTTTTAGTGCAACTACGTGACAGATTCAGTATTCTTTTTTTAATGCTGAGAGTAAGATTAGCTGGTGGGGGGTGTTTTTCTTTTTTTTTTTCCCTCCCCCTGCTTATTAATACAGCAGCTGATTAGCAAAAGTAGTTCAAATGATAGAATTAGTGATGGGTAAGAAAGTGGCAGTTTAAAACAGTGCTTTGGATTGGCTTTATTTTAGGGATGGCCCATGAATGTGGTGTATGTGTAGGTCAGTTGTGTAGCTGGTGTGTCACGGCTTGACCTGCAGTGATGTGGTGTCGGTGACCACCCATGACATGATCTCACAAAGGATCCGCCGGCACAAAGCATCATTTTAACTGTGATAGGTGTTAAATAAAGGTGTTACAGGAGAACGGTCATTATGGGCAATGTAATGAGTGAGAGGATGCAAAGTAGGTTGCATGTTCACACGTGAGAGTCACCAGTCTACGTTTAACTATTGAGCAGTGTCACTTCTGCAACATGAAATTTTCAGGAGCGCTTTGGGATAGGTCAGTACGCTGCAGGATTTTACAGTGGTTGTTGTGGGTGTGGGGAGGAATTTCAGGTGAGCTCAGTCAAAGGGATTTCAGCCCAGTGCTAGATGAATTAGGTTCTAAATGTAAATGTTAATCGTTTTACCATGGATCACCCACAAATTGCTGCCCTTGGTTTTCTGCAGTAGAAGTTAAATACTTGACCAGGCAGTGGAAAATGACTGTGTCTGCTCAGTGCTTTCCAGAAGGCAGTCTGTTTGGATCAGAAGAGAAACACGTCAGTGGGGGTTGCTCCGTCGTTGTTTGTGCTCTGCTCTCTGACTCCATGGGAGAGCTCGGTTTTTCAGGTGATTCAGACCAATTCTGAACTGTCCTCAGAGTCAGCAGTGATGATAAAAGAGTTGTTTTCATTTGGAAGAAGAAAAATGAAAACCATCTGGGCAATCTTCTTCAGATGTCAGAGATCTGAGAGCACCAGTGTGAGTCCTGTTTTGTTGGTTGATAGATGTCATTAAGTTATTGTTTCAGGGAAAATTATGATGTTTTGCTATTTTGTGTTTCCGAGGGTTTTCCCCCCAAACAGTCTCCTCTTACTGAACATGTGAGATCATCTTCATGTCTAGAAGTTTCAAAGCTGCAAATCTTGGTGTCTAAACAACTGTGTTAGTCAATGGGGGAGGCAATTACTGTGCTGCAATCCATTTGCCGACTTGCAGATGCATCTCCCTGAAAACAACTTAAGGCAACGATGCCTGATCACGCACAAACCCCGTGTACTGAGGACTGAGAGGTTTGCCTGTGAGTGAGAAAGGTGCTTGCTGCGTTGGACAGGGTGTTTTTCTCAGCTGGTACGGGTACCCAGAGGGCATCAGGCAGACAGTGATAAAAGTCTATGAGTTTCCGTTCAGTCATGTGCTCACGTAGTGTCTATTAAAGCTTTGAACAAATATTTAGTCCTATATAGTGATAGTGGAATTTTCCACACAGACCAGGGGACGGCCCCTTGCCCCGGGATCCCATGTGGTGGGTGCTGGAGGGGCTTGAGGATGGGCAGCAGTGATGTACTTGAGACACTCTGTGGGGACATAGGCTGTCAGGGGAGATCTCATCCCTCTCCAAGTCTGCGATAGGAGGTTGTGGCGAGGTGGGGGTCAGCCTGTTCTCCCAGGTAACAGCGGTAGAATGAGAGGGATTGGCTTCAAGTTGTGCCAGGGGAGGTTCAGGTTGGATATTAGGGAAAATTTCTTCTGCAAAAGAGTGGTGGTGCACTGGCACAGGCTGCCCAGGGAAGTGGTGGGGTCACCATCCCTGGAGGTGTACAAGAACCGTGGAGATGTGGCACTGAGGGACGTGGTCAGTGGGTAGTATTGGTGGTAGGTAGACAGTTGGACCAGGTGATCCTTGAGGTCTTTTCCAACCTTAATGATTCTAGGATTCTGTGACACCACTGAGATGGAGCATGAGCTTTCTTTAAGATTTTTCCTCCTTTCCTTCCTGAAATGAAGACCTGTTTCTTCCACATGTCATCTAACACACTGCACTGTTCAGGGCCCAAGTTTTATGGTCTTTGGATGCTTCTTTCTCTGCCTGAGGGAGATTCACAGCAACGCCAACAATAATACAGTAACAGCTTTCCCTCTTCAGTTTGAGAGAAGTTTCTCCTTGAGTTCAGTGGGTCCTATGGCTGCGTGTGGGAAAGAGGGGAGTGCAGTGGCGGGATAAATAACTGAAGCTGTGAGGGAGAAAAGTCCGTCTGTTCACAGAGGACAAGGAAAAGGCCAAACATCTGCAAGGTCCCCCCAGTTCATCACACATCTGCTTTCTACTCCTGAGCCTGAAACCTTCCCGGCTGCCTTTTAGGGGAGCAGAGCCAGCCGCAGGGCTGGGGTGCGGACAGCCAGCTGCCTCCTGCTCCAAGGAAAGAGTTGTCTTCCAAGCTCTGAAAAAGGGCTCTTCTCTTTGTTTCTGTCCTTTTGCTTTTTCTTCTGAAAGATCTTGCCAATATTTTTTCCTTTGGGAGGAACAGCCCTTCCAAAGGGGCAAAATGATATTTGTTTTGAATTTGTTACAGCAGTTGTTGTTTTTCCTCTCAGCCTTCTGTTTACACACAAACCCTGCCCTTTCCCCTATCTCATCCCCTTCGCCCCGTTCTCTACCTAGGTTTTGCTTTAGGATACTGAAGGGTTGTAATGAAGGAGTGTGGCTTGGCAGGGCTTGGCAGGAGGATGAGTCTTTGGCTTTGGAGCTGGGGCTAACCGGAGAAACATCATCTAAAGTGTCTTCTCGGGGAAGTGCATATCCGCCGGAGTTGAATTTGTTTGCAAAATCACATTGGTTTGCTGAAGGTTCTTTTTCAAAGCAAAGGAAAAAAGTTTACTTAGCGTTCCAGCATGGCAGCATTTTTAGCATGAAACACTGAAGATAATCATTTCAAAATACTTATTCCTTTGTTTTTACTCCGTATTGTATTTCAGATGACTTGAAATAAAAGGCTGGATTAATTATAGAGGAAAGAGGAGATACTGCAGATGTCATTGTGCTTTTTTTTTTGTAAATCGGTCTTGAACTCTATAATTTCATGAGCCAGTAGGTTTCATAGGGTTTTGTGTATTGGAGCAACATGGTTGTCTTAAATTAGTTTTCAATGTGTTGTTTTCAAACTGCCTTGGTGCATCTGTATTTAGGACAGTACTTTCTTAGGGATTCCAAAGTTTTTGGTCTGGGTTGTTGTTCTTGCCATGCTCACTTAAAACTGGGAAGAAATTGATTTCCTGGGAAATAAGATCCCTGAAAGTTCTAGAGGGGGTTGGTGCCTTTCAGAGAGCTCATGGATTTGGGAGGTTTGGAATAGAACAGAAGAGCTTCCCAGGCCTGCAATCCGTCCTGCTTCCCATGGCAAAGAGCTGGAAAGTGCTGCTGGTGCCCATCCCCTGTGGAGCTCAGCCCCACATGTTCAACAACCCTTTCTGGCAACCCTATCCAGACCAGGGGGTTGGAACTGCTGCTTGGTCACTGGGGATGGTGCTGGGGATCCAATGGGAGGCAGGAAAATGCTGCATCAAGATGTGGAGTGTCAACAGGGAGCCTGTGTTTCCTCACAGAAAGGGTTAAAACCCTCCAAAAGCCGCAACACCAGGACACATGAAATACCACATTTTGATTCACTTACCTTAAACTTCTGTTGCAAATGCGCACAGGAGAACCTGCAGTAAACAGCTCCGCTTGCAGCATAAAGCTTTATGAGAAGGAATAAAAATATACCAAAGTGGTCCAAATTAGAGGTTGCTGCATCCCTGGGAGCCAAATCCAGTGCTAATGGCAAACTCCCTGAGTTCCATCTTTGAGAGGTGCTTTCAGAGCCTGCTGTGCTGCTGCCCGTGCTGCTCTGAAGCTCTCTAGGAGCAGTCTTTCCTGGCTTCGCAGTGTGCTGCTTTGTATTTGCACCTGCACTTTCAGAAGTTTAAGACAAAGCAAACTTATAGTGGAGATATTTAATATATCAGTCCCACGTGAAAGGCCTCCTCGGGGTTGAAAGAGATGGGTGCTTCTGAGTTTGCAACTGGCCCACCACTTACTTGGCTGTTGTCACTGAGAAGAGCCTGTGAATTTCCCAGCAGTTTGTTATGTGAAGCTATGAGGTCCCTATAGGAAAGGGAAACGCAAAAAGCGTGGATGCCTGCCAGCAGCAGGGATGCAGGAGGCGAGCTGAAGAACTTCATTTTTAAGCTGGCGAAACACAAAGGTCTCTCAGGCTCCATGACAGAAAAGAGGACATTGGCTCTCATGGCTCCAGCTGCTGTTAAACTAGTAGGATGTTGGAACTGTGCTTGGTTCTCCATGTCCAGCCCTCCAAGTGTCCTCTCCAGCAGGGAGTCCTTGCTTGCAGTCAGCGTCTGGTAGTCTTAATGACCAAAAGTGCTGGCGTCATCTAGCAGAGGACGGGAGTGAACTGGGTGGGATCCATTACAGGATAGATTCCCCCGGAGGACTCCACTGAATGTGGGGTATTTGTTAGTCCAAGTTCTTCAACCACCTGCAGCAGCTTTAAATGAGACGTGAGCTTTGGTGTGTGGAGCTGCATGCTGCTGCCTTCAGGCGGTGTGGCAAGTCACCTGTGGTTCTGCTGGGTTCTGAGAACTGCTAAGTAATCTGCAAACGTTACTGAGCCATCACAGCCATCTCCTGCAGCAGTGAGGGGTACAGCTGAGTAGATAGTGGTTAAATGATGTGTTGACTGCCACAGAGGCAGAGCTGTGAGTGTTGCATGAGTCATTGCAGGGCCCAGGCACCACAGACCTGGTCCATCACCCTCGCCCTCTCTATGTACCTGCTTTCCCTCTGGGCAGCAGAAAGATGCTCTGAAATGATATGGGAAAATGCTGGTGCCCTGTAATGAGCCTAAGTAAGTTCTCTCGATTCTCTCTCCTAGGAGACTTCCTTCCTCCACCTCCGCCTCCAGTTGATGACCTCGGGAATATCACATCACAAGGTGCCTTTCCCCCGCCACCCCCTCTGGATGACGTTGCTTTCAACGTGCAGGTAAGAAGACAAGAATTTTATTGGGAGCGCAGAACTGATTCAGAAGGGTTGTGGAAATAAACTTATGGAAATGGCTGCAAGTTGTACCAGAGGAGGTTTAGATTAGACATAAGGAAAAACTTTTTCTCCCAGAGAGTGGTCAGACACTGGAATGGCCTGCCCAGGGAGGTGGTGGAGTCGCCATCCCTGGCAGTGTTCAAGAGGCATCTGGATGAGGAGCTACGAGATATGGTTTAGTAGCTTGTGGTAGCAATGGTAATGGGAGGACGGTTGGACTAGATGATCTTGCAGGTTGTTTCCAACCTTGTGATTCTATGATTCTATTATTATATGGTAATAAAACAAGGTGGCAAAGTGCTGTGGTTTGAAAAGACGTGTCAGGAACAACCAAGTCAGCATTAGCAAGTTTTGTTTCCCAAGCAGGGAATATTTCCATTCAAAACTTACTGGGCTATTAAAGGATTTTTCCCATCCGGCTTGAATTAGAAAACTAATTGCATTCTGCCCTTGTGATAGTGGATGGGAGTGAAACCTTCCCAGAATGAATTGTTTTTTGGAAGGGCCATCTCCTTCAACTGACTGTGGAGAGACTTTAGGGCAGTAATCTGATCCTAAAAGTGCTTTGTTTAGATGCCTAAAATTAAATGAAGCAAATAATCCCTGGCTCAGTCTCCAGTGATGTCATTGGGACCCTGCCTTTGCTGGGTTGGATCTTCTAGATTGGCTGTGTGGATGAAAGCAAAACTTCTAAGATGTGATGGCATGTGCTGTGTGGATGGGAAGGCTTGGACACCTTTGTGCGGACATCACAGGCTCACCTGGCACGCTGGTCCTGCTGTGCTAGGTCAGGAAAGCTGTGTTCAGACCACAGAGACAGGTGGTCAGGGTCATCCAGGAGCAAGGAGTTGAGATCTTGTCACTGGTGACCAGAAGAGTTTAATTTGTTAGCTGAGCAAAAAGAAGGCTGCGGCTGCCAACCTAAAATATGTCTGGGGAACGAACACTGGGGAGGGAGGAGACCTACTTCACCTCTTGATGGAGGTGAGCCCGAGAGCAGGCAAGTGGGCAGACACTGAACAGGGTCCAAGAGGCCAGACTTCGTTCCTGACACTGCAGAGTTGATTCATCCACCCTATGCCTCTGTAAAAAGAAAGCATGGGCTTTCTGCAATCTCTTGCCTGTAGCAAAGTGTTCAGATGCTACTACAACTTCCAAGTGTGTTCCTGCAATGGGTTCAGCACTGGAAACATCTACGGAGAGAGAAGGGGTTAAAGACAATTATGTTCCCCACTGCCAGGAAAGGCTGTGGCCATTGGGATTTGAGCCACGTGAGAAGCATGGCTTTTGCCAGCCTTGGGGGAATGAAGCAATTCCCCAGCAAGTATTGCTGTGTCTCTATCTCTCCAAGAAGTCTTCGGGGAGCCAGGCGCTGGGAAGCGGCCTTGCTGCCTCCCTCCTTCCCCAGGGCCTGCCACAGCCCGGTGGGCTTCTCAGAGAGGAAACTTAGCCGTGTTCATCAAGAGAGGCTCATGTCTTCTGATCCTTGTGCCTCATTCATCGGGCCGAAGATGTGCCTGAGCTACATGGGGCTCTCACTGGAACTGGCATGTTGGTAGAACCAGCACCTGGGCTGGCTCTGCCCATTGAGCTCATGAAATTGCTGTTTGTCACACTCGTTCTCTCTGACTTTGGGAAGCTGGAGCTGGAGCAGCGTTAGCAGCGTCGGGTTTGGCAGGCATTTGGTTAGAGCTGGATTCCTGAGCAGGACGGCCTGGTCAGGGGGAAGCAGGGCCTGGAGGTGCATCCCTGCATGCCACTACTTCCCAGTGTACTCTGCACAGCTAACACAGGGCCCCATCCTTCATCTGTGCTCAGTCGTCTTCTTTTTCCCTTTCCTTTTCTTTCAATCCTCAGTGAAAGAGATGGGGAGCATAAGTCAGTGCAAATCAGGATCTCCTACTGCAGGATCAGATCTTGTGGGAGCAGCAAATGCAAGAAGGGATGCTGGAGAGTTGGGGAGGAAAAAGGCAAATAATAGAAGCACAGAATCATTATGGTTGGAAAAAACCTCTAAGATCACCAAATCCAGCCCATCCCCACCATGCCCACTGACCTCATCCCTCAGTGCTGCATGTCCATGGTTATTGAACACCTCCAGGGACGGTGACTCCCCCACCTCCCTGGGCAGCCTGTGCCAGTGCCTCACCGCACTTTCTGAGAAGAGATGTCTTCCTAATATCCAACCTGTGGCAATTGAGAGAGCTGTCTGATGCCTGTGGGTACTGAACGTGCCTGCAGAAGTTGCCCTGCTGATGGGGCAGGGTGAATGGTGGCCATGCTCATTGGGCTGCCATCCTTCAGATGCTCCCTCAGGACAGCTCAGCACAAAGGCAGCGCTCTCATGCATGTGGTGCTGGACTGGGCTCCAACAAACTGAACCTGGTTCTACTCTCTGCCATCAAACCCCATCATCTCTGGACCTCAGTTTTCTCTCTGTTGAATGCACGTATCAGAGCCTATGATCCCACGGTTGGGAGCAGGTCTGAGGAGTTTGCCCCCATGGCTCAGTGTGAGCCCTCCAAACCTGCTCCAGAGCTGGAAATGTATCAGCCTTCCTACAACAGGACATCCTCTGGATGGCAGAGGGTTTCATTCCTATGAGAGCTTATGAAAAATGTGCCCTGTGGCTCCAGGTAAAACATTTTACACTATGTGTTGAGGGCAGTAGCAGATGCATTGTCAGTTTATTATCATTTCATGCACTGCTGTCTGACAGCTGAAAGCTGCACAGATTATTGCAGTTTTAAGTTGTAGCTTGCGGAGCAGCAGTTAAAATAATAATGCCCAGTTTTCATAGGGCTGTTTATCTCTGGATCTGTGTTTGGACAGCGAAGCTGGCTGCTTAGGATTGGATCCAAAAAGGTACTTTAGTATCTGACTTTCCCTCTAGGTGCCTGCGCTGAGGTCTGGGCCACGAAATACTTTTGCAATAGGTCTGGCCTTTTCCTGTAATTTCTGTTTGTTCATCCAGATGCATCACGTTCCGACTGGCAGCAGGGCCGGGGAGAAAAGGGGAAGGAAATTTCAACTCTTTTCCTATTAACTGTAATGCTTCGGGGGAAAAAAATAAAAAAAAATAAAAAAGGGAAAAAAAAAAAAAGAAAAGAATGTTTAGTTTAAAAAGCAGCATGCTGTAGCTGGGGTCAGCTGTGTTGGGAAGTTCCCCTTTGGCCAAAGGCAGTGGTGATGGCAGGGGCTTGTTCCGAGGGCGCGGCGATGGTGTGTTTGACAAATAAGGACATAGCAGAGAGGCTTTAGCCACGTTGGCTTGTGCTCAGTTTAAAAGAAAAAAAAAAAATTCTGGACAGGAAGAAAAATGAAATCACTGTTTGTCAAAGGGAAATAGATAGATGTGGGAGGCAGGGAGATTTCTTTCTTCGTTTTGCCTTCTGCTCTACAAAAAGGCACTCTGAGCAGGCCGGGGAAAGCACAGACGTGAGCAGCTCGCACAAGCGCCCAGCTCTGCTCACAGCGGGACCTTTGCTAAAAGCAGTGGCTCTTTGGGATGGGACCTGCACAGGGTGATGTGAACAGCTGGTCCCTACCCTGCCTTCCCCTGAGGACCTCAGGCTGAGCCCATCAGTGGGGACTGCAGCTCTCCGTGAGCCTCTGGAACCCCCCTGTCCTCACCCTCAGGTCCCACTCCTGGAGCAGGCATAGCTTTTGCTGCTAATTACCCCCAGGTGCCATGTCTGCAGCACAGATCTGATGTTCATTTGGGACCTTAGCTGAAACCCAAGTAGAGATTGTGCTCAGCTCAGAGATTGCATCTCCCCCGACAGCCCCTGGCCGTTATCAGCATGTGTTTTATTGACGGGCCACAAAGCCCTTCACAAAAGAAAAGCTGGTTTGTGCCTGATAAGGAAGCTGAAGCAGGGAAAGAGATGTGCCTGGGTCACCAGGCTGACCAGCACGGGCTGACAATAATGCCTAGATCCCGTGTCCTGAGCAGTTGTTGCCTGCCTCCCCGGGCAAGCGCTGCTGCTGCCTCTTCCAGGAAAACGTTTTGGTGTTTTCAGTTTGGAGCATCTATTTTGAGAAGGCACTGGGGAAGGGAAGAGCGTGGGGCGCTGCCTGGGATCTCCCGTCTCCTGCTCTGTTGAGCTCTGCCTGCAGCAGGGCTGGCTCGAAATCACCTTCCTTTAAACACTTGGAGAAGCCAAAAAGACCAAAGAGAGCAGAAAGTGTGTTCAGCCTCCCTCTAGTGCTAGATTTTATTAATCATCAAGTTTATGGGCCTGGGCTTAGGTGCTTGCTAGCGAGGAGCATCCGTGCTGCTGACAGCCACTGTACTCCTGCAAGGAGCGGGCGCTCCTGGAGCCTCTGCAGATCGAGCCCCACTCTGTACTCACAGCTTTCAGTTGCAGAGGCTGTGTCTGCAGGTTTCTGTGGCTCCTAACCTGATTTATTAAAATCCATGTGATAAGCAACTGCCTTTTATCTAAATTGAAGCCATGTCCAACAGTATAAATAAATTACCTGGTGATGTTAGCCCTCTTATTCAAACCTCAGCTTTTCAAGAATGCTTTTGATCTGTCTCCCTCCTCCTGCCGTCCTCGTGTGTTTGAGGCACGGCAATGGGCTGTGTTCTGAGCTGGGCTCGAGCACATCACATGCGTGTTCCCTGCATGGCTGAGTGCTCACAGGCTCCCTGCAGGCTGGTGTGTGTATGTTTGCTTATAGGGCTCTCCGGGCACTAAAGTAAGAAAATCAGTGATACAGAGGCTGTATATGCTGATGAATATCTGGGTATCTCATATACGTGCATATGTAGACACACTGTAAGTATAAGAAATGCGTAATGAGCAGGGATGTAGAGCAGGCCTACATGTTATGGGGGAACAAGCACGCACATTTTATCCCCGCTGCTTTTTTATCCCTGTCTGTGGGTAGCGTGACCGGTAAATGCAGGATCACAAGCGCAGAGGAACACTGAGCATGTCTTTCAGTCTCCTCTTGATGCGGCCCATCTTATACGCATGTTTGTTTTACAATGCCAAACCACATTCTATTTTAAATCTGTAATGAACCTCTGTTCCCATCTATGTAACTTTCCAATCCGTACTCTCTTCAGAATAGACAAAGATGGTTATTAAAAACCACAAATTTTACAGAAAGGGTAAACTGGAAAAGTCTTAATTGTGCAGCGTATGCCTGCCATTCATCTTTCTGCCTGGCTATTAATATCTTGGCAATGTTATAGTGCAAAACAGCCTTTAATAGCTAAACCTCTCAGCAAGGACTACAAAGGAAGCAAGGATCCAAACAGTTAACTGGTCTCATTATTTTCATCATGGTTATTACTGCGTTATTTAATGTATTTGTTCTGGTATTGTTTCATGTAGTAGCAGCGGGCTGGGTGTGCCAGGACCCGTGCTGCTGCACACTTGGGACTGGGGCTGTGCTGGGGCTGTGAGATGCTTTCAGAGAAGGAACAGAAGTGGCTTTTGGTCATGTGCCATACGGCGGGTGATGAGGTGTGGGAGCAGAAGAAAGCAGCAGCTAATACAGAGCACATGTAAATAAGGGCACGGGCCCATCTAAAAGGTTGTAATAGGAAACAGGTCGGAGGGATTGCTGATTGTGGGGTTCAGAGATCATTGCAGAATCATTGCACAGAGGTTAATCTGTGAGCTGGGTCATCCTCTCATGGGCAACAGAGGCTTGAATGGGGTGAGTAAAGTGAGACGCATGGAGAGCATGCAGAACAAAGCGATGATTTTGTCCTCTCAGTCTGCAACAAACAATAGGGAGCAAAACCATCACTGCATCCAAGGTAGAATTATTTAAACAGATGGAAAACAGGTAATGAGTAAGTGGGAATTCTCCCGTCATAGCAGATGAGCTAAGAGATGGTAGAGTGGGAGCTAACATGATTAGTATTGAAGGCTTTTACATTCTTCTCATTTCTGAGTTCTGTTCAAGTCTTCTGTTGGATTCGGAGGTCCTAGGAAGGATCTTTTTGCAGGATCACTTGCTCTTGTGTCAAATCCTGGTAGGCTGTGTTGCATTAGGGAACTGTGATGCAGCGGCGAGACTAAGACAAACAAACTGTCAGTAGCAAAAGGAATTCTAAAAACTGCAGCGGAGACAAATTATTTTGCTTTTTCTGTGAAGCTGGCTGGGGCTGGAAGATGTGGTTTGAGAAGATGAAGCCTTTCCATGGAACATGGTTGTGGTGGTAGGCTGGGATGTGACACAGAAGGCAGAAGTCAGATTCCCACCTTGATTTTGATGCCTTAAGTACTACAGTACTGTGTGGCAATGAAGTAAACTTTGGTCAGCCAAGCTGAAAAGAAAGGTACGTGCACTCATCTAAATTCAGTCTTGCAGCCCTGGATAATTTAAAGAATAGCACCAACTTCACCCTGTTTTAGATCTATGCCTGGCTTTAAGCATTGTGGGTATGGAGAAGGTGTGAGTGAGTCAAATCTCTAACAATGGAAGTGGCTCAAGTACAGGCTCTTGTCTGTATTTTTTCATTTCTCTCTCTTAAAAACACCAAGGCTTTGGCTGCCATGGCAGGTGGTTTTATTGTCGGAAAGGGTTGTCTCTGCAAGCAGTGTGCAGCACAGTGCCTGAACAAGTGGAGAGGTGGTAGGAATAGCAGCAGAAAGTGTTGTTGCAGCCAGAGCTGAAGGAATTTGTTCCAGGACAGAAAGGCAGGCATGGCTTTGAATGTTTGTTGCTATTACATTCCACCTTTGCAGGACCATTCCCCGCAGTTGTAATTTTCCGTTCTGATTAGCTGATGAAAATGCAAGATGTTGATTAGCTTTAATGGGCAAAAAACAGGTAAGAAAGAGCATCTGGAAAACATCACATAATGTTTTTAGGGCTTTGTTTTCAGCTGTATGAGAAGTAAAATAGGAATGTTTGGGAAAGCTGTAGCAGCTCCAAGCATTGCTCAAGCCAGCCAGCGACAGCTCTGTCAGAGGTACTGCAGAAGCATCTCCTGTTCAGCAGTGCCAATCCACAGCTCTCCATCTTGTTGTTTCCGCATCTCTGTTTTGCCATGGAAACAGCCTCCTGTCTCATCACATCCCAGGTCTGGCCTTCATCCTCAGCTCTGATACTCCACTCATTCCTGACCTGCTCTCCCCACACCTGGCTCTGCAAATTCACCCCGTTCAGCCCTGCAGAACCCCTCGGTGTTTTCCGGATGTCACTGCTGAGGGCCGTGCGGATGTTTGGTGTCAGCACTTCCCAGGGCTGATGGCAGGGCTGCCCACCTGGGGCAGCATTCAATAGGTGCTGATGCTGGGTGAGGCTCCTATGGAAATTTAGGCTCAGAATATGTTTTCTGCACTGAAATAAATCCCGTTTGGCTTCTGTGGCTGTATTTGCTCCAAGGAGAAGTAGAGTTCACGGAAACATAGAATGGCTTGCGTTGGAAGGGACCTCAAGGATCATCTAGTTCCAACCCCCTTGCTGTGGGCAGGGTTGCCAACTGCTAGACCAAGCGAAAAGATGTTGTCCTGTGGCCTAATGTGTGTTGGAGACATCATGATTTCTGATGCACAGCTGCTTTAGGCATGAGTTCTTAATGACAACCAACAACTTTCAGTCATTTATCTGCGTATGGGCAGTATTGAGACAAACCTTGGAGCTCATTAGGAAGGATCTGCATCCTGGGAATTCTCCTTGCAAGGTTTCATGGTGGACTCAGGGCAGTGCAGATTTGATTGTGCAGATTTTGTGTCTCTCAGTTTCTTCACCTAAGGTTCCTTTGCTTATCCGAGGCTGCCCCAAATGATGTACCAAGGCTGAGTCCAGGCTTTCCTCTTCTCAGCTTGGACATATAGTAGATTCTTACCTTGACTCTGTTCTCAGAAAGCCAAACTTGAGCCATCCACTTTCATGTAGTTTTGTACGTCCATTTTTCTGACACCTTGCCAGGCTCTATGGGAGATTCTCGAATCTTTGCAAACTTTTTGGCATGTACCCCTTCCTGCTACAGCAAAACAAGCAAACAAATTTCAAAATATGTTATATCTTTAACTTCTGTGCTTGGAGCTTATTCAGACTGAGAAAACTAAATGGCCAATTTTATTTTATTTTATTTTTAGCGGTGATTTCTTATAGCTCCACAGCCTGCATTCAGGAATGCATTCTCAAATTCAGAGAAGCTTGACTGTGTGCTTAAACTTCATTAAAGTTGACAGAACTTCAGCACATGTGTAAAATTAAGCATAAGCTTATGTTTTATACAGTCGTCTTGCAGGTGACACTAGCAGCTGCATATGGGTTTCCAACATGTGATTAAATTCCAAAAGGAGTTTTTAAAAACAGTTTTAGTCAACCTTAATTTTCTGAAATTGGTAGCTTTAACAAAACCTATCTTTTTTGATTAAAATTGCCTGAGACGTGTCCCTTTTTAAAAGCTCTTCATTTAACTGTCACAATATACAGATTTGTGTGGGATAGAGTTTGTTCATGTAAATTTAATTTCCAGTTAAAGTGGTACAAACACGAAGTGATTTCAGCAGATATTTGGGAACTCTGTGGTATCTTTGCTTTCATCTGCACAGATCTGGGGCCAGGCAGGGCCATAAGCTGCTCCACCTGGTCATCCAGAGAGACCAAAGGCACCCACCGATATCAGGAGAGGGAGAAATCTTGAAAGTTGGTTCTAGTATTTAGAATCATCATAGAATTATTAGAGTTGGAAGAGACCTTTAAAGGCCACCTGGCCCAACTCCCTGCACTGAATAGGGACACCCACAGCTCCATCAGTGCTCAGAGCCCCGTCCAGCCTGACCTTGGGTGTCTCCAGGGATGAGACGCCACCACCTCCCTGGGCAACCTGTGCCATCACCCTTATTGTAAAAAACTTCTTCTTATATCCATTCTAAATCTCCCCTCTTTTAGTTTGAAACCACTTCCCCTTGTCCTATCAGTTTAATTACCTGTGCTATTAGGCATAAGTGAATATTTCTGTTATTTGTAAGCAGAATCTGTCTGGCTTCAGCTTGCTGGTTGTGGCATGTTTTCCTATTTTGCCGGATTGGACAGTCCTGCATTATCTGACATTTTCATTCTGGGAAGCTGTCTAGGTAAAGCTACTGAGCTGCTCAGTCTCCTTTACAAGTGAAACCAAGCGAGCTCTGTACATGTCTCATTGTCAGCTGTTTCTGCTTTTCTGGGGAGTCTCGAGTTTTTAGAACTTCCTCCCAACCTGGACACAATATTTCAGTGTCAGACTCAACAAAAGTGTTGAAAGAAGAGAAATCACCGGTGGTCAACTCAGCACATCTCTTGCTCCGATAGTGCACAGCACTGGGAAGGAGGGAGCTGGAGCTGGGCATTCCTCCCTTCCGGGTACAAGTCCCTTTGGAGCGTAAGCTCCCTGGCACATCTCTGGGCACATTATTTCAGCCATGGGACTTGTAAAACTGACTCTTGGAGGTGGATCTTCCACATGTGGCTTCCATTCGGATAGCCTTTGGTGGAAAAGCATCCAAGATAAATCTTGTCAAAAATACAAGACAAAATGTCCCTTTTCTTGCCTCTTGCTGTCTTCAACCCGTTCTTATTTGACAGTGCAGTTCACTTAAAAGTTTTGGAGAAGAGCTTAGGGGCTGGTACAATATTCATGAAGAGGAAACAAAATGGAGTGTAAAAGCTGCTCTGCTCCAGGGGAACACGGCAAGAGAGCATCCTCACCTCCTCTTGCGGCTGCTGGGCTTCCTCTGGCAGCGCCTTGGACACCAGATGTGTGCGTGTAGGCGTGCGTAATTCATGGCTTGTCAGACACGTCCTGTGCACTTGGAGGCATCCTCCTCTTCCCTCTTCTCTTATGCCAGAAAAGGAAAGAGGAAGATTATGGCTTGGCCAGGATGTGGAGGTAAAGGGATTCTCTACTCATGGCCATTGCCATTAGATCTTCCAAGAACGTAACTTCCATGGAGTAGGAATGAGTAGAAAGGCCTTCCTTTACTGCAGCAGACATTTAATGAGCTATTTGGTTTCTATAATCAATTAAACTTTTTATTTGGGTATTGGGTATTGGGTAATTGGTTATAGTTCCCATTGCAGGCAGATGGTGAAATATCCAATATCTCCTCAGCTCTCAGTTTTTCTGGAAGCAGTGATAGTCTGTGGGGAACATCAGCTCTGCTTGATGGCTAATTAGACATTAATTTGTGATGATATTGGAGCAGATTTTAAGTTGGTGGGAGAGTGGGCAAAGAAATGGGAAACTTTTAAGTCACCATAATTATCAATAACGAGTCCTAATGTAATTGTATTAGTTAAAAGGAAAAGTATATATTCCCTGCTGCTGTAAAGTTGGTTACAGTCACTGAAAGTCATGCTGAGTCATAAGGATTTCATGGCCAACTCTTCTTGCCCTATGAGCAGAGAAGTAGTGCTGTCCTGCAGCAGGCATAAAGAAGTTGATATATTCCACATTATATCGTATATTCTGCAGACGAACAAGAGAGTTTCACTAATTCAATTTAATTCCCAAGGACGAGTGATTGTAACTCCACTTGGAGAATATTAAATTGCCTTAATGGAAAAATAAACTGGTTTTATTCTCCCCCTTCCCTCCCCATCTTCCTCATTCAGCTTTCAAATAACTTTATGTGCCTCCTTAGTTTATTAATACACTTCTCATCTTGCTGCTGATTTAGCATCTGGTAGCACTTAGCACAGACAAGCCTCCCAAGACTTTTGATCAGACATGTTAAGTAAACTATGGGGGCTGTTGGCTCTGCTGCTGGCAGATGTCGGATGGTGGGACTCCTCCTCTCCATCCATCCCCACACTTCTTTATCAAACCCATCCTGTTGCTTTCATGTGCCTCTTCCTTGTGTTCTAGCTGGCCCGCAGTGTGAAGATCCTCCTGTTGACAAAAGAACATGTGCTGTTTTGCTGGTTTTTACTAGTGCCGCAGTCTTGAAAGCCACATTTAACCTATGTTGAAAAGTTCAGGATTTTCTTCTGTGAGCAAAAGCCAGAGGTTGAAAGCTCAGAAAGGCCTTCTGCAGGTTTGAATGCCCATGGTGGCAACTGGATCCAGCATTTGGATGTGATGTAGTCAGGGTGATCGTGCAGTGAAATTCCAGATGGAGATTTGATGGCTTGGGTGGTGATTTGTCATCTTCTGGCTTGTTTTGTCAGGGCTGGAACAGTAAATGTAGAGAATGAAACAGCCGTTAAGGAGCTGCTTTGGCCCAGTGGATTAGTGTTCATCTGGTGGCCAGGAGGAGCTGGTTTAAGTTCCTCACCCTGCCGGGTGCTCTGCAGCCCCTCACTCGCAGCCCTCTACCTGGTTGCCCTGGGATCCAGCTGAGCTCCTCGGGACAGGGATGTTTCCTCTGCTATGTGAGCAGTGCCTATCAGACTACCTCTAGGGAAATATAAAACATCGTTGCAATACAGATTCATAATGGGAATGAAGTTTTTGCTCTCCTTATATGGGTCCCAGGAGGCTGAGTGCAATTGACTGCATTTTCTGTCATCTCAGCTCCGAGGAGGGAAGACGTGGGTTTCCAGGTGTTGGTCCAAGCCCTGCACTAAGGCAGTGATCAGTTGATAACCTGCAGAGACTGACACGTACCCACCAGCGGAAGGAGTGACTGCAGGGTGACAGCTGGCATACACAAAGCACAGTGGAGGCTTACTGGAGGTGTAAATGTGCAGAGCCAAATCAGATCAGCGAGTGTCAATAGGCCAGACAAAGATGTAAAAGGAGGAGCACAGAGTATCATTTATTTATTTATTCATCTTTGAAGCATCTTCATAGTTTTCTTCTGCATGTTTCTCCAGCTGCCTTTGAAACCTGTGTAAACTCACAGCAACCACAGTGTCATGCAGCAGAAGTAGCTCCACAGCTCAGCAGCACGTTCTGTGATGAAACACCTAATTTGTGTTGTTTGAAACTGATACCTTCTCATTTCTTGCTTTCTTCTTCTGTTATCTTTCTTTTTTTTTTTTTTTTTATCATTATTTATCCTTCTTGTAAGCCTCCTATACAACACTGAGGTTATAAATTGCTTTTCAAGATTTCACAAGATGTTTCCTGGCAATGCTAGCAAATAACCTCTCTCCTTGTTCATTTGCCCCAGCTGGAAGCCTTGCTGATCTTTGCAACACCTTGTTGCTTTAAAGACGAATCAATTAATCCTGATGGTACCCAGAACTATTTACTGGTGATGGAATCATGAAAACAGTAAGATTGGAAAAGATGTCTAAGATCATCTAGTCCAACCATCAACCCATCCCCCCCATGCTCGCTAACCATGTCTCTTAGTGCCACATCTGCCCTTTTCTTGAACACCTCCAGGAGCAAAAGGTGGAAAGCATTTGGCACATTGGCTGAATGCTGCTGGGGCAGCAAGGTGGGCTCCTGCTGCACAGTGCGTGGCTCCCACACCCCCTCATTTAAGCCCCGTTGCAGGCAGCTCGATTTACAGGCGGATCTTCAAAAGAGGCCAGAACTGTAGGAACGTTGCTCGGTTAAATGACATTCGTGTCAGAGAGACACTGAGCAATGCCTTTGAAAAGCCCACTTCAAACTTTTGAAGTGTTTTCCTTTGGTGCGGCTAGCATCCAGCAACACAAACCAGGTAAAACCACTCCATGCCTTAAAAGAGAAAGAGCAGGGGAAAAAAATAAATCAAAACCCAACTTCCCTTTGGCTTTTATTCTTGATGTCATCAAAAGACTAAAAAGGATATTTCAGGCCTGGCTTCAGCCTGATGGAACAGCAGGGAAGTTCTTTTCTATTAGATCCTTGATACAATCACGTCTGGTGAAATCACTGCGGTCACATCTGCTGAAATCTTCCATCATTTCGTATTTGTTTCAAAAGGCTCAATCTGTCTGTTTTTAAAGGGCACGACTACTTTTCCAGCCCCTCCTTGGTGTCTGGAACAGTGATTTTGTATCAGTCAAACATCTTAGACCCTCCTGGGCCCAGAATGCTGCAGTCAGCTCTTGTCACCATGTGCGTGCTTGGTAGGGCAGCCTCTTCCAACTGCTTTCATTTACATCAGGGAATTTGAAACAAAATATTTGCACTTCTCTTTAGGCTGAGGAGAGAACAGACACAGCAGCTCATGGTCTGAGTGCCTCATTTTCATGATGGATGCCCTTGAGGATGCATCTTTTTGCCACTGCAGTGACTTTTTATGCTTTACATGGCTCCTGTGACCTTGGAAGGAAGGCTGGGAAACTATGTGGTGAAAGGGATGGGGAAGCAAGGGCGTGTGTTGGAAGAGGATCTTGCCTCTGGCAGTGGTATTGTTGGAGAAAGTGCAAAGAGAGGGTAAAAGAAAACAACGCACAAATAGCAGTCTGAAGTGTGTCAAGACTGAATCACTTCTTTTCTTCTTCCTGGTTCAAATTTCTCACAGCCTCTTCCTGTAGGTATAGTTTGCCATCAAAACCAAACGTCTTTCCTCTCCTTTCTCCCACTTGCCCTCGGCTAAAGTAGAAAATAGGAGCGCCATCCTCCTTTCCCTGCCTGCAGCTCTGTCTAAGCCCACTGCCTGGGGCCGGGAGAGCTGCTGGCTGCTTGTCTGGAGAGCCCTTTCCTTTCCTCTTACTTCAGCGAGGATTCCCACAGCCTGCAGAGCATGGCAGACAGCTGCAGGGGTGGAAAGAGAGGAAAGTGGATTAAAGTTTTGCCAGTGCTAGATTCCACAGTGTCTCTCAGACAGTTTGGCTCCATCCCTTCACCCAAACGTACATCTATACCTTTAGGGCATTTCACTTCCCAGCAAGGGCAGCTTGCATTCTCCAACATCAATGAAATGGGCTCAACTCAGCCTGCTTTGGACAAGCCTTGAGCCAAGCCAGTGGGTGGGAGCGAGGTGAATCTCAATGGTGGAAAACAGCCCTGTTTTCCCTAACCCTGATCTAACCCTAGTCCACACACCTCTCTTGTCACAGAGATAACGACTGTCCCAGGCTGCAGCACTGCATGGCAGCAAACAAGGCGAGGAGAAACAGGGAAACAGAGCACAACAGAGAGGTTGGTTCTGGGTAGGGAGAGGAATTAGGAGCAGGAGCTTGGAGGGACATCTGGGAGCCAGATTCTTCTCCCTGACCCTATTGCAAGGAGCTGACGTGGACAAACAGCAATGTCCTTGCATCCCTGCTGTAACTTGCAAAGTGTAATAAGAGCAGGTGATCTAGGTTGTAGGAAAAGGTGCCCCAGGGGAAATCATTGTGCTTCTCATATCTTCCAGCTCGACAAGTAGTCCTATGGCCTTTTTTAGCACAGTGAGCTCAACTTCGAGGCCCTGCGTGCCCTCTGCACTGCGTGCTCTGCACAGAGCTTCCCCCGGGGAGGAGAGGGGACCTGTGGCACTGCCTGGTGCTGGGCGGTAAGATTAGGGAAATGAAAGCCAGTTTTCATTGGAACGGCGTGGGCTGACAGGGCGCAGGAGTGGATTACCCTCACAGCTGCTTGGAGCCGCACACCGGGAGTTCAGGGGCGGCCAACAAGGCAGGCAGTGCTGTTTTTCTCTCTTCTGCCTCGCAGCAGGGACTGAGCCAGGGGGTGGGAGTGTAGGCGCTGCAGAAATGCACGTGAGTGGATAGTCCCTGGCGTGAGTAATTTGTTGGATTGGGTTGGTTTATGTTTGCTTTCTGTCGAACTCACGTTGGCCGGGCCAAAGATAGCATCCTTTTCCCTTTTTAAAGCCGTTTTTCCATATACTGCTGGCTGAAAGGGAGCGTGCCCAAGTGACTGCAGCCATGCAGTAAATCCGACAGAAATAGCAGGAGTGGTTCTTTCTGGTTCCAAGCGTTCGGATTGCGAAGTCGTTCGCTCACCCGGCGCAGTTCCTCGGGGCTGAGCCCTGTCTGCGCCGACCTGTTGTGCCGTGGGACCTGGCGCTGGGGTTCTGTTCCAGAGCAATATCATAAAACTTTTATAGCGACGTCATGACAAAGAGCATGAGAACAGAAATAAGTTAACCCTCTCTTACTAAAGTTTTGCTGTCGCAAATTCTCCTCCTGTTCCCACGTGCAATAAATCCCTCGATGGAAACTGGAGCGCGGTGGGGAGAAAAATGCACGATTCGTGGAGATGAGGAATGGAGAACAAGGAGAAACCTGTCTGTGTGAGCACTGCTGTTTCTCAGAGGTACTCGAGGTCCACTCCCATCCCCATCGGCCCTCACACACATCAGCAGCATTATTCGTTGGCACTGTCGCACTGCATTCTGCTTCAGCATTTGGAGAATTGAGCTCTTCATCTACATTTATTATATTTTAATTGAATAAATAAATTTTTTTGCAGAGCCCCAAATCAATGGAGATATTTCCGTGTTTGTGTTTGTTTGTTTTTTTAATTTTATCTTTCTAGGTTTCCTAAGGACATTTCACTTTTACAACCTCACAACTTGCTCTGCCGTCTTTGCTCGTCAGTTATTGCATAATTGTTCTGGGGGATGAGAACCTGGGAATAATATGGCACAGAAATGCTAAGAAGCAGAAGTAAAATTGGCTGATCTTCTAATCTGCTGCCATCTCTCCTCTCCAGGGTCAGCACCGTCCCACAGCCAGGCACCAAGCAGCCCCTTCCTGGGCCCCACTTGTGCTCCTGGTTCTGCCACTGACTTGCTCCATGATTTATCTCTGCAGATGTTGGGGCCTTGGGTGCTCTTCACATCTCCCCCCTTTCCAGACTGGCTTTTGGCCACTTAGCTTAAAAATTCTCTGGAGTGGAGCAATCTCATGTTTTGAGTCTAGGAAGCCTGTGGCTGCCCTGCAGTTATTGTGGGCCAACAATTGGAGGATGGAGGAAAACCAAGCAAAAGCCATGAAGTGTGCTAGTAATGGAAAGGAAATTAGACTTTTTCAGGTTTAAAAATGCAGATACCTACAGCTGGCCTTGAGTAACGATCTGGGGCAATTCCTGCCTAAAGTAATTATTTTTTGAACAATAGTTTGGATGGAAAAACTTTGATTGGCTCCATAATAAAAAGAAGTAAGAAAAACTGAGTTTGTAAGTAGTTTCTAACCTGACTTTGAGCCTTTTAAATTATGTGTTCTTGCATAAAGCACATTGGAGATTCCATTTTCATGTCAGTCAAGCCAAATTTATTGTAATCCAATAAGATTTAATAATCATTAGGAACTAATGAATGCCTTAGCACGTATAAGCTTGGCAGCTCAGAGCCTCCCTGCTTTGCATAGGCTGTCTCTCTGACCAGGTTGCTGCTTACATGTCGGATTGATGACTGGGGAGTTCTGTAAAACAGGCAATGATCTAGTGCTCCTTAAATGAAATTTAAATAAAACCTATCTGGAGCAGACAGTGAGCCAAAGGGGAAGGAAAATTTTTGGCTTGGAAAATTGAAGTAACACGGTGAGAATGAAGGCAAACAGAGCTAGATTGTCTGTGGGGAAGTGCTGGTATGGTCTGTGCCGGCATTACAGCTGAAATTAGGTGAGATGTTATATAATTCTTTTGTATTTTTATTATGGTAGTAGCTAAGCTGCACTGAGCTCTGTAGCTGCATGTACATGGAGAGCCTCTGCCTGGGGAGTTCGCAGATAACTCAGACGGGAAAGGACAGAAGACAAATACTGACTATGACTCAGGTTCAGAGAAGACTTTAAATGTATATTAGTTCACTTGACTCAAGAACTTCTGCTTCTGTGCCTGCCCTAAGTGTAGCCAGGTGGGTAAGCTCCTGGCATCACACTTGATAGGGATCCTTTGCTGGCTTCCTTGAACATTATGCGGTCCATGGGGACCACTTTATCTCCCGCGTCACTTAGACATGAGCTTTTTGTTCTTTGCTTCCAGAGGTGGGTGATGGTGGTGAAAATTCATGTCTCTCCCCATTCATGCAAATGTACTGACCATACTGGTGCAAGTGGGGAGAGGCCAATTTAAATGCAGAGAGAAAGCAAGGTGAACTCAGTAGAAACTCAGTAGAACTCAGCAGAACTCAGGCCCTGGATATAGGTTGGTGTCTGCTCTGGTCATGGACTTCCCTGAATAATAACCCTTTTCCCAAGGACCTTCATTGTACTGCTTTGTGACTCCTTATTTCAAATCATGCCCTTTACTTTGAGTCTGCTAGAAATAAATCAAACTTTTTCACTCCTCAAGGGAGTGATGGAAATTGTAAAGAAGTGTTGAATCAGACAGGTACAGCTACCATGGATTGATTCAAAATAATAATAGGTGGCCGGGTGCTGGTCTCAGCTTGCAGCACCTCTGCCTTTGTGCTCACCTCAGCAGCACATTGCTTACCATCTTGCATAATCCTCCAAGTCAATACAATGGGACCATTGTGGGAAACGCATGAAGAAAAGCCCCAAAGCAGCCTAAATCTCTGTGAGATGGAGCCTCTCTGCTCGTCCCTCATTCTGGGAGAGAGCTGTAGCATTTCAACATGTTTGTCCCTGCAGCCTGAGAGTTATTGCTGGGGCATGGTGGCAGCTCTCTTTGAGGACAGTAAGAAACCATGTTCCAGGCTATGGTCTGAGTAACTGGAACTCTTCTTTCTTCTTTAAGGTGAATCCTGGTGGCAAGACACTTGAGGAGAGGCGCTCCAGCCTGGATGCAGAGATTGACTCCCTGACCAGCATCCTGGCCGATCTAGAGAGCAGCTCTCCGTACAAACCACGGATCCAACAGGTTGGTGGCATGTTGCGTAAGCCCAGAGTGGGAAAGTGGCCAGAACCAACTGCTGGAGTCAATTTGCTAACCGCCTGGTATTTGGTGCGAGCAGGCATGCCAGTGTGTCCTGATGGCATCCAGATGTGGCTGTCAATGGGAAGAAGGGTGCAGCCGCTCCTAAGGGGCACCAGCTCAGAAGCTGCAGTACCTCTTAGCAAGGGGCCTCTGATCCCAATTGTTACATTGGCCGTGGAGATCGTTAACAAAAAGTTTACAAAGAAAAAGACATTTCCTTTGCCCCAACTTTCTGTCAGCAAAAGCTTGTGAATTAAAATCTGCTCAGTTCACAAATACTTTTACACGTTTTTTTCCCCATTCTGTTAACTTTTATCTGTTACACTGTCAGAACGATCCAGGCACCTTCATCTCAAGTTGGTTTGTTTTTGTGGTGTGATCACTGGCAATGACACAGCTCAGGGTGGCTGTAGCCCAGCAAAGTAGGTTGCTATTCCCATTTAATCCACTGTGCCTAGGTGAGGACTGCGGGAGTCGCCTTATTTTTGTCACTAATATAGGTAGCGCCTGAGTGGAACTACTTATGTTCTGGTAAGATGTTGTGTCTTTATCAGAGGAAGTGGTGAAACCCCGGTGGCACTTAAATAAGAGCAATTCATGTGATCTTGATTGTTTGTGCCCATTTGTGCAGCTCCTTCATGTCCTGTTCCCATGACTGGTCTCATTTCTTATATGCACATGTGTCTGTAGGCATCTGTGCAGCTATGTTTGCCTTACTGGTGTCAGCTCTGACTAAAAACCTTTGATTCTGTTCAAAGAGAGAGTCAAGTGACGCAGGCACACCCACTATCCATAGAGGTCATCCCTTCACTCTGTGGCTCTTACGATTCTTTTCACTGTTGCATTTGCTTTGAGTAATGCAGAAATGATACTTTTGAACAGAACTAAAATAGTGACCAGAGGTTCTTTAGGTTTAGGGTCATGTTTAAGTATGTGAACTTAGCAACAGTGGTGTTGAATAAGATTGGCACAAGCCCATCCCAGTTGTCTGTATGCAGGCAGGGCCTTCTGCAGGGACTGACCAATAAACTCCTTCATTCCAGCTGCATCTACATGATTGCTGCATAAGCTAACAGATATATCCGTATAAACAGTCTTGATTTGGGTCAGTCAGTCAAAGAGAGCAACAGCACAACCCAGATACCACTTGGTCCTTTTCCCAGTGTATTTTTTGTTGTTGCAATGAGTGAGACAAATCTTAACAGTGATTGTGCTCAGGCACCGTGTCGAATAATCTGCACTCATTTTGTTTGTATGGGCCAAACGGATACAAATGCACACTGGTATTGGGGAATACTTTACAGCATCAAAACCCTGTGAGAGAGTTAACTGGAAGAGATTGGCACTCACCCATTTTCCTTGGCAATGCCTGCAGTCAGCCACAGCGCCTTAGTAGAGACATGTAGCTCGTGTAACCACTTCTCCAAGCGTCTGCAGTTTTGTGATCTGCCAGTACTGCTGACTGCTTCCTGATACTCTTTTCTTTGGGATCTGGCATTGTGTGAACAGATTGTTTCCCCACTTTTATTTTGTACCCATCACAGAGTTCAAACGCAACGTTCTGCAGCATAATTAGAGTTACTGCACCTCGGAAGGCACAGCCCAACTTTGGGATTGGATCTGACTTTCCAAGCCCGCCAACAAGTGCTCGCAATTGCACATGTTTGTTCCTGTGGCTTTTTGCTTGAGGTTCTGGTTGAGGATCTGGAGATCTGTCCTCCACCCAGGAATGGCAGGATGGTGCCAGTGTGTTACAATACCTGTGTGTGACATGGTGGGCAAAAGGGCTGAATTTCACCTCTGGGACCAAATGCTAACGTTTTGTGTTTGGTTTATGAGACACTCTGGCATTTATTGGTTAACGTGGCAACGTCCCATGGAAAGTACAGTTACAGCAACTCCCAACTATAGCTGCTGCAAATAGAAAATGCCCGAGTTGAATGTGTCATTTACTGTAATTAAAAAGTACTCAGACGAGTCCTTGAAGGGTGGAATTAGAAGGTAAAGCTTTGATATTTTCTTTGTTTGATCTGTACTAAGTATTAAAACTGGTGAGTCATTTGATGGTCTTATAGTCGGATAATAGATTAGGCTGCAAATTGTGAGGTACTTACTCAGAACATCAGCGCGTTTATTGGATTACACCTCAGCTGACCTTCCCAAATTTATCAGGATAATGGCTGCACGGAGGAAGATAGAGTCGCAACTTGTTTCAGAGATGTTTCTAGTTGTGCTTATGCAGTTAAAGCATTATAATAATTTTATAGGTATACCTTGCCCTTGGGGATGCTCCTCTTATGGAACAAGAGGAATTTTATTGTTGGGTTTCTTTTTTTCTTCTTCTTTGATCTTCAAAATAGTTTTAAAGCAACATAAACAAAACTATAAAATTGTCCTCTCGTGTTGGAGTGGGAGTGATAGCAGGATTTGAGTGGCTTGCCCAACACAGCCTGCCTTCGTTGGCATAAATTCAAAGAGAGAAGCTCTTCTGATCCTCGGTACGTGTTCCGGATTGCAGTGAGACACGGTACAATGGGAGGTGCCCCTGGAGCAGAGGGATTCATATCCTCCTCATAGGTTTGGAAAGTCCGAATTACTTTTCAGACTGCGGGGGGCTACGGCCAACCCCAGACATGGCCCCAAGACGTTGCCCCAGGCTGAGCCCATCACTGAGCGTTTCTCTGGTTGAGCCACAGGAGCAGCCAAAACTGATTAAAATGCTGTTTTGCTGGTTTTGTTTTTGTAGTTTTTTCTTTCCAAATTGCACATATCAAAAAACAGCAGAAAATTGTAACGCTGAGTTGTTATCTTTGGCTGCAGCACAGCAGTGCCTGGGGAGACACCGTGTTTCATAAGTCCAGCTGAAGCTCTTTTTTAGAAAGGACCAAATAACACCTGAGCTTGGGAGGTGGCTGTGTGCTCATCACCATTCTCCTGGTGTTGTGGTTGAACTGGAGGGGGCTGAATCAGCCTGACGTGGGTATTGTTGGAAGAACTGCAGTTGCGTTATGAGAAAATCTAATTAATATTTTCCTCCTGTTTGGTAAAATTCAGAACTGTTAGCGTGATGTGTAAAGTACAGAGATCCTCTTGTGTAGCAGTGATGTATTTTCTGTTTACATATCACACCTTTAAATTGCAGTAACCCATTGGAAAGTTTAGAGGCAGAGAACCCACTGCAACTTGTAACAGTAAAAGAAGGTTGTGTAGGGAAGGCATGGAGGAGCCTAAGTTCCATGGAAGGGAGTAGGGGCTGTTCCTAAACCGGTGAACCCCAGCCTGGCTGCTGTGTAGATGCTGTGGTCATCCAATTCCTCTCTTAAAAGGTATTTTCCCCAACTTAGAGGGATGTTTTTAAACTGTTCTGTTTAAACTCTAGCTTAGGAGATGAGTGCAGCAAGGCCTTAAGCAAAAAGAAAAAAAAACAGCCAAATTTCAGCCCGTAAAATAAATGTTTGCATTTTTTTTATTTATTTTTTTTCTAAACAAGAAAACTTTGTGACTCTGGAGAGAAAGCTTCCAGCAGAGGCTGTGAAAATGAAATACTGGAAATAGCAGCATATGAAAGCTCAGGATTTTTTGTCCCTGCTGTGAATTATGTATTGAATGCTGATTGCTTTGTTTGGAATCAGACACCTACCTTCTGAAACTCTGCGTTTTTATCCTGAATTTCCTGCAGATTGCTTGGCAAAATAGGACTTTGTGAGAGGTGTGCCAGGCAATAAGATGTACCTGGTCCAATGGTAATGAGCCTGTTTTTAAAAAAAGCAAACAGTGGGTCACCAAAATGAGTATTCGACTAGAGAAAAAGAATGCTTTGATGATCAAAATCAAATCTACGTGTGTGCAGCTCTCAGAGGCAGCTGCATCCAGAGGGACTCAGGAGACACGTTTCACTCCCACTTACCACCGCTGTGCAAAATGACCATGGACGGAGCATTTCTGCTTTCCTTCCTCTCAAAATCTCCTCTGTCTCCGTAGCTTGGCGACTACTTGCATGTGATTTGCCTCCTGCCCCTGTGTATGGCATCTAGCAAAATGAAACCTTGGTCTGGGTTGAAGTCCTCTAGGTGATGTTCTTGGACAAATAATAAAGAAGAGAAATAAAATATTTTTTTCACCTAACAGATGGGGGAAATGAAGGCAGAGTTAGGTGAGATGTCTGAGGATTCGTGCCTGTACCCCTGCCTCTGTACCAGTGCCCCCAGGGCTAGATACATCCACTATCCCATGCTGCCAGCCTAGGCAAGCAATAGTTCGAAGGAAAAGAAACTCATTCTCAGTGTGAGCTGCAGAACAATAAAAAAGTAAATAAAATAAAATTAAAAATCAGTGATACATTTTCATTAAGTTCTAAACATACTGGGAAATAATGTCATCTAATGACTGGAATTTGAAAGGGATTTAAGTGTTTGGCAGCGTTGGATGTTATTCCATCACTCCTTTTGACAACCAGTTGGGGATTGCAAAACCAGTGAAAAGGCAATGGGCTTATTTTCTTGTAGAGGGATGGGAGAGGATTTGAAACCACGAAACAAAGCAAAATGCTGTGCACTGAACACTCCTAAGGAGCACTCTTTCATGCGCATTCCTAATGCCTCATTTTTATCCGGTCCAGGAATGCACAGCTAAAGGTTTGGGGTTTTTATTTTTGTTCGTGTTAAGCTGAATCTCCAGCCATGAATGAAGCTTCCCAGGCAGCACGGAGCAGAGCATTCCTCAGTATCAGAGGGAGAAAGCCCTATGGTTTCTCTTGGTGTGGGCTGCGGGATTGGCATATGGGCTCTGTAAAAGACAGACTGCAACAGCTCTCCTCAAAACAGCCCCTGCAAATTCACGAGTCCATGCTCAGAGTCTGATTTCCTTGTTCTGTTAACTGACAGAGCCTGGTTTGTTACGCACCAAAAAGATTTTGCAGGCGTGGTCCACACAATGTTTACTACTGTTTCGGTTGCTGGGGGCAGTTTGATAAGACAAGAGGAAATGGTTTCTAACTAAAAGAGAGCAGATTTAGATTGGACGTAAGGAAGGTGTTTTTTACAGGGAGGGTGGTGAGGCACTGGCACAGGTTGCCCAGGGAGGTGGTGGTGCCCCATCCTTGCAGAAACCCAAGGTCAGGCTGGATGGGGCTCTGAGCACCTGATGGAGCTGTGGGTGTCCCTGTTCAGTGCAGGGAGTTGGACCAGATGGCCTTTAAGGGTCCCTTCCAACTCAAATGGTTCTATGATTTTCTTTCTTTTAAGAAAGAAAATGTAGGGGTTCAAGCAGATGGAGATTAATTTGGCAGGTTCTGAGTTAATTGTCCCCTCCTGTAGCATTTGGGTGACAGAAAGAGCTGGCGGTTCCTGAGTTATGGGGCTTGGTGGGATTTGGCTGTTTCAGGTATTCAGAAAGTTGCCAAGACTTTTTCGGTGTTATGTGGGCTGAAACTGAGAGCTCTCACTGGTGGCTTTGTACCGTGCATAAAATCCATGCAGATTACAGAAGCAGGAAAGGAAGCATCCCGTCTGGAGCCAGTTCCATGAGTTCCACCAGCAGTCAAGAAGGAAAGCCTCCACATCCAGGAAACCCCCTTCTTCCTGCAGCTCCCCAAGGGCAGAGCAGCAGCGTTGGCTGCGATGGTCCCAAGGTGACAGCTTTCCAGGAGCGCCACTGCTGGCAGGACACGTCTGTCAGAGGAGCGCACACAAGGCACGGACATCGGGCCGCATGCGTGTGAGCAGAGAGGCACAGCCAGCAGATGATCTCAGCACGCTGGGTTTGGCTATCGGCACAAGGAGGGGACCCCTTCCTGTGCTCCGCAGCTCGGCCAGCGCGTACAGCAGGCTGATGCTGCTCTGATTAGCAGATGCTGGAATCGGTTGCATCTGCTGGTACATATTAAACCATAATCCTTTTGCTAAGAGCATGCCCAGGAAGATTTTTAAAGAAAATTTTCTGAGATCCCAGATTGTCAGCTCGTCACAGATGAACAGGATAAGAGTGACCTTCGCAGGGTATTATTGCTTTCTGTAGCACTATCATCAGTGAAAATAAAACACCACTACGCCTGCTTTCCTTTTTTTTCTGGTGCATAACCAAGTTCACAAAAATCTTTCTTTTCCCTTTCCCCTTTCCATTTTTTTTGGTATCCATTTGGGTTTTCTGCCTACGTGCTTGGCTCCAGCCTTAGCTGATGACTGGTATTGGATATATTGGACTTTAAAATCTGTGCAGGCATCTCAAATTTGTGTGTGGATAAAGGCAAACATTTACTTTGGGAACAGTGATAAAAAAGCAAATAGTACCTCATAATTTGGTCTTTTTTTCCTTCTGCATTCACGATTGTTTTGCTGTGAGTGGGTGAGAGCTGGGCTCCTACTTTCTAAAGCCGTTCAAGGCCTTCTGCCTATTGTTAGATTCTGTTTTCTGTCTTTTTCCCCGCAATGGGACCAGGCTGCAGTGCACCGTCAGCTCAGGAAGCCTGTCATCATT
This sequence comes from Pavo muticus, assembly GCA_016647715.1. NCBI lineage: Eukaryota > Metazoa > Chordata > Aves > Galliformes > Phasianidae > Pavo > Pavo muticus. The sequence continues at coordinate 498,703 of JACDJE010000347.1, forward strand.
TCCCCATCCTCAGTTTTTGGCACTTGGTGCATTTGGCTCTCATCTCAAAGGGACCCAGCGCACTTCATGAGCTGTCCACGTGCCCAACAAAGCGTTACCACCCCTGGGGCACAGAGTGGTGCGGCGCTGGGATGTGGGCTGCTGGCATCCTTGCATGGGTCGATGCATCTGAGTTCTTCAATGGTATCAGATTCACCACCACAAACAGCCCAGTGAAATACAGAAGTGTTGTTGCCCTTTCATGGGTGAGGTAGATGAGATGTGTTGCTTTGTGCATGGATCATTGGAGGAGCTGAGGGCAGACTACAGGCACCCTGTCACTCATCCTCCTCTTGTAGCGCATGCAGATGGATTAATAGAATCACAATGTTACTGAGGTTGGAAAAGACCACTAAGATCATCTACTCCAATGGTCAACCCACTCACACCATGCCCACTAAGTCCCTCAGTGCCACATCTCCACAGTTCTTGAACACCTCCAGGGATGGTGACTCCACCACCGCCCTGGGCAGCCTGTGCCAGTGCATCACCACTCCTTCTGGACCTGTAGCACCACTTATCCCATCAGTATTTGAGGACTGGGAAGCTGTTTTCCCCACCTGTGTAAGGCTGGAAGAAATCGAATTAAGTCAAGCTTAGTCCTGTGGCACTATTTAGTGGTTCCTCTACATGCGTGGCATCCACTCTTCTGCATTGCAGGGGAATAGCTGGCACATTTCAGTTTGGATACTAAGAAAAATTTCTTTTCAGAAAGAGTGGTGGTGCACTGGCACAGGCTGCCCAGGGAGGTGGTGGAGTCACCATCCCTGGAGATGTTCCAGAACTGTGGAGATGTGGCGCTGAGGGACGTGGTCAGTGGGCATGGTGGGGATGGGCTGCTGGTTGGACTGAATGATCCAAACAGTCTTTTCCAACCTTAATAATTCTATGATTCTATGATTAGAATATGAAAGCACAGTTGATTAATTCTTCCCACCCAGCACCCATCAGTGTCTGCTCACTGACTCCTCCTGGCATATGGATTGAACTTCGTGTCCTTGCCATGGCCCCTGGGCTGGTCCCATGCAGGCACAGTGAGCTCCAGGCCCTTGTCACAGTCTGAACTTTTGCTCTTCCAGGCTGTGCTGTAACCAGGATCTCCAAAGGCAGATTGTTTGGCTGATGCACACAGATAAGTGCCTAGGCTAATTCTAGGAGGAGAAGGGAAGCGGGAGGGGCGGTCAGGAGAGGTGAGAAAGAAGTACAGGAAGGATCAGAGCCTGCTCAAGATGCAAGGCACAAGTCCATAGGAAATGAGGCTTCCTTTGCTCCTCTCTTGATGGTTTCTGTTCCTTTTGTGTTGACTATTTCTCTTCTGTGCACACTAGGAACCAGCTGTGTTTCCCTCCCAGTTAGGGAAAGGAAATAGCTCAGAGCCAAGGGAACAGCACAGCAGCTCCAAGAAGCACCTGCATAGCAATGCGTCGCTTGGGACTTTGCTCCCCCCGGGGCTTTGCTGGGTGCCTGCCGCAGCCCATCGCAGTGTTTCTGGGGGGATGGCTGAGGTGTAGGCATTGCACAAAGCAGGGAGAGCATTGCCTTGGATTCCATCTCTAGCCAGAGACCACTGAAGAGCTGGCAGAGACCCTGCTGATGTGAGTGCTTGTAAGGTTGCACCCTACAGAAAAGAGAGAAAATTGGCCACACAGATTCTACATCAGACCATTGCATAAACAAACATGGTATGTTTATTGCCTGAAAAGCTCTCAGGATTGTTGCAAGATATTTCTGGTACAAAACTGTTAACCATGAGAGGAAGAGGCAGATGTATCTGTGGACAGTTTAAGGGGCTGTGTCTATATTTTCTCTTATTGATTGCCTAGTGCCTTCCTGTCGGGAACCTTTTGAGAGATGACAGTGGTGCTGAGATGCATCATCTCTTCCTGTATATTAAAGCTGCCTAGCCTAAAAAAAAAAATACAAACAACCCAAACCCAGCCCATATCTGAAAGTTATGAATTGATAGACTCTTCCTATAGCTCTTCAAATAACTGTAAATTACTCCAGGCTGTTACAGTTTCATTGTAAGGAAGTTCCTTCCTTGAGTCAGACTTCTTTGCATCACAGTAAAATGCAATTAGATGACGTACATACTGTGGCTTGGAAGCACTTGCAGTTTTCTCAGCCTTATGTTGTCAACTTTTGCTCAATAACAGGCTTGTGGACTGTGTCACTTTGCCTGTGTTAGCATATATTATCACCATATGGTGTTTCAATAGTGAATAGGAGACTTCTATGAGAATATAAAAGGATGAAATGGAAAAATATATTGCAGCAAGATAAGCCTAACATGCTGCTTCACAGCTGACAGCGAGCACTCTCACTGCCATTTTGATAGGAAATCAGTAACACATTGGTCCAATGATTATTACTGTCTTCTTCTAGAGATTTAAAAGCAAAGAAACAACAACAAAACCCCAAGAAAAAAAAAAAAAACTACCAAAAACTGACCTATCCAGAAAAAAATGAGATTTTGATGCAGTTGTTATAAATATTTTTGCCAATGTTTTCGGTCTGAGACTGATTGCTCTCTGCCCAAAGAAAGTAGTTTACGTCTTACAGTGAATTCTTTGTTTAGAAAACAATAGTTGCATGTGAGTAAGGAGAGCAAGAGCAAGGGCAGTTGTGCAGTTCTTATGGCGTTACACGTGTAAAGGCAGATAGGATTGTTGTGGTAGTTCCATGGCTGTTACCACAGCCCGGGTCAGCGATCCTGCTGTTCTGTCATAAATAGCCCTGGTGTTTATCTTCGGATTGATGACAGGCTGCATGTGTTGTCCCTTTCGGAGTGATGTGTAAGAGGTCAACGAGAGCTTGTTGCTGTCCCAAGAAGCTCCAAGCCATGAAGAGTTGCCACCTTGCCAACCAGCCATCACTCCAGTCTTCCTGGGGGCTCAGACAGCTTTGATTCCCTGTTCCTAAACCATAACTAGTGATCCAGGGAGGATTCAAGAAAGGTGGGAGGAACAGCTCAGTTTCCATCTGGCACAAAACCAGGATGCACATGCATCCTTTCAAGTCACGGTTATCAAGAGGTGAAAAGAAGAGTAGGGGTCGATTACTGTGCTGGCTTGCAGAAAGACCAAATGTGCATTACATGAGATAGTCGTACAGTTAAGACTGTTCATAGCCTTAAAATGTGATGGATAAGCCGCTGTTGTTCAGCTGGGATTCTTTGAGCTGGAAGATAGTACAAATGTCATCTTGAACTCCCTTTAATCTTTTTTTCTGGAAACATTTTGACTGGAGTCCACAGCGGAGGCTAATGTCCAAGACAGGGGGCCTGGCTGCAGAACAAGGTGGCCATGAAGGTCACAGTGTTTTATGAGGCCCCAGTGACAGAATGGCTACTGTGCTCAAGACAGCACTCTGCTTAGCATGGAAAGCTGCAGAGCTGTCACATGGAGGATCCAACATTCAATGCTTCCTTAGGGTAACGTTGGACCACAGTCAAGTTTTAGAAGTGTCTGGAAGAACCAGCACCCCAAAGCAGTGCTGCAAAATGCTTGAACTCATCAGGCACTGTAGTTTTTTGGCAAGCCTTGCCTTTGACAAGACTTGGCTTCAACACTGTTGAGTAATGTGGTCATTTCTAACTAACAGCAATAAAACTTTAGAGAACACCTGCTGTTTCTATATTGAACATATGTGTGTGTGCTCATGTAAAATCACAAATGCATGCAGGTCTAGAGAATACAATTTATATTTGGCATCTTTCCTATAAATTGTATTTTAGAGCACTTGAAAGTCTTCCTGTAAATAGTCATTTCGAATTGAGCTTGTTAATGAAGAGAAGGAGATGAAGTAAGATACAAAGGCAAAGGAGGAAAAAGGTTTGGTTTGTTTTGTATATGTTTTTAAAGGCATTTGATGAGTTTGATCATATGCTGAGCGTACTCAGCGATATCTCCGGAGGACATATGGACAATCTCAGTAGACTGTCTGCTTGGGAGGAACTGCAGGGAGCCAAAAACAGAATAACAGGCTGATGGCTTAGAAAGTATAAATGAAGGGAACATCTGAGGATCCCTGGCTCTCTCGCTTCTAAGCCAGTGCTGGATTATCCTGTATAATCAGTGCTTTCCCCAGTCCAGTTTCAAGTAAATTAAATGTAAATATCTCATTGCTTTCTTTGGGTTATTATTCCAGCCTGAAACACATATAGCTGCTAAGAGCCATTTCACTTCAGTACTTCCTTACTTAATTTAATCTCTTCATTCGGAGTGCCACTTCCTATATGTGTGTGCATGCGTGTCTGTGCTATGTGCACATCTTCACTTCCCATGCCGCAGATATATATACAGAGTAGAAGGAGGTTTAAATTCCCCAGTACAAAGCTGTAATAAAAGGACTGACAGACTGGATCTGTAATACGCCTGACCTGACAATTAAGTAAACTTATTACTGTGTCAGCCTGCCAGATGGATCATCTACTCGTGATGTAACGTGTACTGCTTCTGAATGTATTGGAGTGCAGTTTCCTATTTTATGTTTGTTGAGCTGAGGAAGGGAGAGGGAAGAGACAGTTTTATTTGAACTAAACCCACTCATTTCAAGTGTGTTTAATGATAGCAATATGTGACAGATAAAATCCTAGGCCCTGGTCCATGTTTATTTTAATTTCAAGCAATGGGGAAAGATGGAAGAGATAATGTTGTAGACTGAAAATGTCTGCTGTTGTAAAACAGCAGCTTGAACCCTGAAGGGGGTTTCCTTGCGGTGTTCTGCAGGACTTTCTGATGGGCAGCCAGAGCTCTGACGGGTAAGAATTTGGGATTTGTCCCTGAGAAAGGCCAGGCTGGGATGTTTGGCATCAGCTTTTCTAATTGTTGCCTCCAAGCTTACTAAAGATAGTAAGGCTATACTGAAAAAGAGGCAGACAGAAATAGCCTGAAGCATCTGTCTCTAACCTGGACTTCCTTTTAGCGTAGTCACACCCTGACCTTGAGAAGGAGGTGAGTTTCCCTCTGACCTGCATTGTAGACGTGTTCCCAATACTCCGAGATCCGTCACATGCTTCTGTTTAACCTCAGCTGAGCCATCTTGTGTCTCTGGGCTGCACTCCTCCTGTTAAAGAGGGATAAACCCATGTATTTGCCCGTCTTCTGAGTGTGTGGGTGAGTGCTTGTACCTGGTGCAGTGAGGATGCATAGTTAATGCTGTACTGCTTGTTGTGATCCGTAGTATTTGCGTCTGGACCGCTGAGGCTTTCTTCTCTATACTCTTCTGTCACTGGGTGGACTGGGATAAGTTCTCTCTCTCAAAGGCTTAAGTTGAGCACAGCTTTGAAAATTAGTGCTGTTGGTTGACTTTTCTGTGCGGCTAAGCTGACACAGCCAATAGCAAAGCCTTGGAAATATTCTGTTTGCCTTGGAAATATTCACCAGGTTGCCACTCTCCATTTTGTCTGCTTGTACAGCTTAAGAACATAAATTCAAATACCTATACATCCAAACCAGTCCCTCACTGCTAATGTACGTCTGTGGATATGAATGCTTATGGCTACAGGGAATGCAAAGGCAATCTTCTTTGGGAGATGCTCAAACTTGCTTCCAGGTGGAACATCATGCCCAGCAGCAGGGAATTATTCCTGCAGAGAAGCGCAGGATGGTATTAGGGAGCTTTGTGCTTAGAACTGCCATCTTCCTTGGAGTTGCATCCAGCCCTAGCACCATCACATGCTGTTGACTCAACCTCCATTAATTGAACTTCTCACATGCAAAAGAGACTGTAGGTTTCACTCTGCAGTGGAAATGCTGAGTCATGGCTTGAAGCAGTGATTGAGCACCTGGCGGGAAGGCAGGGCCAGCCCAGGGGAGCTCAGGTGCATGCAGTGTACCTGAGTGTCTGGAAGGGGTGGAGCCAGGATCCATACCTTCCCAGACCTCATTGAGGGCTTGGGAGTGGAGGCAGGAGTGTTTTGTCTGGAGATCTGTGCCTACTTGAGGATCTTAGAGGCCTTCCTAAGGTAAGTAGCTTTTTTCTCTTATTTTTGTGCTTGCTGCTGTTGTGTCTGAGTGGCCTCTTGCTTGCTGTGGCCTGGGGTCTTGCTGCTCTGCTATCTTGTTGTGCTTTCTGTTGTGTTATATGCTCTATGGGAAATCTGTCCTTTGAGGAATTTCTAATACTTCATTTTCCTGTCAGACTTTTTTTAAGTGTATGAAGTGACTGCTTTTGGGAAGAACTAGCTTCACTACTGGCTTGGCTCACCTGCTAAAAGCATCAGTAGTCTGCTTCCTGGACTTGGATAAGCATTTTTGCAATGTTGTAGGACCTTATAGTCTGCAGCTGAGCTTAGTGGGAAAGGCCCATGTTCAGTGCAAGCACCTTAAGTACCTTTTGTCTCAGCTCCTGTCATTATAATATTGGTCTACTGCTGTTTGTAGTTTTCTTTGGTGGTTTTTTTCAGGATCAGAAGTAGCGTAAGTCTGGGTTCTAGAAACATACCCTGCCTGAATTCAAAGGTGGAATTTAAGCCTTATCTTTTTGGTGTCTTTCTGTTAAGTGCCAGTGCACATAGGCCTGAAATTAACAACCTAAGATTCTCCATTCTGGCTCAGTTGAATGGTCGCTTCAGCTCAGTGTTCTTCCTAGTACTGAAGAAGACAACAATAAGGTAAATTTATAGCAATATTGCCCCTTTATCCAGCAATTTGCTTTTCACAGAGATTGACTTAATCAGAAGTAGTCTCTTACAATACTCAGTTGGATTTTTTCCTCTGTCAGATCATCTAGCTGCTTATGAACTCAAGTGAACTGCTGGAATGTAACACATCCCAAGGCATAGGAGTCCCATGGAGATGGGCAGACTCCCTTCTGTTTGCTCTCTATTTGCTGCCCACTGGGATTGTATTACATTGCTTCTCATTCTCATTGAGAGAGACAAGACAATCTTTCCTCCTTTCGTACACATAGCTTTAGCTGTCTCTTTTTAAGACTAAAAAGTCCTGGTGTACTTGGCTGTTTCAGGGTATGTAGGAGAATTAAGTGCTGTATCATATGTTCCTGGTCAGGAATGGCTGTCAAGTGCAAACTAGAGACTGGGAATGCCAAAGTAATGGAAGCGGCTCCTGGACTTGTAATATTCCCTTTGTTATTTGCAGTTAACTTAGTCTGAAGCAGTGGATTAACTGTGGATTTTGTTTTGAACAAGCGAAGCCTGAGTCCACTCCTTTACGTGCATTTCAGAGTAACTTCCCTAGCATCTTGTTCTTTCAGTTTTGTTTGTAGTCATTGCAGAGTTAAATCATTCGACTAGATTTTGGCTCCTCATTGCCAAGACTTCTATGCGGTGGTTTCTGATGATAGTGTCCATGGCCACTGTGGTATTCCCAAATAGAAGTGATAGGAGAGATACCTGGTGACTGAGTGGCTCATTGGGAGAGGTCTGTCTTAGGCAGAGTGCTTTGGAACCAAATGGAATCTGTTGTGTTCCCTCTCCTTCCAGATCTGACATGCCACCTGTATTTTCAGAGGGATTTCAAACTGTTCTAGCATTATTTCCCATCTGTAAAACAGAGATGGTAATAATCACATATCCCACCTGGCTGTCTGACTTCAGAAAGCACTTTCAGATCTTCTGCAGGCACAAAACATCATAATTTTGCCAACTTATATGAAAACTACCTCTTGCAGTGGAAAAATCTGTATGTCAGATACTTTTATTTTCTGTAAGGGAATTCAGCATCAGACTCTTCAAGATGAGTTAGTTAATGTTTCGCATTATAGATTGTGAGATGTTAATTTAATTTCAAGTTCTGCGTTGTGAAGAAAATGTTGGATGTACTTTTGTGATTTATACTATGATTTGATCAGTATGCTAGTAGTCTGGAGAATCTAACTTTCGGAAACATCTAAGAGCTCAATACACTGGAGATGAATAAGATACGTGCACGAACACATGTGCTTTTATTGCTAAAGCTAAATTAAAGCTTGAGCCCTTTTGGGCTGAAAGAACTAATGCTTCTCAAGCTTTCTGTCTTCCAATACTGCTCTGCGCAAGCCAGTGTGAATCTAATGTGCTCTGCATTATTGTGCATGGGAGCCTGTAGAGATGGTGAAAGCTCTGTATAGTGAGGGAGGAAGCCCAACAAAGCTAATTATACAGACACTCCCACTCTATTACCCTCCAGAGAAATTGAGCCTAACATTCTGCTCTTAAGCTCGTTAAACTATTCTTTTTAGGTGCAAGGATCTTATTTAGGGAGTAAAATAGCTACGCTGCGTAATCAGAATGGGAGTTGGAGCAGTTCATTATATTTACTCATTTGATTAGCCATAAAATAGCTACTGAAGTCCCCATTTTAAATCTGCTTAGCAATTGTGCAGCAGGGCAAACTGGGTGTTTTAATTAGAGAAGAGATTGCGGTATTTTCTTATAAGTAGTAAATAGATAAACAGGATCACAATGTGCGTGTGTTTATGTAAATAACCTCCTCCTTGTGGGTGTTCTCATCTCCTAATTGTTCTGGGTCTGTTCTACTTTCAGCTGCAAGGGAGAGGAGAATAAAAGGTTCTGCATGTCTCCTTGGGAAAGTGCAAAGTCTTGGCCTTAAATCCAGCCAGGGAGGTTTAGATTAACTGCTTGAGTTGAACTACTGTAGGAGGGATAGGTAACCCTACAAAAAGACAGCACTGAGAAACAGAGGGTCCTCAGAAGGGATTTAGGTCAGGTTGTGCCAGCATTTCGGGAGCAGGATGGATGGAGTTGGCACTACAAGAAGAAGTGGCTGGGCTGCACACCCCCTGAGGTCCCTTCCAGCCTCTTTTCTCTAGTTTAGCAAGGAAGCTTGTGGAGAGACTTGCTGGCGAAAGGTAAGGCCATACCAAATCACCTGTAGGTTTGGTGGCTGTGGACCAGTTCTCATTCCCCGGGGGAGCCAGAGCCCTGGGCAAGCATGTCCTCTTCCCCCCAGGGGCCCTCAGCTGCCTTGCAGCCTCTGTCAGCCTCAGTGCCCAGCGAATGGCAATGGATGCTCTGCTCTCTCCTGAAGCATAATTCTGTGCCCTGCCACTGATCTGTTTGTAAAGCCTTGGAAATGAGCCATTACTGAAGGTTTCATTTTCTGGCTTCCTTTGCAATCTGAGGGACTTGGAAAAGCAGAGCAGATGTTCCAAAGACAGCAATCTCTGTAGCTGCTGGTTCCTCTGTTCAGCGTGGTCACTGTCTTAGTGTTTCTTAAGGAGATAATATCCCTTTAGGAAACTAAAGAAGCTGAAGTATTTTTGCTGTTGTTACTTATTTGTTTTGAGCCAACCTGAACAAGTGAAATGAGCTCAGTTATGGAGAGAAGACTTGTTTTTCAAAAGCTTTAGAGTGTATGTGGAGCAAAGACAGTTGGCAAGCGTGTGTTGTGCTGCTTACCTTCGTGGGTCACTGGAAGAGCCATGCTAATAACAAAAACAAGAAAATGATTCTTGTGAAGTTGCCTGTGGATGACAAGGCCTTTGGGCAGTAGGAAGCAGCGCTGTAAGATTTCAGCTTTACTGTCATAAGTGATGAAATAAGTATTTGGCCTAGTGACTCTCTTTCACAGACAGCTTCCCTGGTATTTCCTTCTTGGTCATTGATGTAACTGATGCCCAGAGTTAGGACCTGCTGCAGATGGCCAGGAATCTTGCTGTGTTGGGAAGTCATCTCCAGAGAAGGTTGAAGCAATCCCTCCTGAGTAAGCTGTGTGTCCTATAACAAGAGAGAAATGCCAGTGCTGGCTGTTCTGCAGCTGTGGAGGAAGGACATGGAAGTCTGAGTTGTTACCTGGCATTGTTCCATAGTGCTAAATCACATAAGACATGGGGCAGGCAAATAAAACCAACAACAAAAAAACAGCCTAGCATACCTAATATAACCTTATGGCCAAGAGAACAAGCATCTAACTATAAAAAGGTTAGAAGCATACCGTAAATTTTAATGAACACTTAATTCTTTTTTTTTAATGTGGCTGAGGACACGTGCAGCTGGATGGGGTTGCTGTGCTGTTACCACCCCAGGGCCCACCTGGCTGCCAAAAGGAGCAAGGTGTGGGGGGAGGAAGAGGGAGGCTGCTGGTTGGGGTTTCACTTGATTGTGGCAGTGGATATATTTAAGAGGTTTCTCTGAAGTGTTGCACACCTGTAGTTTCCATTGAAATTAATGGAAACACGTAACATCGTTGCCAATTCCTCCTTTTTCTTAGAAACGTGTGTTGTTCTGTGCTGTAATTTTCAGACTTCCTAAAAACAGTGATCTAAAAAACCTCCTTCCCAAACACAGATGTTCCTTTGACTCTACTGGAAATTAATTGTGCTTGAAATTTAAGCATGCTCCTAAGTGGATTTACCCAGAGATGTGAAGGTGGAGTTGCTGCCCATCCTTCTTGCAGCCCAGCCTGGCACAGTGCCTCCATGGAGATTATTCCTTTTTATTTGTGCTTGCCTGCACCTTCAGCCTCTGCTGATGATAGTCCACCCATCAGACTCTGACCTCTCTGTATCAGTGTTTACCTCTTTATAAAAGGAGATAATATTGCTACAGGTATAACAGATATGCAGGATGGAGGTTGTCACAACTATGGGCAGCTTTGGGGTGTAAAGCATTGCACAGAGTTTCAAACATATATTTGTACCTGTAGCTTGAGGCATTGCTCTGCTTTGGAAAAAACAGCTCCACTTTCCTTTGCCTTCTACTCTCAGAATGTGTGTTATATGCAGGCATGACCACACATTCTTCCTGATTTCATCTCTGCTATTGATGAAACTCACAAGCATGTCCAAATGTCTGCAGTGATAAAGGTACTCCAGGATGCTGCATTTCCAGATCTCCTTCTGGTCGCATGAGGGGACACTGCAAAGAGTAGAGCTTACTGGTGTGTCACTTAAAGGTCACAATCTCTCAAGCTGTCACAATGACTTTGAAATTTAAGTAAAGATGATGGCTTTTTTTCATATCAACAATCACACCAGTTCCAGAGCTGTGGGTTCTTCCATTTGCCTTTCAATTTGAGGAGTTTTGTCCTCGTTTGCCTTTGCTGGGGTTATTCCCAGCTGTGAACATCGGTTAAGGCCATAGAATCATAGAATTGTTTGAGTTGGAAGAGACCTTTGAAGACCATCTGGTCCAACTCTCTGCAATAAACAGACACCTACAGCTCCATCAGGTGCTCAGAGCCCTTTCCAGCCCGATCTTGAATGTTCCTAGGGACAGGGCATCCACAACCTCTCTGGGCAACCTGTGCTAGTGGCTCACCACCTTTACCATAAAAAATACTTTCTTATATCCAGTTTGTGTCCCCTCTTCTAGTTTGAAACCATTTTCCCTTGTCTTATCACTACAGACCCTGCTAAAGAGTCTGTCCCCTTCTTTCCACAGCTGTCCTTTAGGTACTGAGAGGCTGCTCTCAGGTCTCCCCTTCTCCAGGCTGAACTGCCCCGGTTCTCTCAAGCCTATCCTTGCAGGGAATTATTCCATCCCTTGGATCACTTTTGTGACCCTCCTCTGGATGGGCTCTAACAGGTCCACATCTCTCCTCTATTGAGGACTCCACATCTAGGTGCGGTATTCCTAGTGAGGCCTCACCAGCGCAGAGTAGAGGGGCAGGATCACCTCCCTTGCTGTGCTGCTTCTGACACAGCCTAGGATCTGGTTGGCTTTCTGGCCTGTGAGGGCATGTTGCTGGCTCATGTCCAGCTTGCCATCCACCAGTACCCACAAGTGCTTCTCAGGAGGGATGTGCTCTATTGTTACATTCCCTAGCTTGTACTTTTAGTGGGAGTTGCCATGACCCAGGTGCAACACCTTGCACTTGGATTTATTGAACCTCATGATGTTGACCTGGGCACACTGCTTGAGCCTGTCTAGGTCTTTCTGAATGGTATCCTGTCCCTCTGTCAATATCTTTCATAGGGATATTAAAGAGCATCAATTGCAGTACTGTGGTCACATACCTCCATACCTTTAGACAGACATTTCCAGCCTGGAGTTTAACTTTTCATACTAATTTTGTGTCGTTTGAATAGGATTCCCTCCTTTCTCAGGAAGAGTATACTCCTCTAATCTGATCTAAAAGGGCTCCTCAAGGAACTATTAAACTATTTTTCTAGAAACATGCAATACATTTCTTGGGAGAGTTGGTGTTCTTCTGCTTAGTGGAGGAGTGAGAAAGTATTTAGCAAGATGGATGAGGCTGAGGCTGTCATGCATGTTCCTGCTGTGGCCACAGTTTTTGGTGCTTTTAGATGAAGCACTGACAGGTGAGGCAGTGAGCTGCAGTATGGGCAGGTGAAAGGTCTGAACATCTGCAGGGAGCTTTGTGTTCATCTGGATGAAGAGCTCATGGAGATGAAGACTGCAGTCTGCCTTTTAGCCCATCAAGGCTGATGCTTCACAGAGACACCCTTTTTCCCATGCGAAGCTGGCTGGTGCTGTCACTGCAGAAAAACCCAGGACCAGCTCATCTGGCAGCTGTGCAGGTGAACCACCGGCTGGTCCTTGGCTGCCCCTGGGGCTGCCCATGCTTGTTTGACCTCCAGCTTCAGCTGAGCAGGAGATGGTGTGGGAGCATTCCCTGCCAGCAGGGATGGGCAGTGATGAAACTCGCTGCCGCAGTCAGCTCTTTGCCCAAGCCCTTAATTGGTCTAATTAATGCTGCATGGGGGCAAGCAGCTATTTCTCTGAAGTCCTTCACAGGTTCTTTGGAGTCCGTCCATGTGGCATTTCTGTCTCTGTGTTTCCCTCTCCCATTCAGGGTTTGCAGAATGACTAAGTAGTGCTGACGACATTAGTTGCTGGCCTGTATTAATTATTTCCGCGGGTTCTATTTACTTCGTGTTCCCTATGGGAATGCTGTGCATACAGATCACAGCGGCACTTAATTTTATTGCAGTAAGCGGCTGAGGTTGGGGAAAGGAGGGGGGAAGAAGAGAGAAAGGGTCACGTATGCGTCAGCCCTGTCAGGCTTTTCCTTCTGTTTCATTTGTGCTGAGGTTTTTATTATCATTAAGCCGATTGTATCTGTGGCACAAAGGGCTGGGTTACCTCGGTAACCACGCTAGCTGGAAAGGTAATCCATTTATAGCATCACTGCTCAGGTCTGATTAAATTAGCATGCTGATGACGTAAATGCTTGGCTGGGTGATGCTGACGAGGCTGCTCCTAATAGGAACTCTCGCCCTTACATTTATTCTCATTTATTTCATGAGACCCCTGCAGGAAATGTACAGAAATAAGGCTCCAGATGATTGACTCTTGTTTTCAGAACAACTTGTGCTGCGAGCAGCAGACAGCGATTTATATGGATGCGGACGGCAGCCTGCACGTTGTTTCCTCCTGCTGCAGAATTCCCCATGCAGCCCCAGTGAGGCAGAGCCCTGCCTGCCGTCTGCCACAGCAGCATCGGAGCGGCTCCTCTGGCTGATAGCTTCTTTCCAGACATCGCTAAAAAAGAAATAAAAAGGGGTAATAATAAAAGGAAGGGAACACCCTGCTTCTTTGCTCCCTCTTGTGAGATTCCTACAAACAGAGACATCCTTTTGCTCGTTTGAAACAAGGCGGTTATTTATGTCTGAATTTTCATCGCTGAACAATATTGTTCAGCGCTGGCATTTCATACCATGCGGATCAAATGCTTTCAGCATCTTCTGTCCTGGCCCTTGAGGGCAAGCATAGACAACAGCATGATGGCACAGCTGTGTCCGTTGCATGATGAAGTGGTGAGAATGGGAGGGCTTAGAGCTGCTGGAGCTCCTGGCTGCCCTCCCCACCCTGCCTCTGCTTTGCTGGATAAGCAGTTGTAGGGGCAAACTGCTCCCAAGCAGGGCTCTGAGGGCTTCCAGTACTTCAGCTTCTTGTTTGGGAGGGAAGTTTATAAGATGCTTTCTTTTTTTTGTCTTTTTTGAAAGAGGCTTCATAAAAATCACAGAATCACAGATTGGTTGGTTTGGAAGGGACCTTAAAGCCCACCCAGCCCCAACCCCTGCCATGGTGCCTCCCGCCAGCTCAGGCTGCCCAAGGCCCACCCAACCTAGGCTTGAGCACTTCCAGGGATGGGGCACCCACAGCTCTCTGGGCAGCGGTGCCAGGCTTGGGAGTGATTGAATGCATTTAAATTCCCAAAGTATTTGAAGATCTTCAGTTGGGCACTCTGAGGTTCTGAACAATTTACCATTTTAATTGTCAGGTTTCCTTTACTCAGTCAGCAAAGAAGGATTTAAAAGCGTTTTTGAACAAAAGCAGTTTTGGGATGTGGGACTAAAAATGCAATAAATTTTAACTAGTAATAAATAGTTTGGCGTTTGCCCTGGAGTATGAGCAGATGTGGCTGCACAGAAAACACTGGAGCTACACCTGCTCTGCATTGGATGTGGGCTCGGGAATCTGTCATTCATGAAATAAGCCACATGGTTTCAAGACACAAATATGAATGGAACAGTACTGGGGCTTGGGGCCTGCACATTGCCATCTAGAACTTACAGGATGTTAACTTGGAAGCTCAGTTGTTGAGGGGAAGGGTGAATCAGGTGGGGATGGTGTTGGGCTACAAAGGAGCCTGCTCCCAATGGCTGTCCCAGCCCTGATCCCTCTCTGTGGGAACCATTCAGTGCTTGGGTGACCCTGCCTGAGATTTCCACACATGCCTCCATAAAGAAGAGGGATGCTTTGTTAATGAAGGCCATTCTCAGGGTTTGACTCTGCCTCCAGCTCAGCTCCAAGCATCCCACTTGTCAAGTCCTGCACCGGTGCCCTGAGATGCTGCTGTGTGTGTTTACCATGTTCAGTGCATTAATCCTCGCAGCAGAGAGATTAGGGACCTAATGGGGTTGCTGCTTTGCAGGAGCCTTGCCCTGGGGCTTTCCTGTAAATTTAAACTTTAATGGCTAACACCATTAATTTCCAATTTCCAGGATAAAATATTTAAAAGCCATCAGCAGCACAATGGCTTGATGGCAGCACTCCTTGCCATGACTCTGCTGGATGGGGCTTCCGCTGAAGGTGATGGGCATGAGCGTTCTTTCTGCTGCCTTAATCAATAATTGAACTAATTAAAACATTTTCAGGCCCTTGAAGCTGCCTCCTAGGGGTGTGGACTCATCATGAAGTGATGGAAGCTCAAAGGAGAAATGTCCCACCCTGAGCAAGAGGGATGCATGCTTTTTTTCTCCATTTTTATTTTTTGAAGATTGGTCTGAAATAAGACTTATTTTGGGTGGGAAGGACTGCAGCTGCCCAGAGCTGCTGAAGTTACTGTGCTCTTGTTGAGCTCCTTGCACAGCTTGGCCAGGGACCACAGGGGAAGGCCCAGTGGAATTCCCCTCCCTTCCCCATGGGTTTCTGTGATTTGGGGCATGAGTGCATTGCTATAGAGTGCCTGGAAATTTTCACTATAGGTGAGCAAAGTTTCAACTCATTTGTCTACCAAATTAGAGCAAGGCAGGGGATGAACAGTAATAAAATTCCTTTTAGTCGAAACAGACCCACTTATTGCTCATTTGGAGAAAAAGAAAAGCCTTTTGTGTTTGCATGTGTTTTGATTTTGATGCAGTTCGAGCCTGGTCCCTTTCCTCTCTGAAATCCTTGGGATATTTGTACTTGATTGCAGAGATTCCAGTGGGAGGGGAATCTGTTGGCAGCATTTGGTCTACCACCATGGGGATTGCTGTTTATTTGGCGGAGGGGGGAGAACATGAGTTGTTTTTTTAACTATTTTTATTGTTGTTCTAAAGGAAAATTTGCTGCTTATTATCTCGCATGCTTTTATCTGGTGCTGAGTCATGGAAGTGAGAGAATGTGTAGGTGTCTTAGCATAAGAGAGAGTAATTCTGTCATTTACATTTACAGACAGTTATGCTTTCCAGAAAACTTTTTTTTCTGTGGGTTGCAAAAGTGATTAATCTGCTGCTGAAACTGTCAAAAGAGGTTTTCTGTTTAAGAATTTTTTGAAAGAGAGAAAAAAATCTGTTTCTACTTATAGGAAATAATAAGGTAGACATTGACATAAGAAATCATACTGAAAGAACAGACAAGAAAATGTTCCTTTTCCTAACGATATTTTTCCTTTTTTCTTTTTCCGTATCTATCTGTCAGCCCACGTAAGTCTGTCTCATGGAAGAGTCGTGTGGACTTCGATAGACGTAGAAGTAAATAAAGTAAAATTACGGCTGAGTTCAGCGTTATCAGTTTCAGCTGTTTAAAAAAAGCATGGGATCAGCTTAAAACCTTTCTTTTTTTAAGAGGAAAACAACCACTACTACCAAACAACTCAAATATTCCTCAATTAAATATTTCTCTGCTGTATTAGTGGTAGAAACTATTTTTCTTCCTTCCTTTTTGTCTCTTTTTGTACTTTTTTTTTTTTTCCTTTTCCATCTTTTCCATTTTCTAGAGAATTGCTGGTGGGCTTTTATTTCATTATTAAGAAAAGTATTAGTTACAGCTGAGGGAACACCTTTCCTCCCTACAACTCATCCTGAGTGATAAAAATTCTAAGTTGGTTGGGAGTTTAAGGAGTTCTTACTGCTTCCTACCAGATTGACATAGACCATTGAAATCAACAAAATGATCCCGTGTTGATTTTGTTGTTGTTGTAACCAATCCTCAGGACAGACCTGACAACATGAAATATATGGCCTGGAAACCTACGTTTTTTCCTTATAAGCTTAATAGTGATGTTTTGAAATGATTTTCCAGCAAGAGCAGGGGAGAGGGTACAAAAACTTGAGCTCCTTTCAGGATGGCTTATTCTTCTGTAGAATCATTAAGGTTACAAAAGACCACAAAGATCACCTAGTCCAACCCCAACATAGAAAAAGGGAACAAAAAATCATAATTTCTGGTGAATTCTACTGTACGTGGTATCTTTAATGGAGATTTTCAGGTGCTGGAGCTCTGCTTTGCCTTTGTCTTAACGCTGGACTTAATGGAGCCGTTGGTAAGGTCTTGTTGGACGGAGGACCACTTGGAGATGGCTCCAGGCTTCCCTGGCAAGTTGGAGTTAGGGTCATGTGGTGGCTGGGGTTTGGCTGGTGGCAGGCCCAGCAAAAGCCTTGGGCTGAAGTGGCCAGTATGGCTGATACCCTGTGCTAAGTTAGGGCAAGGTAGCTGAAGTCAAGCAGGATGCTGTGCTGCAAGCTGCTGTTGTCACAGGTAGTTTTGGTAGGTTCTTACAGCTGACCCCTTCCCCACCATAACAGCTTCAGCTGTGATTCTTTGGCCTTCAGAGGCAAATGCTTTGTGCTGTGTAAGTGGAATATTGATTTGTACATCACATGCCCCATGAGGCTTTGAAAATCTCGTTTTTCCCCTTTAGTGTGGCTTATGTCTGGTTTTTAGGAAAAGATGAGCTTCGGGCCCCAGGAGGTTTCATGTTCGGGGTGAATGGGTGCTGCATTTAGTTTTTTTCACTGGAAAGCCTCACACTGCAGCTGGACTTCTAAATTAAAGGGGGGAGGGAATTAACCTGGCTTAGCATAAGCTTTGACAATTCCGTTGAGAGACTGGTGACTCATTCAGAGAATTCAGAGAGTCCACAAGGGCTCAAATGATGCTTCTGAAAGCTTACAGAGTGTCATTGCTTTGTGTTTTAACAATTGGGTCCTGCAGTGAATTCTTGTGGGTTGTTATGGAAAAGAGATTTATTGATGACTTGTGATGCCAGGATGCTTGCTCCGTGCATAATTTTTGTCTTCTTAAAATACAGATATGTCATGAACCGCAAAATAAATGCAGTGCCAGCTAGAAGTGAAGTGAATCTAACTGTAAATTCAGACCCAGACCTGAGTTTCCCCTGTTCCCCGAGTTAAGGTCTGGAGCTTCATTTGCCTTGTGACAAACAAGAACCAAAGCCACAGGACTCTGCTTTGGATCCAAAATTCCTTGTTTTTGGGCGTCCACTGCTGAGCTTTGGATAGTGCTGAGAGCTCGTTAGAACACTGTTGAAGCCAAGCTGCTCAGAAGGACTAAATTAATACTCCCTAGTCCCAAAGTTTTTAGCATTTAGCGCTCCTGCCCCAGGGCTAGAAAGTCATGTTGCAAACTCTGAAGTTAAAAATGTCAAAATCAGTTAGGCTGTAAATCCCAGTAGCCATCAGTATGCATTTATACATCCACTGCAAGGGGAGAAGTGAGGAAAGCAGGAGCGTTCTGTTAGTTTGGAATTGCCAGCTTGCTCCCAAGTGCTGTCACCAAAGTGGCTGCAGTGGGTTTGACCCAGGCTCTGTTCAGCCCACATTAGAAATTTTGCTTGCTTTCATTCAGGTTGTAGCAGTATAACTTGCCAAGACCTCCCTACGTGTTCGTTTTTAAGCAAAGCTAGACAATTATTACTGGGAGGAGGTTATAACTGTAAGATTTGTTACAGTTTAAGTAGAAACCTCCAATGTGTTCCCAGCGCTGAGAGAAACCCTGCAAATTCAGCAGGCCAAATCCTCATCTGCTACAGCCAGCGGATTGAAGCAAATCTACTGGAGTCAACAGACTGAGCTGGCACCGGTGTCACTGAGATCAGAATCTGGCTTCGTATGGAGCACTTTTTAAAAATATAACTTGGGCAGAACGAGGTATTAGAGAATATTCTGGTTCTTAGCTGTGACTGTGATAACCTTAACTCAATCAGCAGCTTCACAGCACATGTCTTGAGATGTTATTTTGATCCGAGAACAGTGTAAGCAAGGTAAATTATAACTTAATATAACTTAATCATAACTTAATAGAGCTCGGTAGGTCACCCTTGATGAAGCTTAACAACTTTTTTTTCCCCTAAAACTGCTGATGCCCCATCCCAGGAGGTGCTCAAGGCCAGGCTGGATGGGCCCTGGGCAGCCTGCTCTGGTGGGAGGCAACCAGCCATGGCAGGGGTTGGGGCTGGATGATCTTTGAGGTCCCTTCCAACCCAAGCTGTTCTATGATCCTATAATATATTCTATTCAGCAATATGAGTTGTTAAAAAACACAGCTCTTATGTTTTGGTTAAGAATGAAGAGATGTTTTTGTTCTTTGGTTTTTTTTGTCTTTTTATATAAAAAAATACAATGGCTATTTGTGGCTTTGTTTCCTCAAGGCATATTTGGGAAAACTGAATTGATTTATAATGCCATTTGCAATAGAACCAAGCCTGCTGAGGCAGTGGGTTTGACACTGCCTTCCACGGGCTTTTTAGAGCGATATTGTTATGGTATTAAGCATGGAAAATACCAGTCCGAAATTGTTACTCTAAATTTTTATTCTAAATTTTTATCAGCGTGTGTTTTAAGTAAATACCATATTATCCATATGGTTAATGGAGTTTTATTGTCTCTATGGAGAGAAGGAAATAGTGGGGAAGCTGACAGTTCTGAGTTTGCACCTTAATTTAAAAATATTGTCTCCAACTTTCTGTATTGCTTTTTACATGAGTATTGCTGAGTTTCAGATGGCACTTTTCTTTTGCTGTTTATTAATAGTCTCTTTCACTTTCCTGGCTTGTTACAGTATTGCCCTGGTGTTTTGACTAGACTCATTGCAGTGGGTAAATTCCACATATCTTAGTGTGTGCATTCATCTGTGTACAGAGTAACTTGAAAAGTCACAGCAGGTGAAGGAGAGCCTTTTCAATCACATGTATTTCCCAACATGGTACTTGGAGGCTGTGATACTGTGGAAAGACTAAGGTATTTCGGGCAGCAGTGATAACCCAGGCAGACGGATAAATGAGGGAACGTTCCACTCCACTTCCCAGAAGAAGCCATCTGGGAAAACAGTTAAATTTGTCCTGTTGTTGAAACTCGTCAGCCTCTTGGAAAGGTGTACATTGGACCTAATAGGAAAATAACCTCGCTGTCATATCTGCCTGTCTTTTATAGTGTTTTTTTTTTCACTTGAGCTGTTACTTTCTTGGTGAGGCTGTATGGTTTTTCTTTGCTGCTAACCACTGAGTTACTAGCTTGAATCGTTTTGTATCCCACTAAAAACACTGGCGGATGATGGTGGGTTCTGGACCTCAAATGAACCATAAGAAAGCAGATGTTGTATGAGCACAGAATTGTTCAGTGATGCTTCTGCCCTTCTGTACTAGTATTCGCGCAGGCTTTAAAATGTGGGGAAGAATAAAAACACATGTTTTTCACAGGAAATAGAGACAATACTAACATTTGAAAATGTTTATGCCCCGTGGTAGGATAATTTTTTAAATCTAGTTTAATAGACTTTTGGAATTTGAGAAGATAAATAGGTCATAAATGCAAGCAATGCAACTATTAAATGAAGTCGTAAACAAACAAGTAACACAAAGTAAACCAAGTAGAGTCTGAGTGCATATGTACTTCATATTATTTTATGTGTGCATATGCACTCTTTTAATATCCTCTAGAATTAATAAAGGAAGAAAGCTTGCGCGCTCTGTAAACACTCTAAAACTTCTTTGCAATTTAGTAGGAAATGAGAACCTTTTATAGAGGTTTTGGACTGTTCTTTAAATCTGTTGTTCAGCACACAATAGAAAATGCTAACTTTTCCATCTAGTTGTAGACTTCTCCAGAAGATTTTGTGAATACGTGTATTTCATTCTGTCTCTCAGTGCTGCACATCCCTTCAGTCATGCATCTTCCATTATAACTTTTTAATTTGTTTTTTATAATCATGATAAACATCCATGGATAGCGGCGTAATCTGCGTAACCCTCCAACCTGCCTTATTTATCAGGCACAAGAGCTTCTTTTCTATTAGAAATAGTGAGTTATAAAAGGAAGAAAAATCGTTTTTGAGTCTGTGGATGGTGTAATTATGATACTTTAAGTTTCACTAGCTTAGTAATAGCCGAAGTCATAAAAATACTTATTCAGATGGGGAGAGTGGGGGCTTTCCCCGTTGTCAGGCAGCACAACATTTTGCCTGACTTAAGCAGAGAGACTCATTCAACCCATTAGTAGGACCCGGCTTGCTTAATGGAGATGCTTTGGACATTCCCGCATTGCTAAGCCTTAGAGAAAGTGCTGCTTAAGAAGCTGGGCTTCTCTGCTCCATTCACTTATATTGTGTTCCCAGGGTACTGTATTATCCTCTCTGTGGCCTTCTATTTGGGATTGTATTTAGTAGTTCTGAGTTTTGTTGTAACCAAAGGTCTGTGATATGCGGATTTTTATGTAATTTATGGTGAAGTCAACGTGCCACTGATTCAGCCAGTGCAGGGGGCTGACATCCTGTGTTCCTGAGGTCCAAGTTGGCACAGGTTTGTCATTTTAGTCTCTAGAGTAGGAAATCACAGAAACATCATGAAATTCATTCAGGAAACATTTAGCTTCTCACAACAGACTTCATCTGTAGCTTGGCAAGGATATTTCTTATGCTGATATCAGATGTCCTTGTAGATGAAGTGGCTACTGCAGTTCAACTGATCAAGAGGAGATTTTTAATCCTAACTTGCCCTTTGAATGAATTAAACTCAAATTTTGGCCCTTGACTGTCTACCAGAGCTAGAAGTATTTAGGTCAATTGTTTGCACATCTTTTTAAAGCTAGTCTTTCACGTACTACTCCTCATAAAAACCAGATGATCACTTGTCAGAAAGGGAAAAACAAATAAAGAGTTCGTAGTAGTTATCATAGTGATAGTAGTGGGATAAACAAAAAGTAAATATTGAACTGAGAGGGACGAGCAAAATTACTCCCTGGCATAACGTTTTGTGTTTTGGAGACCAAGCTTTTCAGATGTGCTCAGGTTCTGTGGAATTAATGGAGTATTGTGAAGTGGAAACCCAGCTTGCCTAGAAAACTTGACACCCATACTGAAAGCTGAACCAAAGTGTTTGTCTGTAACTGCGCACACTGGTTGTAAAAGGTTTTTTTCCATGATATAATATTGGGGGTCAACTTATCATCGCCTTTCCTTTTGTGCACCCTCTTCTCCCTTGTGTTTCAAGTTAGGCCATCACAAGGAGTACAAAAGGGGCTGTGAACAGATACATTAACAACTGACTCCTTTTCCACCCTTGGTAGCAGCTGAAAAACAGATCAAAGCTCAGAAGCCGTTGTGTTCTTGCAACACTTCATGGCATCTGTAAGATATTCTCTTCATTTGAGATCCAGAGATGAACACTTTATTAGATTTCTCCTCTTTTTCTTTTGGTATGATGCCAAGGAGCAATCTGTTTGAATACCTTGATAGCTTCTGGTGATCAAGCCAACAAGATGAATCCATATAAACGCTGCTGGGAAGTACAAATGTGGCTGCTGATCATGCACAGCCCATGCCTCCGTGATGCTCACATGGCAGCTGTGAACTGGAGAGTGATAAAACTGTAAAGAAAATTTTCATTTGATTATAAGCATATTTTGGCTGAGGTTTTTATGATTTTTGGACCAGACTTCAAAATTTTGGATGAGAGTCTAAGGGCATTTTGACACCTATGGAGATCTGTAGTAGCAACTGAGCCATGTGTATCACATAGCATCGGTGCAAAGAGGACCAGCATGTCCTCTGTGTGCTCAGTCTACCATTTGGACGCTATGAAGAAGGCCAGAAAAACTTGTATATTGAAAATGCACTGGATGTGATGCATGGGGGCAGTGCATCTGCCACAGTCTCTGGACGTTCATCAATCCAGCAGGAGCTCTACCAGAACACCAAGCATATGCAGGTTCCCAATGAAAGGCTGGATTTTTTTTCACCTAGATGTGTTTTCAGACAGGAAAAAAAAAAAAACAATATGTTGGGGGGAACCTGCCCATATGTTATCATTAGCAAAGCAGCTTGTTGAAATACGTAATTTGAAGTCAGAAGGTGTTAGATGCGTCTGCACAACAGGAAACCTCATAAAACGCCTGTTCATGTTTTCAGGTACCTAAAGGCCCAGGTTTCAAAGCAGGATATTTGATGTTTCCTTGGGGCTTTCCTTTTCAGGCTGTCCCTCCAGACACCCAAGGTCAGCCTGGACGAGGCTCTGAGCACCTGATGGAGCTGTAGGTGTCTCTATTCATTGCAGGGAGTTGGACCAGCTGGCCTTTCAGGATCCTGTACAACTCAAATGATTCTATGATAAATCTCTTTGGTGCGAGGCTGAGCTTGAGTGACAGTGCACTTAATGCAGGGAAAAGGTGTCTGTGCTTGTAACAATCATGTCAAAATTACCTCCTTATTGCAGAATCATCTCAACTAACTTGTGCTGTCTAAATATTCAGTGACTTGTCTTGGCTGTTTGTGTGCTTCTTTTACAATCAGTGAAGAGAAGTAGATTCTCCCCCAGTGGATGATTCATCTGTTCTGTTTTGGGCTTCAGTATTAGAAAGGGATGAATGACCCTGTGGAGATGCACCAAAGCCACACCTGGAAGATTTCAGCTGGTCCTGAGGTTGCGGTCCCATGGTGCTCATGGACCATGCAGATGAGTGGCTGACTTGGAGAGATGCTGCACAGGCACTGCTAGCTGGCAGCCTCCTGGGATCGCTGCATCCTGCGTTCAGCCGCCTGTAGCTGCCAGGTTTCTGCCTTTCGAGGAAGGCAGAGTTGTCTCTCCTAGAGTAAATTGTGGCTGAAATGCTTGAAAAAGGCAGCCTCAGCTTAGAGCATTGGTTCTCAACTTGTGTTCTGCAAACCCTGGGGGTCCGTGGATCACTCCTAAGGGAACTGAGAAGAATTCTGTGAAAGGTAACTTAAAAAAAACCCTGTGTTTATTGTCAGTAGATTAACTCTCTGTGTGAAGGAGCTTGTCCCTCCTGAAAGACATTTGGGGGCTGCAGAGCATAAAGGTTGAAAACCACTGAGCTGGAGTAATGTATCTTTATAAGTGATAATTTGACAGCTAAAGGGCTAGAGCTATTCAACTGTACCTTTATGAAAAGTGCCTGGAGAGTTGAATAGAATGTGATAAACTTTGTGTAGGCGTTTTTGATCAGGTCTGTGAAGCTGAGCAACTGAAGGGACTATGGAAAATACTAATACACAAAATAAAAGGAGAGTCAAGTCCTTTTCATAAGGCTTCCAGCTGATCATACAGGATCACACTCCTAATGCAGACTGCAGTTACTTTGTTCTCTTTAAGATTTAACCCTGACAAATGGTATAGAATTATAGACTAATTTCAGTAGAACAATGTTTCATTTCTAGTACCTATTTAATAACTTTTTTTGTTGTAGATATATGCTGAATGTGATTTAAGATCTATTTAAGTAATTTCCATGGAATGAAGATTCATGCAGATAATCTGAACTTTGGGTTTCCCCACCAAGGTAGCTTTGAATTCAGATATCCAGCTTTGACAGCCAGGTCCCTTGAAATCCATGGGTTTGTGACAATGGCACAGACTTCTCATACAGTGGTTGGTACAAGAAACTCCTGCAAATTGTTTATAAACTGTCACTGCATTCAAGTAGATGGGGCAAGAGTTACCAAGCAAAGTGATTTCCCTCACAGTTACACATGGTAACTTTATTTAGGAGAAGCGTTATGGGGGGTTTTTCCTCCCACATTCATTGAGTTCTACTTGATTTTGTCAGTATTAGTTCACCTTTATTTGAACTGCTGGGTAATTCATTTGTAGAAGAGGCAGTGCATTTAGGTACTTCCATCTGTGTTTAAACAAGGCTTTTGTGCTTTCCCCATTAAAAAAAAAAAAAAAAAAGAGATTTTGTAGTATAATGCTTGTGGTAGTTGAGGTTCTGAATTTAACTCCTTCCTACTCTAGTTTCTCTGCCTTATCAGCACCTGGGGTTTCTAGTTTACTCTCTTTGCAAATATGAATTTGCAAGAACGGGCTGATGGTAAGTAGCGTGGTTCTAATTTGCACTTGCAAAGTGTGTCAGACAGTTTCACCTAATGCATGGCGAGCAGAGGAAAGCCTGTCTTCCTTTGAGAACAGTCCTTAGAGGATGTCAGAGAGCGTGTTTGGCTGTGTTAGTCATTTGCAAATGCAGTACAGCTTTGAAATGAGCTGTCCAGGAGCTGCTGAAGGAAGGGATGCCTGAACTCCTGTGAATCCACTCTCTTTCCTTCTGCTTTTCCTTCCTCCTTTTTCTACTTGCTTTCATGCTTCTGGACTGTCACTTCAGTGTGCTTTTGGATGAGTTTTTACTTCGTTGCACTGATAGGTGTTCTGTGGACTCATTTGGATGAAGCATTTGTGGCAGTCATTGCTGGGACTGTACCCAGTGACATAGGTAGTCCTTTCCAGCTTTCTGCTCATTACTCCCTCTCCATCTACCTGGCATCCTTACAGCCTCATCATTCTCTCCTATCTTAGTGCCTAGCAGACATCTGTTGAAATCGCTCTTCCTCGTGGGATCTGAGTGCCATTTTCTTGATCTTCTGGATGTGCCTTGTCCCGTAGTTCATGTGCATTTATAATGTCTTTTCGTAATCAATTAATGACCTAGAAATTTAAGCCTGTGGTAATATTTGAGTCCATATAGAAGGCTGGACTGTGGCCACCCTTGTCTCTCAAGCAAAAGATTAGAGGTTTATGGTGATACCTCACCTGTGCCCTTGTTCAGGACCTACAGCCAATGTTCCTCTTTGTGTCCCCCTAAATCATTAGTGTTCCAGAAGTGTTGAATTCCCTCCAACCTGTCCCATATCTCTGCTACACCACATTAACTAGCATTACACCCTCCTCCTCCCTCTCGAACCAGTCTTTCATTACAAACTTGCCCAGCACCCTCAGAGGAATTCAGAATGAGTCACTCATGGTGCCTCTGGGGACTCCTACTGATGCAAACTTCCTCCTCCTCAAGGCGGGCTGCGGTTTGAATGCCACAGTGCAGCCGGTGCTTTTGAGCTCTAGCCTTTACCATGATGGTGTTGGCAGTGCTGGGTCTCTGGCCCAGGGACCCAGCTTGGTGCCTTCCTTCATTTGGGCTCCTCTGCAAGATGGGAGAATCAGCACATCTTGTTGGTGTCAGACGTGGGAGTTGCTCAGATCCTCTCAGAGTGCTAGTCTATAGGCAGCAAAGGTTATTTTGGAGGAAGGGGTTATTGTTCCTAAGGTGTATTCCAGTTCTGTCAGGAGATTGGCACCAACACATGGAGTATATTATCTGGATGGTAATAATGCAAAAATGAAATCCCCCAGTTCTTGGTGTGGAACAGACTTCCATTGCGAGAGCTTTACTGGCAATCTGTCATAATCTGCTTCCAGAGTCTGCATTCTGAAACATGAGATATGATGAACAGAGCTCGATTATGTTTTGTTTTGGGCCTTCCTGTTCCCCACTGATGTGCCATTGTCATTAAAACATTATCTACCTTCTCCCTGTTCACACTGGGGAAAAAAAAAAACTCTTCTGGTGGTAATTACACAGTGCCGCATTGTGGACCTTTCATCCCATTACAGTAAGCGGACAAACTACTCTCATTTACAAGAATGAACTAGGTGAGGAAACAGGAAAGTTTCTAGCATTCCTGGACTAAATGCCTAGCTGACATGAGCAAGTAATTGCTTCAAGAAGTAAATTTTCTTGCTAGCACTAGTGCAGTTGTGCTCTGAAGCAGGGGTAGAGGGATGCCTGCTCCACACCAGGTGTTTCAGGAACAGAAGAATTGGGCAATACTAACAAAGGGCTACAGACCCTTAACCTGTCTCTGCCCTTGCAGTTCAGCCTAGATACACTTCAGCTCTTCATTCTTCTCAGTTTCAAAATCTGTTCTATGCATTGCCTTGTCATGGATCTGTTTGTAAAGTCAGGGTTTGACTACACGGAGACATTTTTTTTTCTTTAGCAGAAGTATGCTGACAGTTTTTCCCCACCTCTGCATGCATACCTTTTACATCTCTAAAACCAGCTTGATGCTCTTATTTGCCTGTTGTTTTGTTCATTCTTTGTGGGAGGTTTGCCCTGGAGGTGTGATTGCAGGAGTAAGTTCTTTACCAGTGCATCAGCAAAAACATCTTTGCACCTGTCACCAGGGAAGAGCTACCAGTTGTGTAGTAGAGCTTCCTTATTACTTGGTAGACTTGTTTTTGGGCTGTGGAGGAGAAGCTGAGTGGTTTGCTCTCATCTCCCTTCACGTGTGGTGGCTGCCACCTGGGTGGTGATTTGGTAACCTGGGAGGCTCAGTGCGTTGGGTGGTTGAAGGTCCGTCTCCAGCCACTGGCCTGAGCTGGTTTGGCAGCAATTTCTTGCCGCCACCTGCTGACCAGGCAGAGGATTTCTCTGATGCCCCCTGGTGAGCCCCCACCACTCAGTTCCCTGCCCAGCAGGTCCAGCAAGAGGGGGATGAGGCAGTGCATGCAGACCAGGGTGTCTGCATAGAGCAGAAATACCTCGGGACAGATACAGGACTGATCATTTAAGGAAAAGAGGTGTGTGCTTCAGTTTGAGCACTGCCATGGGCATGAGATGAGCTTGTCTGATTTGGGGCTCCCTTGCACTTGCAGGTTATTGAGAGGACTGGGGTGAGATGGAGCCCACTGCAAAAAGCTTACATAAGATATAACCATTGTGCTAAGTGCGACAGCAAAGGAATACCATCAAACTGTTCATGTTGCCTTTAATTCTTATGTGTATGGGACGAGATGGAATTCAAGGACCCTTCAAAGAATACAACAAAATAAGGAGGGGCTAGATATTTTACCGAATCCTGAACTCTGGGAGTAGAAGTTTGTTCTTCTTTGATTTAGTGAAAAGGCTTAATGGTGATCTTCAGAAACCATTTCATATTGTTAGCTCTTTAACAAAGCTGTATTTTCGCACCAGTATTTTTGGATATGGGGGCTGAATAAATAAAGTTGAGTAAGAAAGACAAACAAGTATGTTAGACAGGAAGACATAAGATACCTATTAGGATGGTGTTGCTGTGCTCCATCTTCACGTAGTTGCCAAGTCCCAGGAAGTGGCAGCACTTGCTGTGAGGCCCGGGTGCTGGTGAAGGGTTACACAGGATCAGACTTCTGAAGCCCTTGGGAATCTTGGCCTGCTTTCTGCCCTTCCATGTGCCACGTGTAACATTTTGCTGGGGTCACTTGAGACTTGCAGTGCTTGGGAGCAGTGCCAGGGACAGGGATGCTTGTGCGTTACACTTTGCTCCAAGCAAAGCTTTCAGTCCATCCTGTTTTGCTGTCCTGTGCTGTCAGAAGCAGTCCTGTATCGGGGGCATACCCTCTGAGCACTCTGGAGAATTGCATGTCTCCATAGAGACTTAAATCTCATTTTTCTTCTTTTTGAGTGCTCTCATTTTCACATGAACATGTGGGTATCCACACTAAATATTCTCCTGCAAATCTCCTTTTTCCTCCTGCATTTGTTGCTTTTGAGTTTGTTTGTTCTGAGGTGGAGGAAGAAACCCCAAGGAGAGATACAACGCGCTGCCTGGCAGTTCTGCTTGTCTGCAGCAGCACTGTCCCTGTTCTGTCAGAGCAGGAAAAGGTTGTTATTACCATTTTATAATGTGTAGTTTCAGGTACATTCCTGCTTCCCTAAGCAGTTTGAGTTGCTGTGCAGATGTTACTGTAAGACCCTGTTCCCTCTTAACCCTTCTGCTTTCAACCCAATGCTGAATGGCCCATCCTGCTGACACTGCAGCTCTTTGTTTGCTCCTAGGGCTCCGGAACCTCCAGCTCCGCTGCCACCACCCCGTCCGTGTCCACCCCTGTCACTGGCCACAAGCGGATGATCATTCCCAACCAACCTCCCCTCACTGCCACCAAGAAATCCACTGCCAAGGGGCCTGGCCAGCCAGCACCCATCCCAGTCACTCCCATCGGCACCCTGAAGCCTCAGCCGGTTCCGGCCTCCTACACCACGGCCTCCACACCAAGCCGACCGACCTTCAATGTCCAGGTGAGGACGGCACAGCCCAGCCCTCACTACCAGCCGCCTGGCCCACAGCCCAAGCACTATGGCAGCCTGGGGCCCGGCCAGCCTTATGCAGCCCCACCAGCCCGCCCACCCGGTACCCAGCAATATGGCTCACCACAGCCCCGTGGGCCCGACTATGGTTACGCCCCACCACCTGCCCGTCCTTCAGAGCCCAGCTATGGCTACGCGCCTCAGCAAGGCCGCTACCAGGACCCGTATTATGGCGGATATGGAGGGAGGAATGGCTCCGAAGCACCCTACATGCCACAGAACACCTGGAAGGTTGAGCCAGCGTATCCTAGCAGTAACACCGTGGGCCAGGCTCCTCCTGGGCTGTACCAGCCTCCTGGCACAAAGAAGACCTACATCACGGACCCAGTGCTGGCCCCGCAGCCGCTGCAGCAAAAGGTAGGAGATATCAGCGCTTGTTGGTTACTGTTATGCAGAAAGATTGGTGAAGTGCTGGCTGTCCAGGCTGTCCAGGGAAGCTGTGGATGCCCCATCCCTGGAGGTGCTCAAGGCCAGGCTGGATGGGGCCCTGGGCAGCCTGAGCTGGTGCTTGATCTAGTGGTTGGCAACTCTGCCCACAGCATGGGGTTGGAACTTGATGATCTTTGAGGTTTCTTCCAACCCAAGCCATTCTATGATGCTTGGGAGGAGTGCAGGAGCCTTCTTCAAAGGCAACACATAGGATTAGATGGCACTGCCTGTGGATCCCAAGCAGCTGCAGCTCCTCTTCCAGTAGGGTCAGGGCTGAGGGAGCATGAGCAGTGGGGGCACAGTGACTCATGTCCTCTGCCCCATGTCTACATGCCTACGTCAGGAGGCTGGCCAAGGTTTTCAGACCTTGCTGGTGGTTGGCTCTTCCACAGTGCACAGTTGGAGTCAGTGGGGTGATAGGTGTGTAAGCCACTACTTTGACAAAGGGAAGGAAATGGAGAAGAATACAGAAAGTAGTCTCCCTCTACGTGGCTTTCTAAAAGCTGGAAACAGGGAGCTCTCCTGTAGCTTGGAAATTGGCTTTTGGGGGCTTACAACTTGCGTTAGCCTCAGAGGGTGAGGCGGCAGTGTTGGTGTTACTGCAGGAGCTCACCCTGTGGGGTGGGAGCAGCTCCGTCCCTGCAACATGCCCTCACACGATACAATCGTCAGCAATACGTCTGTGTGGTGTTAGTGCATTCGAGCCCTTCCTTCAGGGCTCTCCCAGGATCAAATGGGAGTCAAGGTTTGTTTCCTCTGAGTGTTCATGGGCATCTTTGGCTCACTGGAGAATTTGTTCATCTTATGCAGATAGGAGGTACAGAAGTCGCTGTTTTTGGTTGTGGTTCAGAGCGATTCCGGAGGTTGACCTCTTGTGCGTCGCTGTTTAAAAATCACTTATCACTGAAAAACCACATGGAAATGAGTTCTCACACAGTGCTGTGGGTGCTCTGATTTCCCTCTCAGGTGGCAGCAAGGCGAGTGCCATCCAATCACTTCAGTGTGCCTTTGGGCCTCATAAACCAAAGGAGATACCAAACAAAGTTAAACTGCTTGGCTTCTCTGCCCAGATGTCAGCATGGGCTGGCCCATGTCACTTCTGGTAGTCACCTGAAATGTGGCTATAGGGGCTTGTGGGGCCTCGGCTTTGTGTGCTCCTTCTGTATGATGGAGTTTGGCTGCACCTGATGGCAAAGACACCAAGCCCATGTGGGGAGATGGTGAGCCCATTGCTGGCCAAGTTAGGATAATAAATGAAAACTCCTTGAAATACAGTCTATGAGAAGCCAGTAATTTTTTCCCCGTTTTTCCCCTTTCCTTACCAAGAAGTGAGGAGAAAAGCAATAAACTCAGCTCTGCAGGTGCCTGGTACAGCGCTTACACTGAAAAGTAGTGAGAGGTAGGAAATTTGCACATAGCCTTAACTGGTGTAAATTGGTGTGCTTCCAGTGGAGTCACTGAAGAAATGCTGAGCTATAGCAGATACGTATTTAGACTTGTATAGATACAAATAGGCTTACATATATAAAAAAATTAAAAACTTTAGTTCAGTCGGCATCTCTATGGAAACGCAAATCATCTTGAACCACAAACAGCACAAGTCTCATTTGCATTACAAAGCTGGAGGGACAATTTAATTTAGTTCAAGTTTGGGGTTTCATGTACGCATATATAGATATATATTTACATATATGTTTGTGTGCACGTGACATTTGCAAATACACATATAAAATTATATGTATCGATCTCTATAAAAATAACTTCAGTATTTCTGCAAAACAGACTATGATCTGCTTGGTGATAAATTCCTCCAGAATAATTGCCTGTTTCACCTTTGAGCTTACAATGGTTCTCTAACATGGTGGTGCAAACTGCTTGATTGCTGCTTTGTAAAATGCACAGTTCAACTGGTGAAGAATTGAAGATGATCTTGCAGTCTAGTAGGACATGCCCAGTGATAAAGCACTGTGTGCTTTACCAGTGGAGCAGTATTGTCCAGTTTTACTGAATGTTGTTCTCTTCCTTTGCAGTCTCATTCATAAAATCAACTTTTAGAATTATTTAAAAGGAAAAAAATGGAAGGCTTTGTTAGTGCCAGATTTCTGATGGGGGGAATTATTGCTGTAAATCTACTTGTTGGCTACAGCACAACAAAAATCAGAATCAGTTTTCTACAGGAAAATATGTTGTGTTCTGCCTTTTCAGGGTTGGTTTGAGGTCTTTCAGTTAAGGAGAATGAACTGAGAAGCCAGAATGATTTAAAAAACAGGTGTTATCACTTAAAATGCAAGAATACCTTTAGATATTTTTCCTCTTGCAATGGAGTCAACTTAAAATACCAAATCATTTCCAAATGTATTCAGAAAAATGCATTCTTAATTTTGAACACATTTTGTGCAGAAAATATTAAAGAAATCTTAACAAATCCATCTCAGATTAGAAATTCGTGAGCCTTAATTCTAATATCAACCATGACCTGTCACTGAGTAGAATTTTTTCATTCAATTCATTTAGGATTTGTAATGAGCAAAAAAAAAACCCCAACTAATTAAAAAGCACCTTGATATACATTTTGCATTCTGTCTAGAAGAGATCGACAATACTGTGGCTCTGTGCTTTTTGCTGTGTACTAATTATGTTGAGGTTGCTGCTGATCCAAAATAAATCTGGATTGGTATGGGAACAGCACATAATCCCTATGGGTTCTTAAGGCCCTCTGAGAACAATGAGCTTTAGTCACAGACAGCTCTGGTGCATTCTGTCCTTGGGCCAGTTACGGGAGTGAGAGTTGTGCATGTGAAACCTCTCTGCATTTAGTCCTTTGTTGCACTGCACTTAGCATTAATGCCCAAGTCCTAGTTAGGAAATGAACTAGTGAAGCGCATGTCCTCATTCAAACCTTCATACACTTTGAAGGCATCCCCAGCCGGAAATCTCAGTAGCTTTCTCTTCTTGGTCATCGATAGTGGGGATCTCTGATGAACAGCACAAGAGTTGTTACAAAACCATCACAGAAACTTCGTGCTGTTTGCAGTGGTACTGTGTCCTTTCAGATCAAATAGAAGTCTGAAGCCTCTTTCTTAACATCTCCTCTCCCAGAAGTCAGCAAGCACTAGACCAGAGTGACTCATTAGGTACAATAATTTTTGGCACAAAGATGTCCAGAGCAGGGGAAAAAAAAATGGCAAAGCCATAGAGAGAGAATTTTTGCAAGTTTGCCTAGTGGCCAAAATAGTTGAAGAAACTCCTACCATTAACCAACACATCTGGCCAAGTCACCAAATACCCTTCATATCTTTCAATAACTCTAGGTCCTTTCACTGGTTTTGCTTATCATAGGAATGTTAAGGTTGGAAAAGACCTCTAAAGATATCTGGTCCAACTGTCCATATACCATCAATATTTCCCATTAAGCCACATCCCCCATACTGCATCTCCAGGGTTCTTGAACACTTCCAGGGACAGTGACTCCACCACCTGCCTGGGCAGCCTGTGCCAGTGCCTGTCCACTCTGCTGGAGAAGCAGCTTTTCCTATTATCCAACTTGAATGTTATGTTGGAGTGTTTCTGGGATACTACTGCATATCTTTGTGGACCAGGAGAAAGCATGCTATGGGTGCTGACCTCATTAGCATCCACTGCAGCTCGTATTCTGGCTCATTCATGCGATCCTACAATGGCTCAGCCCCCTGTGGCCCTAACCTTTGCTATTTTAGTCTAATGACATCTCAGACAGAATGATTGGCTTTGGTGGGTATTTTTGTGCTTGACAGTGCTTTTTCTGCATTCAGACTTTGATATTTATGATTTTAATGGGAAATGGAAAATTTCTCAAACTTCTGTGGACCTCCCGTGTTTCCTGGTGTATTTGAGGAGTGGCCACTGCAGACATCCAGGAGGTCTGTCCTTAGATCTTGGATCCCATGAATTCTCCTTCCTATTTCAGAATCTACTCATTGTCCTGAGGAACCATGTTCCCTCCCAAAGGGACTAATGTACCAGTAGTGCACGAGGAGCAGGACGGTGACTTGAGATGGCCTTTTAGCCCTGTGCATGGTTTTCAGTGAGCAGTATGGAAATTAAATGGAGAAACTATGGCGGAGGGGGGGAGGTAAGGCTAATGAGACAGCTTACACTTTCGGCATGGTTTAGGTGATGGTGGTCACTCGTGATTAGCAGACCTCGACCACCGCATCCTTTCCATGCTGCTGGAGGTGGTGTTTCTTTGCTGCCTACTGCAACCAGCATTGACAAGGTCTCATGAAACTTGCAATACCCAAAAGAGGGCTGTGACGGCTTGCTGTTTTCTCATTTTACACAGCTTTTGTCAGTTTTTCCACTGATTTAATACCTGTGATGGAGACGTTTGCTTGGAAGTTTCATCTTTGCCTCAGAAACATCTGCTCAACAGTGTCCTTTACTGTGACTGATGCACTTCTCTTGCACCGGTTTAATAATTTTTGCAGTCTGCCATCACTCACATAAAATAATACCTCCGGCACTTGTGTTTGAACTGAGACTAATGCTCTTGCTGTTTGCCGTTAATCTAGTGGCTAGGAATTTTTTGTTCTCTGCAGATGAGTAAATGCAATCTGCCAGATATCCTCCTGCTGTCACAGGATATAGCCTTCCTTAGCTTAGCTTTTTGCTCGTGCACAAAGGCAGGCGGCTTAGTGTTTGCCACCTCCTTCCCCCCAAGTATCTTCTCCCCCGAAATCTCATCTCTGCACCCAAGTCAGTAGCTGCACATTGAAAATTTCCACTGGATAGGATTCAGGGACAGTGTAAAATGATGGTTCAAGCTGGTTTTCTGTCAATACAAGCCAGCAAGTGCCCATAGTTTTACAATGTTAAAACAAAACCATATTATATGAAAAAGTTATTTAAAGCGTTGCAGTCTGGTACTGAATACATTAAAAAAAGACAGAACGATAATGTAAAGTGAAATAAAAGGTGAAATTCCAAAATTCAGGATTGAATTTGCGATTTCAATGTGACATTTTAAATTTCCCAGATGAATATGCAGTTCTACCCTGAGAATAGCAACAAATGTCAAAATGTTGACATTCTTCATAAAACAGTATTTCTGAGTTCTAACCAGCACTAGCTGTATATCAGCTGCTGACTCTGTCATTGCTTCTGGGTGGATTAAATTAAATGTTGTGTTGCTTCTGTTGAAATGAGGAGGAGGGGAAGAAGACAGTGGTGTCTCACACTGAGAAGAGCGGATCAGAGTTGGGACTTGTTGGCACTCTGTAGCACTGAGAACGGTATTTTTCACTCAAAGATAATACAGATCTCTGCACCAGAATCTTTGTGAATTTCTTCAGAATTTTCAGGTTGGGAAGAGTTGCAAAGAGATGATTTTGTTAACGGCTTGCTGATCTTTACTACAGGAATCTGGCACAGTCTCTCTTACACCCTAAACTTTTGAAAGAACCCAATTCTCACCTAAAAAAAAAAATGCTTACCATTCTTGTTTCAGAACTTTACAGTTGGTTCTTTGTATTATATTGGTATTATTTAAACACTCCTTTTATTAGCAAGACTGGCTGATGACACAAATTCATCAGATTTGTCTCTTAGGAACCACAGAGATACTTAGAATTGCCAAACAGTTACCTTGAAGTTAAAGATAACAGGGATCCTGTAGTTACGGAAGTAAGTCAGGTCAGCATATGCTGAGAAACCAACTTAAATTTACAGCTGTCTTTTTTTTTTTTGCAGGTTTTTGAGTTTTAGCCTTTATTCAGCCACATTGGGTTTGTAATAGAAGAGGAATAATTGAGAAAGAGGCTTTTGACATAATACGTGGATGTTCTTTCTTGCTCCTTCTTAAAATAAGCTGAGGACAATGCCTCCATACATGATAAGGAATGGGGCAGCCTTAAAGTTAATTAAGGGCTCTGTTCCTGTGCTGTTTAACTCTTGATAGCCAAGTGTGTGCATTGGCAGATGCTGTCAGGTTGTGTCACAGTCTAACGGGTAAGGATATTTTATCTGTGGCCATAAAATATAGTCAGCAGATACTTACCTATGGGTGAGAAGAAACATCTGTTGAGGAGGCTGTCTGGTTTCTGGGCAGCAGTAATTGCCTGAGCCCTAGGGCCATCTGAGCTCTGGTCTCTGGTGGGCAGCATGCTCTGCAGCTGATGAGGCAAAGACAGTTGGGCTTGCTTTCAGTTTACAGCTTTCGATTCTAAAAGCAGAACCCATAAAACTGAGTGCAGTTTAATTAATTCACAGGCATACTCTGGCTGTTGCGTGTGATGGTGCTGCTGATTACTGGAGGAGCTGATTCTTGATGTTTTAAAATACGTTCATGTCCAACCACATTGTAATTCTTCCAAAGCCAGGATGCTGAAACACATGGTGAAGTTGTTCTCCTATCAAATAATTTATGTTATTCCCAAGTTGATTGCTAGGACATGAAGCTAGGATGTGAATGAGCAAGGAAACTTGCCCACGCTTAGGCACTAAACCAGTAAGAGAGCTGGGGAGAAGTAGTAGACAGGGAGCGTCTCGATGCCTCTGGATAGCTTCTCTGCTTGAGGCAAGAGGAGCTCTGGCTGCTTTATTGGTGTGAAACTCAGGGGTAACGACCTGACAGTAATACTGGTTTCTGATGAGCAACTACTCCGTTCATAGCGTTGCTTTGGCTAATGGGGTATTTTTGGTTATGTCATTTGGAATGGACTGGCCCATGCCTGGGTGATTTTCCTACTGAGCTCTGTGAAACATATTTGTGGTCTTAATCCAGTTCTTAATGGAATGTGCACGCATATCATAGCAATGGTCTGTTACAAAGCACCAACTTTGTGCAGGGAGCTGTGCGCAGTTGAAAAGGTGATTCACTTTTCCACTGATAGGCGTGGTTGTGGACAACCACAACCTTGAGCCAAATACCTGTGTGAGCTGATCATGGTGCCTAGAGGGAAGTGCAAGCCGCGTAGGTTCCCACCTAAAATAGATTCTTGGTTATAAAGAGTAGAAAATAGTCTATTCTGGGTGCTGAGGTAGTATTTCTTCCTCCAAGAGTAAAGAGAAGAAATAATTGATAATATATGTTTACATTTATTGATCATAAATGTGCAGATATTAAACTTGCTTAGGCACTCACATAATGGACTTCCTGTTAAGATTTACCTCTGTATAACTATAAAGAAATGCAGTATATTAAGTGGAATAGCAGCCTTCAGGGGTGTGGCGGGGAAGGTTTCCTATCACCAGCTGGAAGAACTCCTGCAAGGCAAGCAGAATTTGCAATTGTACTGACAGTTTTGTTCTTAAATGAAAATAATAGTGAATTATGAAGTTGTAAAATTGTTTTCACAATAATATTTTGCTTTTATAACTCGTACTATTTCACTTAGTAGCTGCCTGGCTCCAGTGCAAGTTACATAACATGATGTTATGAATATGATGCCTCAACTTTTTGTCTAGGGAATTAATTTAAAGGCTCTAAACTTTCCAATCACATTTTTTTTCTTTGTTCCAAACACAGTGTATTCTCTCTGCTTGGGGAAAAAAAAGCCATCAGGCAAACTCTTTCTTGCAGTAGAATAGTACTCATATTGCTCTTTATCCACACTAATAGACTTTGTTTTTACATGGAACCTCAAAACAGTGCAGAGTGCAGTGTGCTGTCTGAAGTCAGCTACGTGAAACAAATTAGAAGAGCGGATCTGCTGCGTGTTAGCTGATCAATCCAGCATTAGCAAGGATTTTCCACTGTGTGTTTTAGCACCAGTACAGACAGATGAATTATTATCATCAGTATCATTCATCCCTGCCAGTTCAAGTTTTTTCTAAACAAACAAAATTTCCTCAAATGAATTGGCAGTAACTTAAACTGACGTATTAGGATTACTTTAGTCATCAGTAAAATGGAACCACACCTGGGCTGTAATAGAGCAGATGAGATAGAATCATGTTCGTCCCATTAATTCCTAGTTAGTGTATTTCAGAACACCTGAAAGATGTTCCCTTTCAGGGGTTTCCTCCAGCTTTGTGAATGCTGCTCACTCATTAAGTGAATCACCTCCTTTTCTGTTCTTGCTCTGAGAGCTTGAAGTGAAAACTCATGACTTTTTCAGAGGAAAAACTGCATAAATGACCAGGGAAGCTCCTGCTGTGTGTTTGCCACTGACAGATTCCATCTAGGCTGTCACCAGGAAGCCCGAGGGGTTATTTTCCAGTCTTAGACTACAGAAAAAGCCTCTTGTGAATTAGTGCCCTGTGACATCTGTACTCTTGCAAAGCCGAGTTACACGAGTACTTTGCAAGCTTCAGGTCTCGGGTGACCCCCATGGTTCTCTGTCTGATGATTAGCATCAGAGAGGTGGCTTGCACCTCCTTCTCCAGCCTGTGTTAGAAGGCTCTGCTGTTCTCTTCGCACCATCAAAGCCTGTTCTCTCTCCTGTTAAGCAACACTTGTGACCTCTTTTCCCCTAGGCTGCATCCCAAGAAAATCTTTAGTTCTTTCACTGCTTCATTCGAACACTTCAGATGGCACTTTCTCCTGAACCCATTTCCTTAACTGCATTTACTCTAGTCTGGGTTTTTCACAGCTTTTACATGTTTCCACATCATTTTCCCTAAGAGTGCCGATCTCTCAAGGTTTGAGCTTCAAATGGGGGCTTTGCCACTGTTGAATTTCCAGATCACTGAGGAAGTGGTGGGTGAAGCCATCCTGTTGATTTTAAGTATAGAGAAACTACACAGTTACTCTGCATGCGAATGTCACCCTGCGGGTAACAGAGGGTGCTGGAAATGAACAATTGAGTTTGTGCCTGTGTCAGATAGCTCACCAATAATATCTCCACATCTAGTTTTCAAATGTGAATTCAGCTTCCCACCTTTCTTTACCCTTTCACCATCAGTTCACCTTCTGATGAATAAGTACAGTACAGCAATTAAAACCACGTGTAATTAAAAGAAGTTCAGCGTTCAGGCATGAAGATAAGAAAGGTAAAAGGATAAAGACAACTGGAAGCTCAGTTCTATGTGACCTGCTTTTGAGTAAACAGCACTATATTCTACAGTCAATTATCCAAAAAGTACAGTGTGTTCTGCTGCCAAAAAAAGGTTGTCAGATAGAAGTGGTTAGTCAAAAGGACACATGCACTGGAGTGAACATTAGTCTATTGTACTCAGTATAATATTATACCAACAGGGCTGTTTTGTCTCTGGCTTTTTTTTTTGTTTTAATTTTTGACCACAGACAAGATTATGCAGCTTTTCAATATTATTTCATAAACATCTAATTGCAGGCTTCAGCAAGAGGTGCAGGCATTGCTAGGGAAATCAAATAAGGTATGCTCTGTGCAGCCCAATAATAAGGCTTCCAATACAAAAGTGGAAAAACAAGTCATTAGTTACAACCATCGAACGGAAGAGGTCTAATGGGAGCCACAGGATAAACATTCCATTTTATTATGTCTTCGTTATACGTTTTGCAAGACTCCGTGGTTATAAATTAAAATTGCTTTTTGCAGCAGTGGCTGTAAAAGTTCAAAATCTGTGAATGTACCTATTATTTTTATTTATATCTCAACGGGCTGCTACAGCAAAATTAACTTTTTTTCCTCCCTTTTTTTTTGTTAGTTAAAAGATGGGAAATGCATACAAATGAGTGTCTGAAGGCAGCACTCAAAAGTGCCACTCTTTTTTTTTTTGGAAATCAAGATGGTATCAATTTAAAATGAGTGAGAAAAGGTGCGGGAGAACCAAACATCCCAGATAAAATGAACTACTTTGGCATTACACAAGCAGGTTGTATCTGCTGTTTGTTTATAAATTTAAATTAATGCTAGCGTAGAAGTCCAGAGCATGTACAGACAGATGAGAGGGGGTTTAAACTTGAGAGCATGTTGCTGACAGAGAGGAAAGCTTTCCAGTGCTCCTCTGCAGTTGGGTTGGCAGTCCTGAGGCCCCTGATTACCAGCTGGAATTGGTGGCAGAACAGGGTTTTCCCATGCCTTCTGCTGCCTTCTGAGCAGGCAGATGTATTGCTGTCTCAGGGAATGCATCCAACCTCTGAATCTCCACTCCGTGCTCTTTTCTTAACCTCCCAGCAAAACAATTAATTTGTTTTTTAATTCAGCTTTTGGAACTCACTACCTCAAGGTAACAGGCTGAGATTTGCGGAGTGGAAGTTTGTGGTCTTTGGAAACATCTGTTTCTCCTTTTAAAAAGGATACGAAGGATATGCAGCCATATAAACCCCTCATCAACCCTTCTGCTTCCATTTAGGAGTTAATCATTAACGTTGAGACCGCAGAGGCTTCTCTTGAGGACAGGCTCTCCCATACCTGTGCAGGAGATCGGTGGCTTTCACCTTGAAAACCCTCAGTGTCAGCAAATTCCTTCAGAGCTGTGGTTCCTAGTCTATGAGAGCCTGTTGTCAGAAGCTTAAATTCATTATGCGGAGGCCTGCACTTCCAAGGGAAGAAAAATAATGGTATGCAAATTAAGAGGAAGAAAACTACTGCCCTCGGGACTTTCTTACTCTTCCACATTAGCATTCCCCATGTGCCAGTGAGGAGGCAAGCCAAGGTGGTATGGCTAGGGTTGGGAATTCCTGCTGTGGAGGGCGATGAGGTTCACGAGCATCCTTCTTCAGGGACAGGACAAGAAGTGTCTCCAGGCAGGGACCTCAGCTCCTCACTGGGATGGATCAGATCAAAGCAAAAAAGGATGTGTGTTTCTGAGTCTGCATGGTCCTTCTCCTGCTGCTCCCTGGTTAGCACCATTATCATTTTGCTAGTGTGGCTTAATAATTGTTCTAAATATGAGATAATGTCAGGAAATAACACCATGGGACCTAATTGTTTTTCTATCATCTGGTAATTAAAAAAAAACTGTGCTTAGTGCCGAGGGACCTGTTTTAGAGTAGAAACCTGAATTTTTCTATACAAGCTGAGTTCCTGCAAACTTTGCCTCCCACTGTGCTGACAATTTCTGAGAAATTATTTTATTTCCCATTTTAGATGTCGGACAGTGACTCAGTGTGCCCTGGAAATACTATCATTCGAGCAATTTTCTCATGTGGTAGCTCAGCTTAATGTCAGAGAAATGGGTAGTTATGAGTCCAGACACTAGAACGTTGGACTTAGGTTCTAAAAATACATGTTTGGTTAACTTTCAGCTGTCAACAACTTTTCTACTGCCACATATGCTAGGAAATTGAATAAGTGGCCTAACGCAATCCCAGGCACATTCTGTGGTCAATAGAGGTACCTACAGGAAGTTAAATGTGTATAGGTAATGCAGATAAAGACTGGTTCCACTTGTGCTGTGCATCGAGTATGCCTTGCTGTATGGAAGTCTGGGAGTGGAATAGTAAACAGTTTGCTAAGAAGAGCAAGTGAGCAAATGTGGGTCTGGATAGGCCTCACTAGTGTGCCTGAATTCTCAATTGTCTCATGTCTGGCTTTTGGCGAGGCAGTTCGGTATTTTTGCTTCTTAGTTTCCTGTGTAAAACAGGTATAATGTTTGCCGCTGTATCACAGTGGGGGTTTTGAGACTTGATTGTCTGCAAAGTAGTTTTAAAGTCTATAAATGCAAAATGTTATTCTTGTTTTCTTTGTGAAAGGCAATTGGAATCATGTGCATAGCCTCTCACAGCAGGCAGAGTGGTTATTTGCAATGAAGGATATTTTTGCACTTTTGTATGGAAACTAAGAAAAGACCTCTCTTAAAACTGTGGGTATTCATCATTAGAAACAGTTAAAATTTATCATTTATGTAGTTTTTTTAATGCTTTCAGAGCCCTCTTATGAATCTTAACTAAATTCTTCATAAAGCCTCTGAAGGGCACATAGCTGTATCCCACTTTTATAGTCATTTCCCCATACTCACAGAGGGAAAGTGGCTCTGCCAGGCTCACATGGGCAGCGGCCACATGGTTTTCTTCTCCACTGGTCTGTGTCCCAATGCAGTGTCACAGGGACACTAAGGTACCTGTGCTGGGGAGATAAAATGGTCTCAGAGATGCAGAATGATTTAATTAACCAAGCCATAGAGTTTTAAGGATGAATTAGCTCTTGGACTGTGAGATATATACATGCTAGCCTTGAGGAACGGTGCAGTGTTCTGACCTTGTCTGGTCTGAAGACTTTGGTGAAGAGACAGTACAGTGGACTAAGTGCCTGTTTTGTTTTGTTGCCAGGCAGGAGGAAAGGCTGGTGAAATCAGGTACTGCTACCAGCCTCTTGGGCTTCTCTATTACTGTCACATCCATGTGTTTTATGCAAGCCAGGTACAAGGA
Organism: Pavo muticus; assembly: GCA_016647715.1. Classification (NCBI taxonomy): domain Eukaryota; kingdom Metazoa; phylum Chordata; class Aves; order Galliformes; family Phasianidae; genus Pavo; species Pavo muticus. The sequence continues at coordinate 540,224 of JACDJE010000347.1, forward strand.
ATGTGGGAAGTGAGGAGGAAGATCAGTGTTGTTGCCCCAGTGTTCAGGATTGTTCAGCCACTCCTGAATGGCTCATCTGATGTTTGGTGGCTGCCTTATGCCCCATTCTGTTTTAGAAGGCTCAAAAACAAACACATTTATGAAAAGAACTGTTTTGCAGCTGAAATTAAGCTATCTCTGTTCATGTCAGTGTAAAGACTGGAGCACAAGTCTTATGGGGAGCAACTGAGGGAACTGGGATTGTTTGGTTTGGAGGAGGCTCAGGAGAGACTTCATCACTCTCTCCTTAAAAGGAGGTTGTGGTAAAGAGAGGATCAGCCTCTGCTCTCGGGTAACAGCAATAGGACAAGAGGCGATGGCCTCAAGTTCTGCCAGGGGAGGTTCCGGTTGGATTTTAGGAAGCATTTCTTCTTTGAAAGAGTGGTAATGCACTGGCACAGGCTGCCCAGAGGGGCTGAGGAGTCACCATTGCTGCAGGTGTTAAAGGAAAAAGGTAGATGTAGGGACATGGTTAGTGGGCAATATTGGTGGTAGGTGGGTGGTTGACTAGATGATTTTAGAGGTCTTTTCCAACCTTAATGATTCTATGATTATTTCCGGCTTTTGGAAATTTGAGACAAGAAGCCAGGAAGAGAAACATACAAAGATGAAAAAAAGCCTTAGTAGATGCCACACTATATATGCAAAACCCATGCACATTGCATGCATGGGATGCTATTTTAGCAGCAAGTTTGATCTATCCTATGAAGGCACTTGGAGACACAGTGTAGTTTACCATTTTGTGATGTGTATATTGGGCCAGAGTGATGTCAGCATAGTTGTGTTAACTTTGAAGCAGCTGTGTTGATTTAATAAAGCTGGGAGTATGGATCAGAGGTCTTGTCATCTGAGCTTCTCAAACAACAACTAGGAGGCTGAGTAAATCACAGCATAGCCTTTCTATTTGGTGGCTCCCTGCCTTTCCAAAACATGTAACACATTGCACCCATTTCTGATGTTACAGTGACTTTATGCTTACCTTTAGGGGAATCTGTACCTGATTCATCCTTTTGGACTTTCGTATGCTTAACACTTCTTGATGAATTCTTTTGTGAGAATGGACAAAATGTTGGCTACAATAGAAATTCTGAGTAAACTGAGTTTTACTTTCTGTATAACAAAGAAGAGAAGGCTCTGGGAAGACCTGATAGCAGCCTCTCAGTACCTAAAGTGGGGCTATAAGAAAGGAGGAGACAGACTCTTCAGCAGGGTCTGTTGTGAAGGGACAAGGAGAAATAGTTTCAAACTAAAAGAGGGGAGATTTAGATTGGATATAAGGAGGAAGTTTTTCACAGTAAGGGCGATAAGGTGCTTGCACAGGTTGCCCAGAGAAGAGGTGGATGTCCTTGGAGACAGCCAAGGTGAGGCTGGACCATCAGGGGCTCTGAGCACCTGATGGAGCTGTAGGTGTCCCTGTTCATCACAGGGAGTTGGGCCAGATGGCCTTTAAGGATCTCTTCCAACTCAAACAGTTCTATATTTCTATGATTCTATGAATGGCCTGACAGACTTTGAGCCTGGGTTTTACTGCGAGGTTTCAAACACCCGCATGTATGCATATTTAGGCAAATATTGGCTGGGTAATGCACTTGTAGAGCTCTATTCATGTTCTCAGTGTTGGCTGTTCACCTGTGATTTCTGCTCCTATCCAGTGAGTTCGCAGTACTGTAAAGTCAAGGACTGCAGTTTTTAGCCTTCAGCTGAACATGGGCAAAGAGAAATGTTCATCCAAAATGTGGTTTAGTGCAAATGGCTTAATGTCAGTCTTTGGCACACTGAACAAAGAATTCACCAGTACAGTTAGCTTGAATCTTGTATTCCCTTCCTTCCCCCTTGGAGTTACCACAGATGAGCTGTCCCACACTGGTCTTCCATCTACCCTCATTCTTTCTTCGTTGTGACTGGTGGGATCTCAGGGAAGAAGGCAGAAGACTTCTGTCTGCAAGCAGACTGGGAGTGAGAATGCTTCTATAGAATAGGTGAATAGCTGGCAGATGGGGGAATCAAACTTTGCTTGTGTTAATTAACATGCCCAGGTCCAGAGACTGAGTTGGTGTTGAAGTGGGGAAGTGAAGCCCGGGGTTTTGACACGCAGCCGTCTGTGCTTCCTCTTAAAAGGAGAAGTTGTGAAGGCACCTGTCAGGTCTGGGTGTGGTCATGTGGGGCCATCCAAACTGACAGATCCAAGTTTCAGTGAGTCTTTTGGTTTTCCTTTGTGTCCCTGGTGTGCTAGATGGTCAGAGAGGCTCTGAGGGAAAAGAGCATATCTGGGTGTCATCCTGGGAGCTTCAGGGTGCTGGGGCTGGGCAAGAAGCTGCATTCATGATGTCTTTCAGGTGATGCCACAGAATGCCGATTGCCTCTGACTGGGATGCGCAGGCACGGGGCAGTAAGCAAAGCAAACACCGTGGCTGTGCATGTGCTTGCACGCCAGAGCACAGTGGCCTTGTCAGTTCATTTCAGAACACAAGGAGAAGGGCATTGATGGAAGTCACCAGCATTCCTTAGCAAAAGATATTGTTTATTAGGGTGCAGCAATTTCTGTACAGTCGTAACCCAAAGATTAGGGCAGCCTGGCAGCTGAGCATGCCCCACGTTGCTGCTCTGAATGGCTCTGTAGGAGCCAATCTCCAGAAAGGCTTTGTGTGTAGCTCAAGGCACAGTCTAAACCATGGTGCAATTGCTCCCTGTTCTCTGTCTCTTGCCACCACCACACACGTGTGTGTTGTTCATAAATGTACCTGTCCGCTCCTCCTCACCCTACATCTCCGTCTCTCTTAGCATATAAGAAATAATTTGTTCTGTTGTAAGCAGTGGGCTCCTCGCAGGATTGGCCTTCAGCCATTCATGTGTCAGCAAGGCAACAGCTCAGGGCCAGGCCTCTGCCACGTTTGATGCTCTGTTGACCTAGCGGAGTTTGTCCTGCTTATTTCTTGCAGCAGTGGGTCCCAGCAGTTTATTGCTGTTTCCTTTCCTGTCTCCTTAGCACACTGTTCTGTAGTACCAACAGTCCTTGCTTTTTTATTTTTGTGTTTTTCTCCCCAAGTCAACAGCCTGTTATCCTCAGCAGTGCCTGCGGTCCCCTGTGCTATGGGAGGCCATCGTGGGTATCCACAGATGCTTGGCTCACTTTATCTATGTTATTTGGAAATCTACTGGAGCCACGTATGCAGGTTGGCGTCTCTAGTGACCTGCTCATTTTCTCATCAGTGCATGAGCTGTTTAGGTCCCAGTCCTCCCTTTTTGAGTGCCTAAGGAGCTGCTGGCTTTCCTGAGCACTTTTGTTCTCTAGTTCTGGGATGCTGGCACTTGTGAAGCTGGAGCAGTTGATCTATGTGTATTTACTTTATTGTTTGCTCTTGTCACACCAGTTCTCCTCTAATTACACTGCCGTGGATGGGAGCCAACAGGAGGAGGACAACTTGTACTGCACAATGTGAGATGGCACAGTGTGAGGGAGGAGCTCATTCTGCCCTTTAAGCAAATGTTTAACATTCACAGGAATGTCCGAAGTGCTCTCCTTGCTCTTAGCGAGCTGGGGCCTGGTTGTGAACAGTTGCAAATAGCTGCTTGTAGCCTTGCACATGAGGCCCTGCGTGGTACAAACATGCGGCTGTTCTCAGATAGGTCTTCCCTCTGAACGAATGGTGTCCAGGATGCCAAGTCGCCTTTGAGCCAAGCAGCACTTACTGAGCCCACCAAAAGCTCTGTGATCGACTGAGGCAAATCCACCTTTGAAAGCTGAACTAAGGCAATGTGATGACTCAGAAACATCAAGGGATTTTTTTGTTTGTTTGTTCTGAACCACAAATGATCCTGTTTGAGGTTTACCTAGGGTCAAGCTACGAACTATAGAGCAAGACTTTGACTATGCTCATGTTTGGGGCTCAGCTCATTATAAGGAGTGCCAGTCCTAAAGCAGGATACATAATCAGATCTGAATTTCACTTCAGAGCCAAAATCTGTGGCTTCTATGGTTCTGTACTTTCTGTAAAGCAGACACTATATTCAGTGTAACACTGGCATGTTACCGGTAAACAAGCAAGTCCCAAAAGTAAACACCAATAAAACAGGAAAGCTTTAAGCAGAATTTAGCTCATCAACATTTCCAGTATTTTTTCAATGATTATCTTTTTTTCCTAATGTTTTCATCATCGTCTTTTTGTTGATGGTGGTTTGACTGTACAGATTTCTTCTAATGTGAGCTGCATGCCACATCTTATGGGCATAGTGTGTCAGAGAGGAACATGCACCTGATTTGGAGGGAAATCCTGTTCATGCATGAAAATAAAATAAAGTTTGTGTAGTAGGTACAAATTGGATTTGTTTTCACCTTAGTGTGAGCATAATACTCATGTGGGGATAGGTGGTGCACACTCCTGATACAAAACCAGTTTGTCGATCTTCCTCAAGTCAGTGACAGTAGCTGTAAAGTAGCTGGGAATCCCGGGGAGTAGTGAAGGAGGATTCTTTGGGGCATGTTACATCTCAGGCTGGGGAATGTAACTTTTGCTTTTTGTATCTTCACGTGTGATCTTGCCAAAGTTTCTAGCATGCTCATGGCTGTCTTCATTACTGCTTTGCTTTTTTTTACTTGCGATCATCTCAGCTTCATTAATAACAACTAACCCCTTTCATCACCCTGTCTCTCTGTTTATTTAGAGCTTGACCTTTTGAGTATTTGCTCTAACAGTTTCTCTTTGTGAAATGTTCAACTGCTGAAAACAAGTTCCAAGAAAGGGAATGTTATTTTTCTGTTGCCTACTTGCAATGTTCAGAAGATGTGCCCATGCACCTCTGTTTCAATAGGAGTGCACCGAAGCCACTCTTGCCTGTTTTGAGGTGCCTAGGGCTTAGGAGATGGTGCCCTGTAATGGATGTTAATGATTGCAATTTGGGCTGGAAGGCAGCATTAAGATGTACTGGCAGCAGTGTTCACAAGGGGGTCAAGTACTTTGTTCTGCATCTCCTTTGAGAAATTCACTCTGGGAGATGATGACTAGACAGAGTTTATCCAGAGCTGACTACATACGTGAACAGCCCTTTCTGCTATTCGTGGGGCTGGCTATGGGAGAGATCCCACAGAACTTGCAACATTTAGAAGAACAATATTGTCTCTTTTGTACCTTCTAGCACCTAGAATGCATATAAAAGGCAGAGAGATCTAGCAGTTTAAAAGGGCCTGTACATTTCTAGTTTTATGTCATCCTTAGCTACAGTCAGAAGTAAAATGTAGCAATATTAACAGGACAGCAAGGTCTTGGTTCAGTAGTCATTCTAGAGGTGACTGTGTTGCCCTCTGAACCGCTAACACGAGTTCCCATTTGAAGAAAAGAATGCAGAAGGTGTTAGCAGGAAGAAAAGCAGAAACTCTGGCCAACGTAGAAGATCAAGCACCTGCTTGGCTGAAAATGCACAGAAGCCCTGTTGTCCAAAGCAAAGCTGGAGAATGAAAGACGCAGAGCAGGATACTGAGGCTTTGTGTCTACCACAAACAAAAGAAGCTTGGAAATGATTGTTATATAGGACAGCACTTCGGGTAGCTCAGTGTTAGGAACTAGGGTAGAGTGACTCTGAAGGGTTTTGACAGAGCTCTAGCGTGCAACTCCTCTGCTAAGTGTGTGAGAAACGAAAAACCACAGGGAAATTACTGCAAACTCCTTTGTCAAAGCTCTGAGAAACCTTCCAGTCTTTGCCTTTTCCAAACTGGTTATGTCAGCCTGAGCTATCACTGTTCCTAAACCTCATATACTACAAAACACAGCACATGTGCAAGCTGCAGAGTTGCTGTCTAATGATGCACTGTTCCTTATTGCCTACAGACTGGTTTTTGCAGGCGTAAGGCTTGCGCTTTGGGTTTGGGTTCTAGAGCCCAGCCCTGAACTTGAGAGACTGAAACATCTTGAAGCAAGAGGTGGTCCTTCTGCTACTTCTGCACCTTATTTATTTAGCAATCCTGTTAAAATTATTAAGATTGATTATTAAGAATGACAAAAGCCATGGTCAGATTCCACCTATATGGCTCTGAGAAGAGCCTTGAGAAGCTAAACTTTGCGGTGTGTGATGTCACCATTCGACTGCACAGTCACCTGCACTGCTGTAACCACATGGTGCAGGAAACAGCAGTGCATTAAAAAGAGAAAACTTGCTGCTCCCATCACAGTCATTTCAGGCTGTAAGCCTGGTCTGGCCGTGTGTTCTGGTGCATAACAACTTTCACTGGCTGTGGGTTCTGGCACCCGCCTTGCACTCAGGTTTCTCAACATTCAATCTGTTGATTAAGAGCCACGTTTTATTTAAGTCCTGTAGGATTTGCAGCTGGCCAGAGAGCTCATACTGGAGCGAGTACTGTGCCTTGCAGGGCCTTGTGATCCATCTATGAGAGCCAGTAACCTCCCATTGCCACCTGCTCCAGGTATAGACATGGCTGGGCTCTCCCCCAGCTAGTAACTGTTGCTGACACCTGATTCCTAGTATCTCAGCTGTAGCCAGAGAAACCTTCCAGTCTTTGTCTTTTCCAAACTGGCACAGACACAGATACTCCTTCCATGTTGCTGCTGTTATGTACTGATGGTTGTGCTTCTAGGGTTTGGTGAAAGACCAAGCAAATGAAGCAGCAAGGCTTATACTCAGTGGCATTCATTGGGCTTTGGGTCATGTTCTAGGGACAGACTGAAGTATTTAGTAGCCAAAATGCCACCAGGCTGCTAAAGACAAAATTTTAACAGTCCTAACTCCCCTCTATCAAAGAATAGCATCCAAGCCAAGCAGCCTTTGTCCTACTTGCTTTGTGGTGGCATTACAAGGAGGGTGCTTTGGAGATGGGCAGCCACATTAGCCCAGTTCTGTTCATCTGTGACCTTCGTCAGAGATGGGACATCATTTCCTTCGTGTCCTGTCCTGCAGCAGTGAAGAGAGTGGAAGAAATGGGGCAACACTGGCCAACAGTTGTAGGAAAAGTGGGGGGCACCCAATGACTGTGCAAATAAGTGGGGAAGGGAAATAGGGAAACTTCCTGGTGACAGTGGAATTCAACTAATAGGTCCCTGCAGCTGTCTGCCTTTCTGGCTGCACTTTCTATGTTGATCTCCAGCGTGGAGAGCAGCAGGATAAGCCAGAAGTCTTTCCTGCTGGCATAGAGGAGCAATTTGGGTGTCTGTCTGCCAAAACATACATTCTTAAGAGAACAGCCAGATGCTTCAGTTCATTGAATGTTAGAAATGTAAAGGCCTCAAGGGGCTTTAACTATCTCACCCCACTCTTGTCGGTGAACCAGATCTAAGTATTCTTCAGGAGCAGCTCTGCTCCTGGCAAAAGCCACTTGTGGTTGGAGAGGGCTGGTGCTGCCGAGCACTCGCTGGGCTCCCATCTAGGTTCCTGTTGGTGTCATGCCGTGAGGAAGCCAAGGCTCTTCTGGCACACACTGCCAGCCAGCACTGTCAAGGTGTTTGTCCCATGCCAAGATTGATATCAAGAGAAATGCAGACCTGTATGGGATGCAAGGAGCTATATAGTAGAGTTGGAAGGGTTTGAGACCAGGGATGCTTTGTTTCCTGTCCTTATAAAGAAGGAAATCTGCAGTTTGGTTGCCAAATGGTGAATTTCTTTCTATGATATAAATCCTGGCCTTGAACCCTGGTTTTGAAAGCACAAGTTGCAAGCAGATCTTTCTCATTAGAGATAACTGTGAAGTTAGAGATTGATACTGCAGCAGTGATACAGCTGTAACATGTTTGTAATCTTTCTTCTCTTTTTTTCTCTCCTTTGAGGCAAATTTTTTCTCAGCATTAGATGTAGATGTATACATCTATATTTAGGCTACTGAAGAAGCAGCCCGAGGTATGCTTTTCCATAGCACAAAGCGTTTGACTTCAATAGGGACTGCAGGGACACGGCAGTTCTGAAAAGATGACCTCTGATTTGGTGTTTACAGATGCATTTCAAAGCTTGACTTCATGCATGTGAATTTTGAAAATGCTTGACCTAAAGTTCTTCTCCCCTCTCATTTTATTGCAAGCTCTTATCTCACCATTACTACAGCAGGTCACCATGTTATCCCTGAGCAGCAGCCATCAATAAGTGTCAATTTCTAGCAAATGAATTCAGCAGCTTGCCTATATATATATATGAATACAACATATATAAATATATATGTTGTAAATATATATATATTTACAACAGCTGTTTAAAGATGACAAAAATTGTGAAATCTTCCAGTCTTGTCATTGAGAGTTTATATTGTTTTTGTTGACGAAACAACTTCACAGCTCAGCTGTGAACCGTAGGGTTTGGGGAAGCAAAAGACTTTTGATAGTGTGCAGCAGTCCAAGAAATTGAAGATAAAAAGCAACTTGCTGGCATTTTGTCCACATTTCTCCATCGTTGTCAGGGCAAGAGCTTCCCCTTGTCCTCTAATAGAGCCTGAGAAATTTCCAGCCCCTCGAACAAGGGCGTGTTTATCTCTGGGGGCTGAAGGAAGAGATGTAGGCCTTGGAGGGCAGGAGTGGGCACAACCACACTGAGCGCAGCAGCTGTTCTTTCTCCACTTCACATCCTGCAGTGGAAAGTTCCACTGCAATATTGTTGGTTTACAATTACAAATTTTATATGCTGAGGAAAGTTTGACTCTTTTGGACATTTTGATAATGGCCAATAAAACCTCTTCCATAAATCTGGAGAATTCCCTGGTTTCTGTTTGCATTCTCATCCTTTGTGCAGGCCAGTGGCTCTCATTGACACTTATTTATTCTGCAGGCAACTAACTGACTAACACAGTTTATGGAGTAATTGCAGCATTATGCAACAAGTGGGATGGTTTATGGCCCTGGGTAGATGCAGATATAATTGTAACAACTAATACAACTGTTTTAGCAACCACCATAACGCCAGTTTGGTTCATAAAACTCCAAATTGGATTGAAAACAAAGTGTCTTAAAAGTATGCTTCAGGAATTAACCTCTATTTAACAGACAAGAATGTTTTGTTTTTTTTTTTCTGGCTGCTTTTAGCTTCTGAATTTATTCTAGATGTCATTCTCTTTTTCTTAAAAGTGGGGATTTGCTGTTGTTTCTGAAAACTGTGGTCTGGTAGTTCAGTATATTCATCAGTCAAAAAAAAAGTAAAATATTATGTTAGTATCTTCTGTTAGAACAGTAGTTATCTCTTGTATCTTGTATATTCCTTTAGTGTAATGTTCACTCTTGTCTTCCTCCAAAGAAACCCACCCAGTCTCCAGGGATAAAATCAGACCGTTGGGTAAATCCAATACTAGACTGTGCTAGCCTCTGAAAATAAATTATGGTTTGAAAACCTGGCCCTTGGCTAAACTCCCATTGACTCTGAATGAGACAAAATTTTACCTGTGATAGAGTAAGCATCATTTTTTTTTCCCTTAAATGAAATTTAGTCAGATCAAAGGCCCTTTAAGTGTCCTTGTCTTTTTCGTTCTTTCTGAAAATTACGTTCTCATCTTCAGCCAGAGCCCTTATAAAACATGCATGAACTTAAACCAAAAATGAGCTCACAGAATTGTCTTAAGTCTTGGTACGGAGCGTGGAGCCATTTTTTTCTTTTTGCCTTAACATTTCAATGGATCACAGCTCCAGAAGCTGGGTGCTCTTGTCCTCTGAGATGAGCATAAATACAAAGATCCCAAGATATAATTTCCTGCACCTGTATTGGGCACCAGGACAAGTGACTCAATCTTCTGAGTGCTGTTCTCATAGTGTTTTCTGCTATCCTCACTGAATTGTTCAGCTTCATAATTTAGATACTGCATGAGTGTACATTTATTTGTGTATGAGGGCTGCTCCGAAAGTAATGCCTCCTTTTTATTATCTTGGTCCACAACATAGGGGATGGGTGTTGGTGGTTTGGCAGTAAAAGTTGAACCTTCTCACCAATATCTCATTATATTTTGTTGCTGTGTGACAGATGGCAGCAGAGGGGTGACAAAATGTTGTCTGACATGGAAGTGTGTATGGAGGAAAGGTGTGGAATTGAATTCCTCCATACAGAAAAAATGCCACCCATTGACATCCATCCAGTCTTGCTAAATGTTTATGGAGTCCAAACAGTGGATGTGAGCACAGTGAGGCAGTGGGTGGTGCATTTTAGCAGTGATGACAGTGATGTGAAAGACAAGTGATGTTCCATACAGCCATGCACGGCTGTCACACCACAAAATGAAGAGTGTCTCAATCAGCTGATCCACATAAAACAGCAAATTGTGACCATGGAACTGTGTATGGAACTGAATACTAGCTTAGTTGGAAACAATGGTGGCAACCTTGAAATATTGCTGTTTGTACCATGGGGGTCCCACGAATGCTTATACAGGATCAGAAAGAATACAGTATGCACATTTCTCAGGATCTACTGAACCAATACGAGGCTGAAGGTGACAGTTTCCTGAATCCCATCATTACTGGTGATGAGATGTGGTGTCACCACTAGGAGCTGCAATAAAAACAGCAGTCCATGGAGTGGCAACATGTGAATTCCGCATTGGACAGAAAGTTGAAGATGCAGACATCAGGAGGGAAAGTGATGTGCAGTGTCTTTTGGGATAGGAAAAGGATGATCCTCTTGGATTTCCTGAAACCTGGATAAACTATCAACTCTGACCACTGTATAATGATGCTGACTATGCTGAAGGCTTGAACTTCCAGAGTCAGGCCAGAGAAGATGACAACCTTTCTCTTGCAACACATTAACTCCAGGTCTTATACTATTTTGAAGACTGTGGAGCACATTGTCAGTCTTGATTGGGCTGTCCTTCCACACCCACTGTATAGACCACATTTAGCAGCTTCTGACTTCCATTATTCAGCCAATGGAAGATGGACTGCATGGGGAACATTGTCCCAGTAATGATGCCATCATAGTAGCTGTAAAACTGTGGGTCACCTCCGCTGGTGAAGATTTTTACTAGCACGGCTCTTCTTCATCACTGGTGAAAATGCACAGCTTATGGCGGTGACTGTGTTGAGAATTTACTCTAGTGTAATATTGTTGTGCTCTTTGTATCTGTTGTCGTTTCCATAGAAGGCATTACTTTTGGAGTGGCCTACAGTACAACCAGTTGCTCAGTTGAATTTATTTTAAACTGCCAAGCAAACTCATAAAGCTTTTTCTGTGTAAGCACTAGAGGATATCAGAAAACTTTTTTCCACATCGGAGTGCACCGAACTATGACACTTGGCCTAAGAGCAATAGTAGATTGCGGTCCTGCACGTGGAGCAGCACAATGCAGACTACTGGTGTGTGCTGGCTACCAGCCGTGCTAACAATAATATGTTCTGCAAATATCTCTCTGGTCATGCATATTTTAAAATGTGATTTTAGTAACTGAAGGCTTAATAGTAAACTTCCAAAGACTTAATGTTGTTTACACAACATACAAATTAGACCAATTTTGACAAGCCCTGAACCTTTGTCAGGTGCAGTTATGAGCTTGTTCTGTAACAGCACTGGACTTTCAGGAACTGCAGTAAACAACCCACATGAAATTAAAGGCCCTGTGGTGAGCTCCAGCCAGGGCAGTAGATCAACTGGAGGCTGTCCGCCTGCCACGGATCACCATCCATCTCCTCTGATGAATCACCAGGTTGTTCATGGCATTAAAAAACATGAGGTGGAGAGCAAAAAGGGTGTTATCTAGATGTAATGAACTCCTGAACTGACGTGAGGAACGTGGCATGTTGACAAGGTGTCATCACCTAAGAAGCAAAACAGGCCCCCTCACCTCTCAAGCCCAGAGATAGGTATCACAAAGCCACTGCTATCTGAACCATTATCTGTGGAACCAGCCGTGCGTGGTTGCCCCATTAACATTTCATGTGCAAAGAGATGAGGCTGTGTGAATGCTTAGAGGTCTCCCAGTGGCTAAACTGCAAGGCTTTTCTATTTTCTTTAATTGAAGACTTAGCACGCAGGCATGTGTGCGCACATAATCTTCAGCCTGGAGATTTCAAGCTGTTAGGTAAATGAAATATTTCAACAAGAACTTTTGGGGTTTTGTTACTGGTTACTGTTAGCCCTTAGTAAATTAGGAATAAATATTGCAAAGAGAGTTTCATTTTTCTTTAGTGCTATTGTCTGATGGCAGCTGGACAGATAATGCAGCCACGACACGGAACTCCGTTATACAGAAGTGCAAGTTGAAGCTCTTCTGAGGCTTGCAGGCAGAACCCTGCAGCTTTAGATCAGTAGTTGGAAGTATTTCAAATGATGAGAAGATAATGGTCACTCTGAAAGGTGAGAATTGGATTTGGATGGTGGGATTTCAAAGCCAAGTACTGTTCCAACAATTGCAACCCTTTCTGGCTGCAGGAGAACCATGCAGAAGGGAGGCCTGGGTCATAGTCACGTTTGAAGCATTTGTGCATCCCACTGATTGTAAAAAAATGTTTTTAAAGAGGGGAGTAATTAATCTCCAACTGCTACCACGAGGACTTGCTAAAAAGATGCAGGGCAGATCTGAACCAGGCATGTTATCAGCAGATTTCTTTTAGCATCTGGGGTATCTGCAGAACACACGGGATATTGATTCACTTTTATTTTTCCCTTTTTGCAATTAAGTGAATGTGTCTCCAGTCCTTTTCTGCCCACCTTGAAAACAGTGAACCACTCTGATTGCCAACAGGTGTTTAGTGGTTTTTAAAAAACCAATTTCCTTTGAGACATGAAGCAGCAAGACTTATCATTGTCTATAGCAAATGTTGGTTTAGGTTTCTGAATGTGATTTAAAGCACTGTGAGGTGTTAATTAACTTATTCTTGAGTCTGTCCTGCCCTCTTGTGAACCCAGATGTTGTGCTTCAACTCTGAGAAGGGGAAAGTGAACTCGACCACTGCATCTGTAGGTGAGAGGCTGGCAAAAAAAGAAGCACAGACCGCAGAACTGGTGAAAAGTCTGCTGTGTCTTTGGTCTTTCTAATGCATTCCTTCAACACAGACTAGTCTTTAAATAAATGTCTTTTCTAAAATACCCTCATTCCCTTTCCGCCTCTGTCATGGCTCAGGTTCCCAGCCACCGCCGTCCACTCTGCCCCTGAGCTGTGCTCCAGCTGCTTGGATCCTTCCTGCTTTGGGGATTAACAGGATATAAGCTGCTGACAGCAAAGGGGTGAGGAGTGGAGGCTGGGGGCCTCATGGCTTGCACACAACCACTTGCTGAGGAGAGGTGTGAAGCGTTGGGCCAGGCCTTGCTAAGGTCTGGGAGAGTTTTGTCATGTGCAGCACCAGTGAAAGGCTGTAAGAAGGAATTGCAATAGCTTCTGTGGGTATAAGCTTCCGTGGAATTTAGTTTTGGCTGGATGGGGGCCTCAGTTGTGTGTTCCTTTGATGGTAATTCAGATAACCCAGTGGAAATTTAAATATTCACTTATAAACCAGTATAAAAATAACACTCCCCATCTGTTTAACTAGTCTTGGTCTGTCTTGTAACAGTTCACTGACCATCTGTTACTGTGGCGTAAAGAGAGACATTATGAATCCATTTGACTGCATTTCAGACTTCAGTTTATTTTTGGTTACTAGTACATATGGACCATGTTCTGTTACTCTCCATGTGTTTGTTCACAAGGACTTCTCAGCACAAGTTTCCCTAGGAGGAGTGTTTCGGAATGGGGGAACAAGGGGAAGAAATGCAATCAATTTTCTACTTCAACAATAATAAATAGTTTCTAATTTGGATCCTGTCTTACTCCCTCTTCCTCTAGCAAGCTGCATGGATGGATGAAGCAGCCGGGGGGGGTGGCAACTCAGATGCGAGCTGTCTGCTTAATGAAGTAACTCTCAGGCATGCATAGTAAAACTCAGACAAAATGAATCATCTTGGAGTTCTCCTGTTGGTGTTTCTCCTCTCCCTCCTCTTTCTCATGCTGAAAGGTTTTGCAGGTTGCTCAGGGACACACGGACACTATCTCAGTGCTCGTTAGTCTCTGCATCCAGCAGATGCTGGTCTCATTTGGTTGCAGGACCTGCTTGCGAGACACGCTCTTGGTTTTAGCAATGGTACTCTGACTCACCCAAGTCCCAGTAGCCTCTGTATCAGGCAAAGATCAGGGAACAGGCTCATTGCCAGGAGCAAGCAGCGTTGTGAAAAGGAGCTGGTATTTGGCTCGGCTGCTTTGTGCTGCAGAGCACCATTTGTTGCCACATCTGTGGTGCATAGCTGGTTTGTTGACCTTTATTGAGTTCAGTGTTGGTGAAATGCATTGGAAGCAAATTTTTTCAAGATCATCATATTGTCCCTAGTGAACAGCTTCTGGGAAGGGGCTTCATCATCCAGCAGAGCTGCATGAGGCGCTGGAACTGGGTTTTCTTCCTACCTCTGTTTTACAACAGGGTAAGTTCATTCATGTCTGTAGTTCTGCTGTTGGGTGACACGAGGTGGAAGTGAAACTTCCACCTAACCACGTATTAGCTAGGCAGCCACACAGCTGCTAGGTGATTGAGGTGAGTGTTGACATAGTCTCCATTCCTTTCATAGTAGTGTTTTAGAAATGCCGTGCAGATGATAAGAAGAGTTCCAGGAGTTGGTCTGTAACCCTTGCTCATCAAGTGTTCTGTACTTTCTTTCTAAGTTAGTTCGTTTAGACAAGCAACAACATCAATTCAAGCATCAACGGACACTCAAAGAGAATCAAGTTCATTTCTACATCAGCCAAAAGCCATCCTGACTTCTTCAGTCAGGAAATCCTTCTAGTGCACACAAACACGAGGGGGAAAAGTACAGACGTGATAAATGCTGCTCTGGGAAAAGCAACTTAAATACCTGAATGCAGCAGTACCTCAGTGAACTACTGCTTCCAGTCTGGGAGGAGTTTCAGGATCCTACCAGAACCTCAGGATTATTGACTGTTAAGCCAGACGAGTGAGCTCCTATGCAGGGTGTTAAAGCAGCTGAGTCCCTCCCACTGGGAACTGATAGGGCTTCTGTGCGTAGAAGAAAACAATAACAGACATGTAGAGCAAATAGGATTATGGTTGTGCATTAATTATAAACTAATTAGCCCCCTTATTTTTAGACAAGGCCTACTTTATAAAAATCAGGTGAAGGGATTTCTGGCATATATTACTTACCAAAGCTTTGTTAACATCTCACCACCTTTAATCCCTCTCTGTTCTTACCTGTATTTAGTAATCTATCTGAATTAGCAGTGGTGTGACCCATTCTCTGCAGAGGCCAGACTGCCAGCTTATAGAAATTACTGAAACGAGGCGCCAAAGTAATGTAAGGACAAATGCCTCCTCGTACAGATTGGCATGAACACTGGAGGCAGCATTTGAGCGTAATATTGACTAATTATTTAACCGTGAGTGGCAGCTCTGAACATTGTGTTCTTTTTGCTTCGCTTCCCGCATTTACTGTGAATCTAATTACTAAGGGAGCAAGTATTTCTTCTCAGGTCGCTGAAAACACAGCAGCTAGCTTTGGGAAAGCGCATGGGATGCAAAGCGGAGGCAGCAGCAAACTGTGTGCCAGCTAGTTCTTGTACTAGAGCTAGTACTGGTGTGTGAGCACTGCTACTCGCAGAGTAGGAAGAGCAGGTGTTTGCAGGAATCTGGTCTGAGAACCCAAAAGCTGCTGACAGGAGAAAAATAGATCTTGGACTCAATATGCGTGGTTTGAAATGAGTGGCTTAGATTATCGGGAATGTGACTTTTTGTTGTTGTTGTTCTTATCCATGGGGCTTGACTTTTTAGTGATAATTCTTTATGTGATGTGAACAAGAAATGTCCCCAGCTGCATGCACTTCAGTAGGGGTCATGTGAATCAGGGGGGTACGACCCTTAAGAGGGATGTAAGCTTCTGACATTCACTTTCTGTACAAAAGTGAGGTATTGACACAGGCTGCCCAGGGAGGTGGGGGAGTCATCGTCCCTGGAGGCATTCAAGAACAGTGGAGATGTGGCACTGAGTGACATGGTCTAGAGCAATCGCAGACATGGGTTGATGGTTGTACTGGTTGATCTTAATGGTCTTTACACCTTAATGATCCCATGAAAATCTCCATGCTATAGTGGGAAGCTTTCTGGATTTAAAGGAATGTGTATGTATGTATAGTACTAATCTGGATCCGCAGAATGAGAGGAAAAATCCTTCAGTTAAATGCCTCGTGGAAGACTTTGGTCCTTGGGTTTATTCAGGGAGCTCTGGGAGCAGCTGAAGGACAGTAGGTGCCCTAGCAATGGAACAAAGCTTGCTGGCTTGCTGACCAGGCCCTGCGATCCAGGCTGCACACACCTATGCTTCCCTGGCAGATTAGCCATCAGTTGTGGCAGGGTAAGGACGCCGTTTGCTAAAAAAGACCACATTGCTGCTGCCTTGAGGTACATTCTTAGAGGCTGGAGTCATGTGCAGTATAAATATATCCTCTTACCCTTTCATCTGGAGTCAGATGATGCCAGGATATTATATTAAATGCTGCGTTGTAGTGTGTATGCTAAGGATGACTTTGTGAATGATACTTTTTTCCACAATATATTAGGCGGAAATCCCCTAGCTCTAAATCAGGGTGTTAATGCCAACCGTATCTCTTACTTCCTTTCCATTAAGCTTTATTGAGTTAGTTATGGTTGCTTCTTGCTGACTTTCCTCTGGGAGAAACGCACTGGCTGTCTTTCCTGAAAGTGCCCACTGGGTGATTTTAACTACAGAGGTTATTGAGACATGCCAGGACCAAGATGTCAAGGTTGGCCTTGAGCTTCTGTCTCTGTACTGCCGGAAAATTTATTTCTCAAGTAAAACAATTGCCAAAAACCCATTATGTAACTTGATGTCTTTTGTTGCTGGTTATTTCCAAAGTCTGCTGCAGGGCTCAGATCCCAAAAATCACTTATAATAAACTTGCAGTTGCTTTGTTTGTTTGTTTTAATTTAAGGTACATTTTCTGCAAACACAAAGCTGCACTGCTCTCTCTTTGCCCTTGATGCTGAGTTGGTTGTGCATATTAATTAAGGGCCAATTGGAAGAGCAAGTGCAGAGCGGTGCAAAATGTGACTGAGCACATGTGCTGTGCTGCAGTCTGCAGTGTTCTGTGTTGCACCACTTTTTGATGGGATTTGAAAAATTACAGGTGAAAACATACTCTTCCTTTATTAGCCGCTATTATGAGAACCATATGGCTTAAACTGAGGAACAAATTGCACCTGGCATGTATCAACCTACCATGTCTCCATAAATGAAGATCATTTTTTAAGCGTAGACTAAAGGGGAAATGAAGGTGGGTTGGTGTTGTTTGCACAAATACTCGAGGAGATGCTGGCGCTGCCTTACGTTTTTAAGGTCATGCCACAGGGTTGCTGGGGGATGATGCAGTACTGCACAGTAAGTTTCTATAGGAATGTTCATGTACTGATGTGCACATGCATTCAACTTTTTATATTCCCTCATAAAATCAGAATCATAATCATTCTTGTATGTGTAGAGCACAGCACGTGATACAGAACACGAATCTGTGCAGAGTATTTGCATACTGGCGTGCTGCTGCTGCTGTGCTGCTGAGGAAAGTTCAAGATGAGACCTTGGCCACCCTTGCCTGCCTTGTCATGGAAGAATGCGTGCTGTCACATTGTGTAAGATTCTCTGGGTTTTAGAAATCTTACTATCTCAAAGCAGCCTTGTTGCTGTTACCTGGAGTCAAGGAGGAATCAGGCTTTTGCTGCACTATTTGGTATTGTATTCTTTTGTGCTGCGTGTGGTTTTTACCACTACATCATTGAGGTGATGGTCCCTCTGGAGCAGGTGGGAAGCACAGACCTGGTTTGCCCTGGAGATGGCATGAGTTTCCTGTTCTCTAGAGGGTATTGTGAGTACAGGCGCTCTGGACACACAGGATTTGTGTTGTTACCAGGAAAATGAAATGCTTCTTCCTCATTCTCCAAAATTAATTGTATTTTAATAGGTCTTCAAACACATGCTGTTTTCCTCTGTCTTGGGACAAAGATGTCTGTTAAGAGCTCTCTCAAAGTCACTTCCAGATCTGTTCTCTCTTGGAGCTGTACAGGCTTGTTAGGTATTTCCTCTCTGCTGCTTCTTGAGTTTGATTCAGGCCCTGTTGGTACTGAGGGACATTTGACAAGACCCACAGCCTCAGTGTGCAGGTAAGGCTTGGGACCAGCCTCCACCTTGTTTTTGTCTGCCTTCTCGTGCATCGAGGTGCGCCAGCATGGGCAGCATCCCGCGCAGAGTGAGATCTCACTTCCTATCACCACCTCACCCAGCTGCTGCCGCCAGAGAGCCACTTCGATCTGACAGCAGCCGCTGCCATCCTAGCATCAACTGGGAGCTAAAAATAACGCAGCATGGAAAAAAAACAACATCTAAATATAAATCCGTAATGCCTCAGTAGGGAGCATTGCATTTCCCAATCATTCAGTCAAATTGTCTAAAGATTGATTAATACTGGAAAGCTTTTTGTTTTCACCTTGGTCACCAGTGCCTCCTTCCCCCAGCATATTCTTGGGAAGGCAGAGGTTTTCCTTTCTTTCTGTCCGGGTTCTCCAGCAGCCCACCCCTTTGCTATAAGATGCAGACAATTACATTCCAGCGAGGAGCACACCTGGGCAAGAGGAGGGGTCCGGAGGGCACAGCTCCCATGAAGTCAGACTCACACCACCTGGCCTTTGCCACCCACAGGTTGAATGAAACGACACACAGACATCAAGAAAATGGCGAGAGTGTTTTTCCCCAGCCCATCATCTGGCTGCCTTTGAAAATCAAAGGCTAGAGAGATTTCTTTCCTCAGCAACACATGCCAAGCAATCGTGCTCCATTGTTGCCGGCAGATTTGTTTTTGCGCACTTCAGACAGGAAGAACGGCACTCGTGGGGCGAAGAAACTGGCACAGCGCGAGCGAGGTGGGAAGAGAGGAAGGAGCCAGCAAGTGGCAAAGAAATCTGCCACGGCTTCGCCACGTTCCCTAGCAACTCGCGCCCTGGAGAGTCACTTGCGATGTCTCCTCTTTATCAGCGCAGCTGCATGTGATGTACTAGCCTCGCCGCGGTCTGGCTCGCGCTATTTTGGGTTTAAAAACCGAAGCGTGTGATTGCAGTGCTGTCATGGGCATAAGGACTTTGGATTGCTCTCTTGCACAGATGGGAGCAATTCACAGGGAGGGCTGGGAAAGTGACTTTCTGTTCTTCCTTGAATGTTGTCTGGTACCGGCTAGTAAATACCACCTTGTGGCTTAAAGATGCCACGATGAGTCGATCAGAGAGCTCCCTTGCCATGCGTTTTCCCTGTAAGGCAGCATTGCAGGGATGGGCTTACATGGATGCTTCATGTCCTGCCAGCCGCTGCAGACACACATGGGTCTTTGCACAGCAGACACGTGGTACTTTTTTGCTGTCTGGGGCACCTCTGTTGATTTACTAAATGCTTCTCTGCTTGCTGTTTCTCTGCTCCTGGCCGGGCTTGCTGTTCCAATGGGGATTCATCACTGAGTGCCAGATGAGCATTCCCAGGAGCCTGGACAAAACCCTCCGTTTGTGCAACATAAGCTTACAGCCCACGAGGTGGGTCCTCTGGATGTGAGCTACCTCGTGTACTTGGAATTTAATCTGGAGATGGAACATTTTGGAACTGGTAAAAGGACAGGCACTGTGCCTGTTTAGGACATGGCTTCCTTGTCTTGCAAGTTCTGAGCGAAGTTTCTTTGATTTAGAGTCTGGAACAAAGCTATAAAACAACTTCACGCATGAGCTTCCTTTCTGGTAAGCAACTTCAGCCCTGAAGATGATCCATAGGGCCTTCAGCTGGCTTTGCTCAACTCCATGCAGAACCTGTCACAACTGTTATCACAGTCACAGAAATATAAACAGTAAGGCTGGAGCTCACTTGAAGATCTGTCTGCTGCTCAGAGATGGGATCAGCTCTGCCTGAGCCATTCTTCAGAAATATTTGCTCCTACTCAGAAAAGCCTCTGTGATGGAAATTACAGCTTCTCCACAAGCAATCTCTTCCAGCGCTTTGCTGTCCTTACTTTTTCTCCTCCTCCACACTGCAAATGCTCTAAAATGCCTGGGTGGTTTTCAGACGTGTCCAGCAAAAGGAGGGTGTAAGAGTACGCTATTTAATAGTATTAAACAAATGCAGAGGGGCAGGAAGGGAACATGGACAGCAGATTACATAGTTTGGGGAAGAAAGGAAGAGGGAGATGTCTGCAAGGTATTTGATGTTCACAAAGTTTTTAGATATGCTTTTGAAATTTACTTGACCATTGAGATTGAGGGTAGGTGCAGAGGAAAGTGGAGGAGGCACGCTTGCTGTGAGACCTGCTCCAAGGGGAAGCCGACCCCTCAAAAGGAGCAAGAAGAAGCCCTGAAGACCAGGTTAGTCTGAGCTGAGAAATAGTAGGAGGAGTTCATGAAAGCCAGACTGAGGGGGCACCATGGTTAGCAAAAGGGACGTGTGAACTAAGTAAGCCTTAGAGTATCTATCACCTGCAGGGAAGCAGGTCTCAATCACCCGTATCCCCAGAGAGAGCGGGGTCTTAGCCTGCAGTGCTTGCTTTTGGTCTGGCAGCTTGGGAGCAGGCTTTCTCCCTGCGTTGCCCTTGTTGACTCAAATAGTGCCTCTCAGCCAATGTACACCTGAGTACGTTGCTCACTTTGGCACACTGAGCTAGACCCTCTGCTGCTGTGTAAATCAGCGAGTTCCCTAGAGCGGCTCTGATTTGCACTGTCTGAAAGTCTAGCCCATCCTTTACAAGTCAATTCTGTAAGCAGAATTATATATATCTCTTTGTTTTTCCCCTACAGCCTTTGCTCAGTCAACCTGCGAGCTGCTTAATCATTAACAAACAGAAGGGGCCTGCTGCTGTTGTTGTGGTTGAACAGGACATGAAAACGTTTCACGGACAAAGCGATCTTTTTAATGCATCAAAGTGGTCCAGACACGATGCTGTGTCCTGCCACAGCCCTCGGCCTCCTCAGCTCTAATTGCACACGCCACCGCCTCTTTCAGTTCACTTCAGTGTGCACAAAGTACTGCTTGACCAATTAGCGAGATAAGTTCATCTCTAGCCCAGAAGGGATGTGGACAGCCTTCTTCGCTGCATCTCTGTACATGGAGGAATGTTTTGACAGCTAAACATGGATCTTGTTGAGCTGTCAGTTCTGCTAACTCTCTCAAGTGTCTCTTATTTATTGAGTCATCAGGCTCTTCCTGACCTCCTCAAAGTCAACCCCAGCCTGGCACGAAAGACAGCGCAGAAATACAGCTAGAGCGTGGCCTTCTGAGCAGGGCGAGTTTCTTCAAGCATTTGATGCCTTGAACAGCGCAGATCATTAGGTCTGTAAGTCAGTGCAGCGGCTGTGCCCTCAGGCTGGCAGCAGTCTTAGAGGCTGCAGCTGGGGAAATTCAGATTCCTTCCCTTAGTGCACAGCCTGTTTGGCTGCCAAGATCTTGGGGTTATTTAAGAGGCCAATGGCAAAGCAGGGGACCAGAGAAAATGGTCTGAATCCAAGGAGCCCTGCATCTCCTTCTGGCTCCAGCACTGAGCTGTAAATTTCTTCTCCTTGCTCTTCATTCTGAACTCCTTGCTCTTCATTCACTCTGAATCTGGCTTGGAGGCCATAGGTACTCGTGCACTGCAGAGCACAATCACCACAAAAAAGTATGTATGCACTTACCTTTGGGAGTACTGTGACCACAAAGTAGTTTTGCATTTAAAAAGCATGCTGGGCACATGGTGGATATGGAATCATGTGGTAGGTGCAGCAGGGGAAGCAAAGGGGAACGTGTGCCATTTGAACCCCATATAGCCCTTCTTCGTGGGAGCCAGGTGAGGCTGAGGTGCACTGCTGTGCTCTGAGTGTACCCTGCTACCCCAGCAAAACCACACGTGTGTATGTCCAGAAGCATCCCGTAGGCTGAAACTGTGGCGTTTTGTTTAGCATTGGACAGTTCTTGTATGGGCGAGCTGGTTCAGTAAAATCAAGCTGATGCCGATACCTCACATTTGCTCTTGCTTTCTTGCTTGTTCCCTGTTCTGAGGATGCTGTTAGTCCATCCTTCCGTTTCATCCTGCTCTATTGCACATTCATCCTCTGTAAAACACTCTCCTTCATGGACTGACTGCCCACAGCTCACTCTCTGTGGGCTCTTCCCAGCCCTGGAATTCCTACTAGCCAGCTTGCACTTTCTTCCTCTCTTCCAAAACTAGGGTCTGTCTCAAGTCCCCTGCTGCACGCTGCCTTCTGATTATCCTTCTGCTTTTTGTCAACAGTTCTCTCTTGCCTTTGAAGTTCTGCCTTTTAAAACTGTTATTTTGGTGTCGGAAAAGGTTATTTTTTTCCCCTGGCTCCATCCCCGTGTTGTGAAAGTCCTCAGTCTAGCTCTGACCTTGACCTCACAGCTCCTGAGGCTCTGCTCCGATGACCCTCTCCTCCTTCTGCCAGCAGGATCACAACAGCACAGCCAACTCACATCTTTGCTCCTCTGCCTGCAGGTTGCAAGGACAAGCTTGAGACCCTTTGAATATTTAATACTCACGATGAAACATCCTGCAGCATTTTCCAATAGCCCGTAGCCCCTTCTTCTTTGCCTTCCTGGCATGATTTGACCACCAGGTGGGACATGCAGGGTCCTCAGCCTATGGTTCCATCCAAGGGCAAATCGATCCTTGGTTCCCACCTCCCACCAAGTGTGGGAAGTTCCTGAGCAAAGACAGTGTTTCAAGGGAGACTTGAGGCTTTTATCTGGGTAATACTTAACTGCCCTGGACTGTACTACAGGAGAATTATGACTTTGTTGAGAAATTTCTACTGCCGTGAGCCAAATGAGAGATCATTCTCATAAGTACATTGGGCGAAATAAATGATAATCTAGATGACAGGCATTTGCCCTGGCCTTTTTCCCCAAGAGCAGTATGGAATTTGGCACTGCTTTGTTTTGAAAATATTATTTCTGATCATCCTGGGATAATTGATACTGAAGCATACACAGGTCCCTTCTAGAGCAGCACTGCTCAGGCTATTGATATTCATGAGGGGCTGCAGCCTTTTGCTCTCTCCTGCTTCTTTTCTCCTCTATTACTCCCTCTGCTCTCAATGAAACTGTTCAGTCTCACGTTTTTCCTTGCTGCCATTGCGTCATAGCTTCTGCCTGACAGTGCTTAGCGTTGCAGGCATATGCAAGTACACCTAATGCCTTGCTGCTATACACTTTCCTTGTCTCTAACATAAGCAAAAAGCATTATGTCTGCAAGCAAACTGTCCACTTCTAATGGGCACCTCTCTTTCACCAAAAGTGAGAGGGATCTTTGAAAAGCTTTTAATTGCCAGTCATTATTTTCAACTGCAGTCAGGTAATTTTGCTGTAGCTTGGTCCAGAGATGCAGAGAGGCCAGGGCTTGCTGGCGGGTGGCATTAGTGAGCCACTGTGAGCTACTGATCATGTACAGTGAGATTGTTCTTCTTGAATTAAATTGGAAATGGTCATTGCAAATGGTGCTTGACACAATGTTTGATGGCTGGGATTCAGGCAACCTCGAGGTACCTGGAGAGGGCTCTTCATGTGGAGAATTAATTGTTTTAAATGCCATAAAGCTGTAGTATAATGCAGTTCAGCAACAAAACCATCCACATGGATGGTATGAAATACAGAGACAGTCTAATTGAGGCAGAAATTAGAGAATGACTTCTGTTCTTTTCTGCTTTACATATTGTCTTGAGCCGTATCACTACCCTTTTAATACTCTTCTCTACAATCTTTCACCACAGTATTTTGAGATGCAAGCAAATGAGTTCTCCTTTGATTTTGAAGAATAACAGTCTTCTCATTATTATTATTGATTTTAGAATAGCAGTCTTCTCATTATTACTTGCAAATTCTCTTTTCTCTTCCATCGCTAGAAACAGTGTCATTTTTGATAGGTTTTATTACACTTGAAGCATGGTTCAGCTGAGAGGTGAGACAGTTATATGGCCTGGGCAGCATCCAGATGTCTGGACTGTCTGTCAAGCTTCGGCCTCCTTTCCCTTGGCTCAGTCACTTGAGAGGCTGAAAGTCAAGTGAAAGCTCATACTCAGTGCTCACCCTCTCTGATGTCTTTGTAGCTCCCCATCTGCTTTCCAAATTTCTACTCATATTGCTAAAGGGCTTGGGATCATACAGTAGCTTTTTCAAGAAATAGAGTCTGTGCAAACCTAAAAGAAAAACAGCAAACTCTCTTAAGAAGAAAGCAGCTGCACAGGAGGAAAAGAGAACGTGATTCTGGGATCAGAGCATGAGTAAAATAGAAAAATCTTCTTGTTCTGACAAAAGGAAGACATTTCTGAGGCCAGCAGGAATATAATTTGCTTTTGCCACAGTATTGTTTTAGCTAATATTATTCTTATAGCTTTTATTTATATAACAAAACACCTCCTGGGCAACAGAGGGGCATGTTGGGAGAGCTGTGTGTCTTTTGAAGACATAATCTTACAAGACAAAATGTAGACGTGTGAGTGGAAGAAGACACAACTTGGCAACCAAAGATAATTAACAATAGTCATAATTTGTACTCATTCAGCATCTTTCATTCAAGGATCTCAAAGCATTTTGTAATCATGAGTTCATTGAGACTCTCAAACTCTCTTGAGACAGCCAAGCGTTATGAAGAACATTTAAAACAGCAGGGTGCAGGATCAGACTGGTTAAGAATATTACTGAGGATAAATTTCAGGAATCCTGCCCTCCAAGCCTGTAGATGATGAACCAAGTGCCTGCTCCAGCCTAAGAATCTTTTTTTTTTTTACTGTAATTTATACATATATATAATCTTTCAATGTTAAGCAAAATATGTAGTCTTCATTTAAGTCACTGCTGTCCTGGGAAGTGTAATGGCCCATGTCACAGTTGACTAAAAGTGAGATTACAGATAGTGGGTTAAATGCATTTGGTTAACCATTTGTTTGCTGTTACAGTTTTCACATGAAAAAAACTTAGATTGAAACCTGTCTTGATGATGGAAAGTGATGTGATTTTAACTTTCTTTGTGTATTAAAACAGAAACCCATTTGCATATTTTAAGTATCTTTTCTGGCATATTCAGGCATCTGGCAAGAAAGCTATATTTAAACTGTTAATACAGTATGAATGCAAGTTTCAGATGCAAAATTAGTCCCATTAAAATGGTGAGATTTATTTTTCTTTTGAAACAAGTGATGCCCCAGCGCTTCTGTTTTTGTTACCTGATAAGGCACTGCAGCTGGGACAGCCGATTTTTTCAGGAGGCGACGAACCTGAACCACAGAGCAGGTGGTGCTCACGGCCCAGGCACCCCGTCAAACCCCCGTCACCGCATGGGGAATGGCGGTGAGCTCCCTCGTCGCTGTGGTGCACCGGGGAAGGAAGGCAGCGCACCATGGGGGTGTGCACGCCTGTTGTGTGGTGTCATTCTTCATTGTCTGTCAGAATGGTTGAGCTCTGCCTCAGTGAAATGCTTTGCAAATGAAGAACTTAAGACGGAGCCAATCTCAGTTAACTCCTTGTGTTTTAGGGTTGCTTCTGGAGGAGTGTACTTAGTCTCAGTGGTTTTATTGTGGCAGTGAATTGTCCAAGCAAGTTATGTACTGTGTGAGCAAACATCTTTTTTTTATTGTTACGATTTTGGGAGCGTTCTCACTTTCACCAGTTGCTTTGGTACTTGTCCATTGGGATAGGAATGTGGCTTGGTTGGTTTGGGAGCCCATGAGCCCACTTAGAGGAGCCACTCACTGTGACCAGAGTTGCCCTCATCTTTCAATAGCACCCACCTAGATTTACAGAAGGGAGTTCTGTACATCCCCAGGCAAGAAGCCCTAGATAGCACTAAATATCCCGAGGTGTACAGCCAACAAGAAGTGAATTCAAATCCATCTCCAGCACTTCCCCATGCTTAGAACTGAGGCTTTGAAACTCTCTTCTGCAATGGATGCTTATGGTTCCTACTCTAAAATGCAGATTTTGACCTGCTGATAGAAGTAAATACAATGTTTAGTTAATTAATGTTTTGAAGGCAGCCAGTGAAAGCCTACGTTGTAATGACATAAAGACAAGGAGAGTTGGTAAGTGCGCTATGTCTTTAGTGTTAGTGGTGATACATGGGAATGAGAGAGTGCTTGACACTGAGCCCAGAGAGATGTGGCAAGGCAAGCAGCTAAAGCAGAATAAAGCCTTCAATCTTGAAACAAATAAAAGAGCAAACACAGGGCTTCCTGATGTAGTTTTATGAAGCAGAACGAGGTCTTACAACCAAAAACTTAGGGCTAATACGATGCATTCTCCTTATCCATATGTTCATATAGTGGTAATGCTTCATTCCCCCTCTCAACAGTACCATCCAGCTTGCGTCTTGAATTCATGGCTACTGAAATGTGTCCTGCCAAAGTAAGTGGGGTTAATAGGAGAAATAAAGCAAAACAAAAACAACAACAAAAAAAAACCAACCCACTCTTCTTTTTGTACGAGATAAGCCTTGACAAGTAAAGCGTATTTATGTAATGATGGAGCCAGGAGGCCCCAAGCAAGATCAGGCGCTGCTGCAATTGTTTCTGTATATACATTTAAGCAGCAATGGGACATTAAAATGTAGCATTTTATACGCATTCTTATTTGAAATGTAGTTTAAATCTGCTGTTTCATGAGATAACATGTCAAATATGTATTACTTGGAGATTTGTTTGTTTTGCATTTTCTAATTAGAAACAGCCAGTGTTGCTCCATAAAAGTCTAGCTCATCTCCTGTTAACCCTGAGTATTATAAACAAACCCCAGTGTCCAGCAGAAACAATGACTCTCTGCAATAGAAGTGGAAGCTGTCATTTAACACAGTCATGCTCAGCACACCAGCTAGTGTTGTTTACAGCTCATCCAACTTCTGTAGCACCTAGCAGAGACAACCAGCTCTTCCAGGTTCAGATCGTGAGAATGTGAAGAATAGCAAGAAAAGCTATTTAGTATGTTTGCATATAAGAGAATGCAAACAATGCAAGGCCAAAACAGTCACACTTGTTCATTAGTGTGCTTGACCATCACTAAAAGACATCACAGAAGCTTGGAGAAGTTCGTAAGCACTGAATAATTGGCAGAGAATTATCATTAAGCCCATTTTGCAGAGTACTTAGTGTGTATATATATGGTGATTCTATTTAATTCAATATCAATACACAGAGGCCAACACTTTGTTTTCGTGACTACAAGCTAAAAGCTGGCTTCCAGGTAGTCAAAATAAGCATTCTGGCTCTACTGTCTTGATTTTACAGACAAGATACCTCCCATTCCACCTGTCTGCATCCCTATTTCAAGTGTAGAAAAAAAGGGACTTTTTGCCAAAATTGCAGGCTGCGAACTTAAAACAGAAATATCTAATTTACTATTATTATTATTGCACATATTTTGTGTAACACTGCCACAAGAGATTGTTGAAAATAGGAGCTTAGCAGGATTTGAATAAGACTGGGAATGTGCGTGGATAACCAAGTGAGGATAGAGTTACAATAATGAAGTTTAAAAATAAAGAAAAATATCCTCTAGAGCTTTGGAGTCGTTACAAAACTGCCCTATTTCAAAGCATGCCACTGTTTAATAAATGAGGGCTCTGCTGCCAGAGCTGCCCGCTCTGGATTACTGGTTTGCTCTGGGAAGTGGTGGCTGTGGGGGCACCGATGGTTTGCCCCACTCTGGCCCATCCCAGGGGAGGCCGCTCTCCCAGCTGCCCAAAAACTTGTAATTTCAAGCCACTTGTGGGCAGGAGGTTGCAGAGGTTGGTGGATATCCCCTCTTTCAGGGCAGCTTCTTCGGAGGGACTTGAATTATTCTCCGAGCAGGAGTAAACCCAGGAATGTGCGTGTGGCAGGAATCTAGGCAGGACCGTCTTTTCAGGAATCTGTATGTACTCAGGCAGCTGTGACTTTTCACTGGGAAAATAAATCAAGAATTAAAATATTTTTTTTCCAGCGCATCTCCTCTGTAAGAGGGTTCAGTTGGCCTTAATTATAGACTGAATTACAGCTGCAGGCAATCGTTATTTCTTTGGGAGCTCAACTCGTAGGAGAGATGAGGCACCATGCTGAATTTTTTGGTCTCAAAGTTTGCGATTGTTTTGGACAGTCAATAACTTAAATGAAAAAGTATGGTCTTTGTCAGGCCATTGAATAAAAAATGAGCAAAGATGTTCTTTAACTGTTTATTTAACTGATGATGAGTTCTGGGGAGCGAAGTGAAAGGAAAGTGCTAACTTCATGCAGATGAACAAGTAGAAAAAAATGAAATGGAAAGTAAGTATCAGTGTGAGATGTTTCTGGCTGCTTTTCAATTCCAAATTGGGCTAATTCTACCTTCTGAAAAGAAGATAATTTCCACGTTTCTGTAATTGGGAACACATAATTGAAGTGATTTTCTCTCCGAGAGAAGAAACTTCTGCAGCATTTGCAAATGGACGAGAAAAATGACCGCATACAGTGTACTCTGAATGGTGGTACATTCATGGTAGCATCATCTTCAGATGTCTTTGCAGATTTTGTACTGGGATTTTTACCCATTTGGGTGAAAATTTGTATGTGCATGGGGAAAGTTCATGCTGGGGAATGCAGCCCACTCGCTCCAGAGCTCCTTTTGTCTGGGCAGCCAGGGCACCAGAGGCAGCTGCTTACCAGTGAGGTCTGGAGTACAGAGCACATACCAGAGAAGCGCTGAAGGAAGTTTCAACTCCATGTACCAAAATAATTGTGCAGCAATTCCACGTGACTGCTTCTTTTGACCTGGCTTTTTAGGAACTGAACTTTAATGAGGAAGATGAACCAGATGTTGTTGCACTGCTTGGAGTGGCACAAGCGATTAACTCACTTCCTTTTGTTTGTAACATGAAGATATTTTCTGCCATGGAGTTTAACCCTAGGAGTGCTGGCAGTTCCTAGTCCATCTATTTGTAAATGCATTTATGTCTGCAAACACAACTGCATTTGTCATGCTCTTCCCGAGGTTGCTCCGTATTTGATGGGAATAGTGAAAAATAATACTCAAGTGCTTCTGAAGTGTGGTCCCTCTTTACAGATCAGGGCTCTTTTCCATTTTCATGGGCCACTTTATCATCTCTGATGTTGCTGGGTTGCTCAGAGGATCTGGGAGGCTGCTCAGCACAGAGCACAGCTTTGAGCTCTCTGTGTCTCGGGCGCAGTGTACACTGAAGCATTGTGGAAAAAAGAGAATGCATGAAGATGATTGTGGCAGATTAGGCAGTAAATTGTATTTCTAGACAGCCTTGATCATGGTACAGATCAGGAGAAAACAGAGGAAGTTTAATAAACAATAACACAACTGTTCTGTAAGGAAAGCCAGAATTATATTTTTACCCAGACCTAACAAAGGAGGAGGAAGGAAACTGTTTTGCTGAAACAAGCATTCTAGATCCACTAAGGATACACTTTTCTATGTTTGTGTGCGTGCATGCCCCGGCAAACTCAACAGCACGTTCATATGCATGAAATGCGTTTTCCTGGAGGCACATAGTCAGCATGTGCCATGCAAGGGGAAAAACGATGTGCCTAGCATTGCTTAAATGTTGGTCAAAAAAGCGTAGCATTTTAGTCAAAATAAGTTAAAATGTCTCCTAACATTGTGGTTGGTGTGTGTTGTTTTTTGCTGATGTTGAATACTGGATAAGAAATCTGCCCGATCTGGAAAAGTGCAACGTAGATAAAATATGAGAGCAGCCTTTTTACTGTGTGTGTGAGGATACATGGTCTCCCAAACTAGAGAAAGTGCAAATTTTGATCTTTTGTTTTAAATGGCACAGCCAGAGCCCTTCCTGAAGCAGACAAGGGCAGCATCCTGCTCCAGAGATGTGGAGGCTGGCGTGAAGGAGAGGCACAGGCCCCAGAGCCATGCCATCCTCTGTGATAAGTCTGGATTCCTTCACAGGACGGCACTGGTCATTCATTCCATTCTGCCCGGAAACTGAAAGAGGATGAAATGGTATTTTAAGATGCTCAGATGCTAGATTGATTTTTCAAGCTAATAAATCCTTGGCTGCTCTTGCTGTGTTAAAATGTATGTTCAGGCAAGATTCATGGTCAGCTCTCAGGAACAAGAGAGCGAAGGAAAATATGCGGTTCTTCCAAGATTAAATGCTTTGTATTTGGCAGCCTTAATCGCCTTATTAATGAACCTTTTTTTTTTTAGGGTTACGTTATTTATTATTTCTAATGAAGCAATTGTCAATTAGCCTTCTAAGAACAGCCACAAAACACTGGCCAAGGGCATCTGGTTCTGCTGGGTTAAGTGCCTGGCTCTGAAATTCTTTGTCAAGTGAATGACCTTATCCACACCAAAATGAAATATCCCACAAAGGTGGCACTTCTGTGGCTTTGAAAGCAAATGTACATCCTGTGCACCATACAAGCCTGTCTCTGCATTTGAAAAAATAAGTTGTGGTAACCCAAACACAGTGAGGTTGCTTTTGTGCAAGAGCGTTTGTTGAGCTATGTGCGGACATTCAGGATTAGCAGATGTTCAACAACTCACTCAGAATGACTGCTGGGCATATAGAAATCCTGGACAAGTGCATAAACTCATTGAATATTGCTCAGAAAGAAAAGATTCCTCGGCAGAAAAACAGAACGTCAGTGGGAAAACCTGAATGTATGGTTTAAATCTGTATCCTCAGGTAGGGATGCTGGATATATGGCAAGCAGATCTTGCATAGCCTTCCAGGGAAATTAATCCAACCTGGGGCTTTTTCCAGGTGCTCTTTCTTCCAGGAGAGCTGTGCCACCCAATTCATTTGTGCACTGCTGCTCCATTAGAGAGCAAGCGATAGGCAGCAGCAGGTACAACTGTCCTTTTGTGTGTGCATAGCAAATCCAGCGCTTCCAAGAAGTGCAGTCGTGCTACTGCACTCATGGGTGCTGCATGTGTGAGGGAGGTCAGGTCAACAAGAAAGAGAGGGGATGGAACACAGTTTAGCACAGACCCTAGAAAAATAGATATGGCGAGGTCAGGAACATGCAAGTGTTTGGTTTCTTGGAGTGGATGATTGAAGTATTATTGCTAAGCACTGTTTAGAGACCTCCACATTGATTGATGTCTCATTTGAAATCTCCCTCTTGCCTGAAAGAAAAAAGAGTAAAAACATTAGGTTAATTCTCTTGCAGTGTTTTAAAGCTGCTGTTCGCTGTTGAACATGACTGACTTTATAAGAATTCATCTTGCCAGATATAGTCTTTATAAGCTGGATAGAGGGGTAATGTTTCTCCAGTGATCTTTTTCTTCCCATTTAAATAGGTAAGGAGCGTGGAAAAGTGCTTACTTAGAGTCTGTCGTTCAGAAGTTTCTTATATAAGGTCCAATTTTTGATGAAAATAACAATCAATTAAATCCCTTCCTTTATTCAAATACTGCATTTCATAAATAAGTTAGTTTTCCCATGCAAGTCTTTCAGGAAAGCAGTGCACACAAGGAAAACTGATGTCAGCATGTTTTTAATCCTGAAATGACCGACTTTCTCACTGCAGACACCAAACTTAGCTTCTTCTAAGAAACTCTTAGGCATGTGACTATTTCTGTGCTTCTCAAAATATGCCTGTAGTTCTGCTGTTTTCCAGGGAGAAAGCTCACTGAGATGGACTTTAAATATTTTATGCCAGCTGTTAGCACATGAAGGCCAAGAGGTCTCAGCTTTTAAGCGCATACTGAAACCTTTGTATCCCTAGCACTAAAAATCTGTGGGCAAGCTCCTGCTCTTGCAAGTGTTAACAGCAGGATTTGTGTCAAAACAAACAAGAAGAGAACAAAACTAGCAGCTTGGAATTATCTGTCTTTGTCTATACACTCTGCCACTGTAGGAATGATTGTTCTAGCCTCTCTTCTATTGCATTGTTAAATGATGGAAGCTTTTGCCAAATCCAAACTGAAATGCTTCCAAAGCCTTTTTTCAGTGTTGGAAAATGTTTGTATCAAGTTATCCTTGGAATAATATTTCTCCTTTATTTATTACTGTGTGCTACCCAGTAGACACCTAATTATGAGGCACAGAGTTCTTCTCGTTCTAATAGGATATATAGCACTTCGCTGGACATTTTTAGGAGTCCATTTTCATTACATTAAATGGGATGTTTACTTGTGTGAATCTCTTGGGTTTTAAAAATAGCAAAAAGACAATGAAGTTCAGCGCTGAGCAGTCAATAGACTCTTTTACTGTAGGGGAATGCTTTTATACCACATCACAAACTGTTTGTTCTCTTTTTTTTTTAGAGTGGGTATCCGAGCTCTGGACCCACATCAAGCACTCCTGCCTTCAGGCCTGAAGATGAGCTGGAACATCTGACAAAGAAAATGCTGTATGACATGGAGAATCCTCCCTCTGATGACTACTTTGGTGAGCACTGCCATGTCATGTTGAATCAGTCTTTCCACAGCCCCTTTCTGTATTTACCAGGTTTGGTAACAGGGAGGGAGGCATGACAGCTGCAGTGTTAATGCAGTGACATCTGTACTGATAGATTTGCTTTCCATGCTTGGGCTGGAAGTGTAATCATCCATAGGAATTCCTCTGTAATTTCAGCATAAATCTCGTGCTCACTTGTTGTATGTTTACAGTCTTTCTGGGTATAAAGTGGAATTTTTCAGTTTTTGATTCTTTTTGACACCATCTGTCCCCAGCTTGTAGATTACCAGGGTGAATTCAGGTTTCATGCGCTTTCTTGCCCACCTGCCCTATCCTTCTCTTCTCATTGCACCTGCAGAGAACCTGGCAGTGTAAATGCATTCTGCTCCTGTGTGCTGGCATAGATTGAAAAGAAACCCATTTTGAGTCAATTAGGTTGGTTTTATATGGACACCCATTAGCCCAGAACTGGATCCAACAAATATGAGGAAGATCAATCTGAGCTGATTGAGTCATTATATCTATGTCATCTTCCTCACCTGGAAAAAAGATAATCAGCTGATTTCTTTGGAAAGAGCATATAACTGAATTACCTTAGACATCTATAGGTATAAAATATATGTGTTACCTCTACATAAAACAAATGTTACAGACTACGAATCCTTCATTAAAGTCAAGAGATTTGGGCATATTTGATACATCTTGCCTGTGTGTTTAGTTTCTTACTAGGCTTGAGTGTCCTGTTGTTAGGAAACAAACTGCTTTAATTGATATAGTTAATGGCTAGAATAAACTATTCATTTTGTCTTTTTTTGCCTTCCTGTATTTCATCATTTCTTAAAAATGTCGTTTAGGTTGCCCTGTAGGTCTATTGGTTATAGATTTTGGCTGGACAAAAGCATTTCTGACTTCAAGAAGATTCAGTCGTTTTGTTTAATTGGAAAGCAGGTGGAACCAAGATCCTAATAAACAAGGATTTTGCAGTGAGAAGAATCTGATTACGTGAGAAGGTCAAGATGTTCTCATCAGATAAACATTGTTTTGTGAAATGGGGTAGATATTCTCCATCAGTATCCACCCTTAGAGCCAAAGTGTCTTCTTTGTAAATGGTGACGGCCATCAAAGCTGGTGACTAGCACAGATTTAAGGTGTAAGCAAGAATGACTTTCTTAAGAGGGGATAACCAGAGAGCATTTTCTGTGTTGCTACATTTGACTTTGCCTCATACTCATTTGAGTTCACTCTCTAATGTTTTAAAAGGGAAGCAACAATAAACCAAACAAACATAACATGTACTTAGCTATTAGTGTGGGCGGGCAAGAAGGAGAAGCCTTTTTCCTGCTCCCTTCAGGCAAACGTCTGAAGCCCTGAAGCATGAGATTTGATTACAGTCATTTTCTTAATGCAGAACTGTAAGTGGCAAGAGCCAGTTCAGGGACTGAAGCCCCCTCCATTCTTCCCATAAGCTCAATAAGTTAGTTGGGTGAGCAGAATATTTGGAAACTCACAGGATCCAAGTTCAGAAGGGGCCTTGCCACTATACAGCCCAATGTCCTACTCTCAATTTCTCCCAGAAAGCCTGATTGAATCAGGACTTAAAAAAAAAAAAAAATCTAATCTTTTTATCTTAAAGACTTCAAGCAATGGTGAGTCAACCACCTACCCTGATAAGCTGTTCTACTGATTAATTTTCCTCACAGCTCAGAAATTGCTTCCTGAAGTGAAGCTTTAGTTTTGTTTAGCACTTGTATTTATGGAGCTGAAATGCTAGGGTTTTGCAGACTAATAATGTATCACTAAGATGGTTCTGCTCTGTTTGGGAGTGTGGTACATCGAAGCTTACTCATCCAAAAGGGATGCATTGCTCAGAGGATTGGAACATAAGGTCTCTCAATGTTAGGTCATCAATTTGGCTATTGGATGGAAGGTCAGACCAATGCCTTTCCAGTAGCTCTTAATTCAGCAGGAGAATAGGAGATGGAAAGGAACATCCAGATAGTTTGGAAATGTTGCCAATGTTGTTGTTATAAGCAGCAGCATGATCGAAGATAGAGTGATTGTGCGTGATGCAAGCTACTTGGTGAAAATCAAACAACAACCCTAGCCGTCCTTGGGCAGATGATGCTTAATTACAAGCTGCACCTGATGGATCTTCTAATTGCACTCAGTCTATACCACTGAAGATCATCTCTGAGTCTCCAGCCTTGGCGTTCTTGATTTGCAGATAAACTGTGTCTTGGGCTGAACTCCTCAGCTTTAAGCATGCTGTGCCCCATGCAGCAATTTGGAAAACATAGCCACAACTAATTATATACCTTCCAAGAAAAATACAAAACAAGACTAGCAGTCCCGGGACACAACTGCTTTTTATGGCTGGATAAAATCAAAGAGGTGGTCTGCCCTCATCCTCTTAGGTTTATTCCAGCCCGATCTACTCTCAGAGGAAAATGGTCTCTGGGATCACAATGGTTGAGGCTTTCAGATATGGCAGCGCAGGCCTGGGAGTTTTATACTAATTCTGGCTTTGTCAGAGCTAAATACCCATCTACTGAGCTGTCAGCCTAGTGCCTCTCCACAACTTCATGCTCATGCGGAAAGAAGAAATTAAGTGTAGGAGGAAAAAAGGAGTCTTTCAACTTTGGTTAACTGTCTGAACCAGTATCTCTGCCTTTATTCTCTGTTCTTTATTCGTTTAGCATGGTAACGTGGATTGTACAAGATTCGTATGGCACATTGATCCAATAATCAGAAAAAGGACAAATGGGCAGAGACATTGACTCTGATTTGCATTAAATATCTTCTGCCTGAGGTCTAAATGCCATGGTAATTGTAGCATACCAGATAGCTGTCAGCTAATCACTTTTATTAGTTTGAATTTAGAAAACTGGATTTCAGCATATTAAAAGTTGGTTAAGAACAGATAGGTTTTGAATTGAGGAATCTAATTAACCTTGCTAGAAAGCTGCAAGGCGTTATATTAAGTCATGGAAATAATTTGTTGGAATAATTACATTTGAACTGTCAGGCTGGAGAAAGGTCATTTTACTTGCCCTGTCAGCACACTGAGATCTTTTCCGTAACCATCTTCCTGCTGCAGTTCCACTTTCCTTCTCTCTGGATTGCCATCAAGCCATCTTGTTTCATCGTAGGCAGATGTTCCTGGGGAGCGAGGAGGAGCAAGAGCCTAAAGTCTCTTTGCCCTGGCAATGCCAGCTGGTGCTGCTGGGAGACTGGATGAGCTGAGTTTGGGAGCCAGCCACCCAGCACTTCCATCAGGTCTCTGCTCACCACAACACTTCTCTGCAGCTTCCCTGAGTGCAAGTTACTGGAGGTGGTTTCAGAGACTGGGAAACTGCTGTAGCCAGTGACTACTCACCAAAGCGCATGCAGCTGGTAGCATATTGTGGCTCACACTGCATTCCTGAGGAGCCAGGGAACATGGTAAGCCAAGAAGCAGCATGCTGGAAGCACACTTTGAAGGAGCAAGATCACAGTTGTTGCCTAGACTCACTGCAGCAGCACAATCTAGTCACTGGGAAATCCTCTAGCTGGCAGTGGCAAGGCAGTGATTAATCACAGAAGTATAATCAGTGAGCATCATAATTAAACAAATGAACAAAAGGGGTGCATTTTTAGGAGTTAAACATACAATTCTGGTAATTCTGCTTTCCTCAGTTTTATTGAAAGCCCGCTCTACCATACTGCATCTAAGAACCCCAGTCTTTGGTGTGTGTCACCTCTTACTAGGTTATTCCATAGCCTCTAGATTATGGAATGACTTACAGAGTGACTTCTCTCTGGAAGTCCTTGGCAAATCAGCAAATTGAAGTCTCCTAAGTCTAGGCTACTCTTTACTGCTGATTCAGTTGCTGATCTATGGTTGCTGATCTATGGCTGTCTTTAGTCTAATCCCTTTTTATTAGAAAGGATTCCCACACATGTTATGCACTGTCCGGTAAGGATGCTTTCTCCTTGTCACAGCCCTTTGTATTTCTAAATGTGTGATCACACATAGGCACGTTGGAAGAAAAGAAAATATTTCTTGGAGTGGAAATTGAGTAAGGATGGGGAAGGAGAAATGGAGATTTGCAGGAGATTAGGATAAATCTATCAAAATATTTTGTTGGCCACCATGGGAAACTACAGCTCCTGATTTTGCATTTTTTAAAATGGAACACGGACCACATAAAGGTCACAACTGTTATGGACCACCATTTCAAGTATCCTAGAAAGAGAGGACTTCTGGCAGCTTACCGGT
This sequence comes from Pavo muticus, assembly GCA_016647715.1. Lineage (NCBI taxonomy): Eukaryota > Metazoa > Chordata > Aves > Galliformes > Phasianidae > Pavo > Pavo muticus. The sequence continues at coordinate 576,880 of JACDJE010000347.1, forward strand.
CTCTATCACCATGCAGTCAGTGCCGATTAAGACTGGGAAAGTGCCATCAGGGTCCCCCATCTTCTCTTGCTTTCTGGGCTATGTCCCAGCTGAGCCACTCCCCACAACAGGGAGTTTCCCTAATTGGTGGGAAGAAACATTTTCTGGTGTTTTACTGAAGGCACTTAGATCTACCAAAGGAGTTTTATGTACTTGACACTGTAGCAGTTTCCTCTTGTAACGTAGGGATGCACATAGGGAGAAGAGAGGTACAAAAATGGTGCTCGTATACAATAAAGGGGCCTTGATTCGTCTCAGAGCTAACAGTTCAGGAGATGTAGTTTTCTTGTACGTGTTTGTCATATGTTTCAGCTTCAACACTGGGAGTGTTGGTGCAGAGTAGGGTGAAGAGCAAGGCCAACAAATAGGATGCTTGTCTTTTTTTCATTCTTCTCATCCCAAGCCCTTGTGAGACCTTTGGCAGATATTTCACCTCTGCAGACTCCTTTTTTTCCCCTTTCACTCTTTTTGCAGTGCATTTAATGTTCATAGTCCTTCAGATACGAGCTGTTTCCGAGCAGTGGTTGTAGGAGTGCACCCTATGGAGAAGCCTTCATCTCCAACAGTTCTTTAAGATGCAGTTAAGGTGATGCTATGATCATATGATTCTAGGGTGGAGATGAGACTGCTCACTAGGTTGTGAAGGAATGGCCGCCTTCCATTTGTGGTATCTCTGTCTCTTGACATGTCTCTGTGGGTTGAACAGTTCTACTGTCTATAAAGTGAATGTGTTCTGCATTGCGTTTGAGTTTTCACCAGGCATTTCTGTAAGAGGCATCCCCTTTCTGTCTGCTCGGGTAGCCTCTTAGTTCCATCTGAATTGCCTCTAGAAAAGGAAAATGAAAGTCAATGTATCTTGCAGGGTTCTTCTGAAAAGGTTATTGTTAAAAGATGCAACTTATTATTAAAAGAGCATAATTGCATTATGATTTTGCCATGTAATGTGATGCATCATCATGTCTTTTGTTTAAAGGCAGGGTTTCTGGTGCAAGATAGCAGACATCCTCATCCAAACATCTGGATCAGAAAATAGTAAGTTAGATTTTCAACAACTAATGAGCTGGCAGTTATTTTCTGTTATGTAACCACTCACAAAAACAGGAAGAACAAACATATAATGTGGACCCTTTTCTGCACTGTAGTTCAAGTTATCATCTTTTGTGCTCGAGCTACATTCTAGCATTTGTGCTCAGGGTACAGCAGTGGGGAGCAGCCTGCACTGGGAGGTCATGTTGCAGCACCATCAGCACCCAGCTGCCCTCTTGTGGCATGCCGCAGGGGGAGGCTCCCTCCCTCTGCTCCCCAGGGGCTTTAATTACCCTGGTAAATGGCTTTCAGAGCCTGTTTATTCAGTCTCACTTCTGTCAGTGCTTGCCACATCCATCTACCTTGCTTTCAGGGAGTCCTGTGGCTGCCAGCATCCTTGCACAGCATGTGCAGGTAGGGGTTGGGCAGTTAACGTACACGGACAGTCTTAACGCAACCTAAAGCTGCCCCTTAGTTCTAATAGGGGAGTGCAAAAGAGGAGACCTGTGAATAGCGGGAGAGCAAAACATGCTCTCCCGCTGCACGCGTTTATCTCCACAGGCACAAGAAACAGTGCTGTGCAGTGGCTGTGAGCTGATTTAAGTTGCTTTTCAGCATTTAAAAGAGTAAAATGGGTGCAAAAGTTTGGTTCTTCCTGCTTTGATATCATCCACATCCTACCCTGCAGTAATTGTGGGGAAGATGTTTTGGAAAGCCAAGCACCCGTATCTTTTTATGCCAGAGATCTTAGTCTTACAAAGTCTCAAGCATGCATCTCTTAATGAAGATCAAGCAGATGTAGCCGTCAGGAATGAGGGAAGGCTGCGCTCCTGTGAGCCTTGAGCACCTGCTACCCACATGTGCCAGGAGGCAGGAGACTCGTTTTCCTTCTTTGCTTTTCATATTCACCTAGAAGTGGACAAGACTTTGCATCGTGAGTGTTTCTGAAGTACAGTCACTTCAGAGACCAGCGCTGCTTCGCAGATGTGGTCTGAACCTTACATCAAAAATAAAACTACCCGTTGTTGCTGTAGGTGATAAAATGCAAACTGATGCAGGTAAAAAGCAGCATGACTACCTTGGTGTTTTTAAGTCCCTCATTTAGCTTGAATTGCTGGCAGTCAATCTAGACATATTTTTTTACTTTTAAATAGAACTGATTTGATGCAGAAGTCATTTAATGGAGAATAAGTGCAGAGTACCAAGCTAGCACTTTAGCAAAGGTATTTCAATGATCACCTATGTGCTGTGAAACAGACGTGGGCTTCGGGTCGTGAATGGAATTATTTTTGAAGCAACAGTCAGAAAATGAAAGCTGACAGTTTCCTGGTGTCTTCGAAGAGGAGTGAAACGTGATAATGAAATGTCTTTCTAAAGCACAGTGGTATTCTACAAGATTTCTTCTGCGTGTTTAAAAATGAATGTATCCATGAAAAAATTATTCTGTGAAGTTGGTAGTCATTTCTTATGTTGCAATAGGGCCCTTCCTGTGGTAGACACTGTACAAATGGATAGCACAGCTCGGCCGCCTTCTGAAAAGACTTTGGACAATGATAAGACTAATAGTCATGCCCACAAAAGTTAATAGCTCATAATTGCATGTGAAGTAAATCTTTTTAATTGAGAAGCAGTTCAAAGAGAATCCAGCTCATTCATGGCAAATTTATGTGCCCAAACCAAACTCTCTGTGGACTGAAATGGCTGAAGTATTGATAATGAGCCATCAGGACTTTGACAGTCCTTCCCGTGGCGGGGGGTTGGAACTAGATGATCTCTGAGATCTCTTCCAACCCAAAGCCTTTCTATGATTAGTCCATAGCTAACTCAGGTCATTAAGAATTGAAAGTGTGACCTGCCCCACATGAAAGACTTGGCTTGTCTCAGGGGGGTTCTTTGTGGATGCGACATCATCTTGCTAAAACCATAAATGGTGGCTCCCAGAGGACCTCTTGTTGGGAATCTCCTTGAGGAGGCCAGGGGCTGGAGGAGGACTTAGTCTAGGGGCATATGGGATGGGGAAGGTTTGTCCTCCCTCTCAAGTGTCTTTTTGGATACAAGACAGTATTTTCCATCCAGGATTTCATAAGCACTAAATGCTCACTCACAGGTATTTTAAAAGGGGTTGCATGTTTGTGTGACTGAGAATGTGTGAGAACGTTTTCCTGGACTTAGTTTCCTAGAAATAATTTTCACTTCAGATAATGCTTTGGAGTGTTTTGAGCCATAAAATTCTTCCTTTTTTTGGTCATAACGTAGGGCTGAATTGTTCAGATAGTCAAGCAGCCAGTTTTGGAGCTGGGATTAGAAACCACACTTCCAGCCACGCAGCCCTGGTCAAATCTTTGTCCCAGCAACATGAAAATAGTTATGCACATGACCAAGCATAAATGAACTTTTTTTTCTGCTTTTTTACAGCTGGATACAGCTCACCTATTGTTTGAAGCTGCTTGCAGTACATTTGCTGTTGCTTGCATATTACTTTATGGCTTATTTGTACTGCAGTAACATCTAAGGCCTGCTAGCAAGACTGCAGTCACACTGCACTATGTGCAAATTAAACATGGAGTAGGAAACAGTGTGCATCCCTCTGAGCTTCCAAACTGAAAATACAGCAAGACCAGGAAATTATTATTGTCCTTAATTTACAAATGAGGGGCTGACGAGCAGAGTTTAGATGACTCACCCAGCATCATGCAGAGAATCGGTAGCAAAGTGGGAATTGAGCCTACAATTCCTTCAAGTCCCGTTCCTTACCCACAGCCACGGCCTCACTCTTTTTTTATGTGGAAATCAACCAGATGGGATTGTGAGCCTCGTCTGATGAGAAATCACAACTGCTCTGAAGGCTCTTCCCAGCATTTAGATCACAAGCCCTATTTTCCAGGGCTAATAACATGGCTGTGAAAATAAGAAGGGGGAAGGAAAGCACTCCAGGACCACGCTTGGTAATCTTAACTGTTGTTAATATAATGTACCCACTCATGCTGTCGGACTTCAGCATTTAGATTATTTATGGCTATTATGAAAATTGATAACTCGCCGTAGTAATCTGTTACTTTCCAGTCTAGCAACCAGCGTTCCATGGGGGTGGGTGGGAGCATGGTGTGCCGTTTATTATTTCTCCTTCTGGTGGCATTTGTCTCATGCTGTCGTTTTTGATATGGTGGTTTGTCTCCTGCCAGTAACTTTTTGGGGGCATTTTGAGTGTCACTTGAAGTTTAGTTGTGGGGGGAAGGCCAGGTTTTTATCTGAGAGTGAAATGTGGTGAAAAAGAATTAAACAGGGCTCTCTCATGTGCCGAATGTTCTTCTCCAGCCTGTTCTCTTCTGATGGAAACGCATCAAAACTGTTTGGTTTTTTTCTTTTTCTTTATTTTTTAAGGAATCGCTTTGACTCAGATTGTGTGAGATGAATCATAACCCACTTTCTCATCTCAGATGTGAAAAGAAAAAAAAAAAAGAAAAGAAAAAAATTCCATCTCTGCTGTCAATGTCAGCATAATCAATACAGAGTGTTTCTCAGTGTGCAAAGAGGTAGGTGAGTGTAGAAAGAACAAAAAGAATCAAAAGTAGCCAAACTGTCCTGCTGCTTTTAGTGGGCTTCACTGTTTTCACGTCTGCAGATGCACCTCAATGTTCAGCACGTCATCTTGGACATGAACACAGTTTTTTTGTCTCTGGCTACAGCCCAAGGTCACAGTCTGCTCAAAAGTCAGGAGACTGTCATCCCAAACTGACAGCAAATCACGAGCAGCCAGCCCTGCCAGACATTTGGGATGCTACCAGCAGCCAAGAGTAAACCCATTTTGACTTGTGAAACTTGCCATCAGATGTCACCTGCTTGGACTGTGCCAGCGCAGTTTTTGTCAGCGTAGCTAAGCACCATGTCTGTCCCATGGCCCTGCCTGCGCCAGGGCTAGTGAGGGAAATGGAAAGCTTCAATGCCAGTAGATCACGGTCAGTGTAAATGGGAGTCAGGTCACCATGTCTGATACCTAGTCACCAGCTTTCTTTTATTAACTTGCTCATTTGCATTGATTTTTGTTGTTATCAGAGATATAGAAACAGCTGCCTCTGGTAGTATAAGCTAAAAATGGGAGCTTAACCCTTTAAAAAGTGTCATCACAGCACCAGGATCAAAGGGAGTCAGCGTGGTTTAGTGTATAGGTTTTAAAAGTTGAGGAAGTTAATCTTCCCATTGAGCACAGTGGTTCAGTACCACTGGCAATAGCACACATTTGTGGAGATTTTAGAGGTGTGGAGATTTAGAGATTTTAGAGATCCATCTTCCAAAGTGTAAGACACTCTCCACAGCTGAAGACAGGCAGCTGGACTTGGGATGTAAATGATTTTCTCTCTAGGTCCTTCCAAATTACCATCCCAGCCATGCTTAGCTATTTGTTCAGAGCTGTGAATCAGGCTGTATTCACTTAGCAGCAGTATTCAGCTTTAATATGCAATTTACTCAACAAATTCTGGTTCCAGACAGTATCTTGAGAGGTTAATAACTTACTATCTACCGAGCGTACGTTCTGATTTCTGTCTGCACTGTCGGAGCAGACTGAACAGATGATGCACAGCCTTTTTTTATGGGGGTGGGGAGGGAGTGGGGAAAGTTTTTGGGGGAGTTTGATTGAGCCTTTTTTGTCATTTAAAATTATACTCTGAAAAAAATGAACGGGTTTTAAAATGCCACTATTTCCTCATTTTCTGCTTGCTCCGAAAGCCAGGTGAATTCATCTATCGGCATCCAAAAAGCCTGCAGGAGGCCAGATGGTTTTTACCTTGAGTTCTCTCTTGTTTAGATGAATGATTAGGGCAAGAGAGTACTGACTTTCCACCTCTTTTTAACTCAGGGATTGTATGTCATCACGTGACCTAAGGAATTGTGTCTGGCTAAGCTTTCCTAGAGGGAGACATTTGGAAAGGATGCTGGTATAGGTCATCTGTGCTCTGCAGAGCACTGTCACGTGCAGTCAGCTCTCTTGGACTGAAAGGTCCTAGTGATCATCATTGCCAGCATGGAGCTAATTCTGGTCATGTATCCTCATGGTCATCCTCACAAGCCAGGCAGCTGGTTTTCATTTCTGTCCCATGGCTGAAATTTTGTGGAATCCTAAAATACGTATATACATAAGCATGTATGTATACGTCAGGTTGCTGCATGGACCATGAATTCTGATGGCGTTCCCTCCTTTCTCATTCACCATTCCAACATCTCACATCAACCGTTCCAGCTTTTGGTGCCTATACAATCTCATGAAGTGTGAATACCTCCAGCACTGGCAAGGTTGACTTGTGTGTATGAAGAAGAGAGGGAGGTGTGGAGAGGGGGCCAGGAGCAGGGAGGCCTTGGCTGCAATAAGAGTGGATATGGAAGCGAGGGGAGCACTTTTAAACATTCTATCATGTGGATGTATATTGTCAAAACAGTGGCTTCTTCTGAAGATAGAATGCCAAAATACAGGCTTCAGTGCACATTGCTTGTGTAATTCCTAAATGGCCACTACTGATGCTGAAACAGCCAAAACTCTTAGACTATGTATTCTTGATTTCCCTGCAGGACCACACGAGAGGATGTGAGCAAAACAGGGAGGTTGCTTATGGTCAGAATTATCTCCCATTTTTTCACAGGAGTAATTCAGAAAGTGAAGAAAGTGGAGCATGTGCACTGCAGATGTGCACAGCTGGTGCATTGCTATCTCTGTGGCATCCCTCCTTTGGAAGGGTAGCTGAAGAGAGCCAGAAGGGCCGCATCAGTCATACAGCCAGCTCCTAGGGAAAGCTGGTCACTTAAACTTTCAGTCTCTGTACGGAGGGGAGAACAAAAACTGCTGTTTGTTCATGCAAGGGAGAAACACATATAACAGTTTCAAGAGGGTCAGAAAAGGGGCTTCCATGAAGCTTAGAGCAGAGGGACATTGCTCTCCTGGGGTCATAGATTTGTGCCCTGAACCAGCCCTGGTCATGTGATGTTCATGACTAAATAATGTTGTTCATGAGGCCCGTTGCTCTAAGTAAGTGTGGCTAGGTCTTTCAAACAAAACAATACTTCATAGAAAGCCTGCTCTGACTATAGCAGGTGTTTGGGTGAGGATCTGTAACTAAACTGTCCTAGATGTGCCAGCCTTGGCTTCCTTACTTTTTGTAGAATTGCAGGGTGTTCAGACAGTCTCGCTGCCTATTGCCCTTTGCAGAACAACTTCATTTCATTTAGTAGGACTGACCTGTACCACATGTAAATGGCCAAAGTCCTAACAGCTGTCAGGAATGGTGAGCAAATGTCTGATTATGGGAGCTCTTCTGGCCCAGGAAATTGCAGCTGTTCAGAAGAATGAGTAAGGTTTTACAGGACCGTATTTTGGAGCATGGCCTAATCATGACACATGGTGGGTCATATCTCAATAGGTGTGTGTTGTCTAGAAGAAGTTCAAACTGGCATCAGCTTGGATAGAGTTCTGGTTGATTAAATATAGCCTGAGCTCTCAGGAGATCAGTGTGTGCAGTGGCTTCATGCTTTTGCTCTGGGGACAGGAGAGAGCAAAACAATATGCAGTGGAAATAACGCTATAAAATGAGAAAGTCGTATTTTTTTCCGCTGGGCAAGCGTTTTACTGGTTTTGTCACCCTCTTAGCTAGGAATGTTCCACAGTGACCCTTAGAACCTCAGACACAGCTCTTCCCTGGAAAAAGCTTCTACTGTTTTGCAGGAAAAGATGTTTGGTAGGTCTTTATTCCGTGGCCTCCAAAATGCCAGCCTATCTCTTCCTAGTTATACTAAGATTGGTTCGGTGTTCTTCTGAAGCAGCAGGAAAATGATGAGCACTGGGATAGTTAAATTCAAACTTTTTCCAGAAGTTCTAATGTTCAAATATGGATCTGAAGCTTAACTCAAATACTTCTGCTGCCATCTGAGCTAGGGTATTGGCTGGAGACTTCCCAGAAGCTGCATTATATGCATTAATTCACATTGTCATGTGTAGGGGCTGCAAAGGGCGCACTCAGAGCAGTGCAAAACAATGAGAGATATTTCCAAAATATTTGGAGCCTTAAACATTTTGCATTTGCATTGGGTCTCACCTGACGTTGCTGCAGTTCTCTGTTTTGGATGCTAGCTTCTGCAGACTAACCTTTAACTGGGGTGAAAGTCTCCCACACGGTTTTCTGTGTCAAGGTATGAATAATCGCTTCCCCAGTATACCCATCACATCTGACTTTGTCAACATAACAAAATTGTATCATTTTTGCTGCAGATGGAAACCAGCTCACTTAAAGCAGCGTTGGTTTTCTGGGATTGGTCATACACATTCAGAACTGCCTGAAGTTGCCTAAGTTGACATCAGTTAAAATCCGTCTTGGGCTAAACAGAAATGAGCGTCTCTATACGTACCTCAGATCTAAATTTGGAGGTCTAGTGGTTTTCAAATGATTCTGTTATCACAAGTAAACAAGTCCATAACTTTTCCCTGCTGTCATACTTAAGTGCTTCATGAGGATTAAAGTTAGTTACCGTCTTCGGAGTGAACTCATTTGTTGGCAAGAAACCAGTAAAGAGCACCCTGAAATTTCAGAGCACAATGATTTGCAAGCTTTCTCCATATAGTGGTTGACGTGACTGGTTTGGGATGTTCAGAAGGGTTGTAAATGCTGAGTTTTTGGCTAACGCTTGTAATGTCTGCTGATGTTAGTCTTTTCTAATGCCCGCTCAAGGACATTGGGCTGGCAGGACTCACCATGACTTCTGGATATCGGATCAGTCCTTTCGCACTGGTTCGGCCCTGCCACAAAGAGCAAAAGCTTTTGGGGTTTCAGTTTCCATCAGCGCAGAATTCCCAGGTCAAGAATTGTGTGAATAATTCAGGGGACAAGTATTGGCACCTTTAATGCAATAGCCAATTTAGAAGAACCTTCCATCTTAGAAATGTGATAAGAGTAATGTTTTGAACTCATCTTCATAGATACTGATCAACATCAGATGTTGTCCTTGTGGAGGCTGAATGTCAGGACAACCTGTATAGCTCACTGAGCACTGATTTTATTTAGCTCTTTCAGGATCATGATAAACTTGGATCCTAACCCACTTTCCCCATGTATCCTACTGGTAGTCAGTGGGCCCTAGACTCCAAACCATTATCTCAAACAGAGCAGTCTTAGGGACACTAAAGAGCTCAGATTTAAGGGTTTGTTTTGGTTTATTTTTTTTTATTCTTATTATTTTTGAAGCCATTCTAATTATGAATCAAAATCTGTAGGATGTGTGAGAGTGACACATGCAATTGTGCAGATGGGGCTTGCACAGACTTTCTTTAAATAAAATAATAGTTTTTATAAATATGTATCCCATATTTTGCACTAATTTGGTGCAACTGAAGGCTAGGAAAGAAAAGTTCTGTCTCCTTTTTGATCAGGCTTGGAGAATGCGACAGTCGGGTGTGAATAACCAAACTGCTCTATCACAGACTCCAGATATGCATCATGTGCTACAGGGAAGACATTTCAGAAAGAGTTGGAAGAGTTATCAGTGTTACTTCCCATTTACCTCAGCCAGCAAAAACAGGTCCTGTGACCAGAAGATGAGCAGAATTGCAAACATTGCATAATTACGTGAGTAGAAATAATATGGTGTCACTGACATCACACAGTATTTTCAAAGGGCTTTTGCTCTCGATACCAGTGTTGTATTTTAGGGATATGACATGTCTGATCATCCTGAGTAGAAACAAGCACTGCACATTCCCACCAGAATAGGAGTGCCTCTGCATCTCAGCTTATAAAGCTCCTGTTACTTGTCCAAGAGAGTAAACAAATATTGGACCTTGCACCTGGTTGGAAAGGTCCCAGGTTTCAGGGTGAAGAAGGAAACCTCTGTCCAGTAGTTTGGTTTAATGAGAAAAAACAGAGTTAGTTGGTTCCAGCTGCTGAGAAATTCGGACCGATGGAATTGAGCACAGGGGGCAGCTGGTCGACATACAGGTGAGGGGGTTTCCAGTGCCCGATGGATGTGATTTACAGCGAGACTGCTGTCGACATGCAGACAGCGCGTGTTTCAAAACAGCAGGGAAGCTTTGGGCTGGTGCCGGATTGTGAAAGCAGGATTTTCAAAAGACTTTAAATAAATGAGGTGCCAGCTGAAATTTGGTGGGACATCTTCTTCCAGTGCAGTCAGACACCTTTGAAAACCCCAGGCCTCAAAGCTGTTGGGAATATGAGAGCTACCATTTGGTCAAGACTCGCTATTTATGAGATCCAGCCTTTCCTCACCTTTTTTTTTTCTTCTTCTTTTTACTTTTGGCAGAGGGAAGACAAGTTCCCTCCCTGTTTCTTGTTTTTTTGTCAGACGTTTTTCCCCAGGCAGGCATGCATGAGGTGTGCCAGGTTGGTAGGCCAGAGCCTTTGGCACGGGAAGCATCTCTGACTCAAAACTTTGCCATTACTCAGGCGTTTTCACCTTCTCTGCTGAACAGAGTCTTTGGTAAAAAATCACTTCATGCCACCACCCTCACGGCGATGCAGCAAGGCAGACAAGCTGCCGAACACCATCTGGAGCAGAGCCAGGCTATGGAAGAGTGAATTGAGTCATTCGGGCCCAGCAGCGGATGTGATTTTTGGCTGTGCTTGAGTCTAGTGAATGTACTGATGGCGCCCGTCTGGAGCTTATGAAATGGGTTGGCTGAGCCGGGGGACAGAAGAGGTTTGAAGTGCCCTTGCGCAACATGGAAACAGTTAGAGGTGAAAGTCCTTGGGAAATGGGACATTGTTTGCTCTGTCTTTGTCCTGCACCTACCACCACAGGGCCTCAACCTGTCCTTGGGCTGCTGTAGACTGCTTCTAATTTTTTGACCTAGACAAAAAGTCTGCTGCCCGTATCAGTGTGGGCGTCACCTGCACCCTCAGTTCAGCTCTTACAAAAGCAAGTGCTAAGGAGGATTCAGTCAACATCCAAGACAGGCTTGTGCTGAGCAGTGGCGTGATCCCGCAGGCCTCTGGTTATTGGTCCTTCACACCTGGAAGAGTGGGCTGGGGAAGGAGCACAAAGCATGAAAACGAACATGAAGCATCTGAGAAGGGGACCAGCTCATCTGTCCTCCAGATCTGCTCAGTTCTGCAGCCACTGCTTACATATGGGGTTGAGTGCAGCAGCCCCTGAAACTACCCTCTGCTGCTCTACCAGCACGCCAGTGGGCGAGCAGGCTGGGGTGGCATGCTCAGAGGTACACCTGTGAGGGGACCAGACAGCCTGGGGGGTTCCTGCCACTGCTGCTCCCTATGATTGCAAGGTGTTTTTTCCAAAAGAGGACCCAGAAATCTGGTGCAGAATTACACAGTGGGCCGGAGGGTTGCCCAGGAAATCCCCTCGTCCATCATCACAAGATGAGGGTGGAGGAAGAGGGATTTCTGTCACCTATCCCGCCATTTTTTCACCATGGGAGCTGCAGACAGATTTGGTTGCACAGTTTGTGTGCTGCCATATATTTGGTCCTGCGGGTTTGCAAGTGTGAGTAAAAAGGGACCTGGCTCAGTGGCTGCTATTAGGAGCATCAGAACTGCCAAAATCTGCCTAATCCACAGCTCTACCAGTGACAGTTTCCCTTGCTAAGGTCCTTCCTAGGAGGAACAAAACCCTGCACTATCAGCTTTGAGGTAAGCTGTCTAGAGAGAGGTTTCATGACAGCCTTGCTAGGAACTGGCTGACACACTTACAGGTCACCTGGACTTTGAAGGGCTGCTGAGACTGTTCCCTGGCTGCCATGCAGGGTAAAGTCTCATTAAAAAAAAAATATATATATATATACATACATACATACATATATATATTTCAATGTTAGCAATGTGTTGCAGGGAGAAGAGTCATCTTTGTTTTAAAATCTCTCATTTTCCTGTAGAAGTAAAATAAAGAAGAGCTTTCTCAGCTTTTGAAAGTGTGGAAAACCCCAATTTTTCACAGCTTTGAAAGATTTTGCCCCTTTTTTATTTTGGAAAAAAAATAAGGAGGGAAATGAGAAGCAATTTTTTTTACATCTCTTGCTTTTTTAACTTCCTATACGTGATCGGTTTCCCCTGAAGGAGAGGAGTGGTGGGCACAGGAAGGTGGGGGATTTCTCTGAAAGTCGGATTTTTTTTTTAATTTCTTTTTACCAAATGAACTGATTGCACTCCTTATTTAGTTAAGTGTTTATTGGCAGGGTTTTTTTTGTGTGTGTGTGCGAATCAGTGCTCACCCCTGAACAGAAATATCTTTTTCATTTTAAAAAGTATTTGTGGAGTGCTTCTTCTTTCCATCCAGTTTGCAACTTAAAACTCCTTTTCTTTGTGGTTCCTATGCCTACTGCTAAACCCAGAAGAGAAGCAGGTAGCAAGGTGTGCACAGGAGAAAGCATGGGACATGTAACCCTCTTGCAGTCCTGGATGCCCTGGGGCCGGCTGGTGCTGCTGTGGCTTCCAGAGACAACATTCAGTGCCTGGCAAACCTCTGCAGAGAACTTGCTCGCAGGGGCTCTTTAGTGGATACACAACTGTAGTCTCTGTCATCTGGTAACTTTCATCAGCATTAAAAGAAACATTTATAAAGGAAATACACTACATTTTACTTGCTGCCTTGCATTTCCTTGATTGATCAGCAAAGGGAGGGATGTTTCCTGTCTTGCACTCATTTTTTCACCCCCTTTCTTTTGTCTCCAGATGTTACCAAAGCTCTATTTCAACCCCTCTGCACATGGTAAACCATGTGCCAGAAAGTTGTCACAATGTGACAAATAACAATATTAAAAAAAAAAAAAAAAAAAAAAAAAAAAAAAAAAAAAAAAAANNAAAAAAAAAAAAGTGTATCTGGGACCTTAAATATGGTAGAGCATCACTGACCCCCACTGGGCTGGGACACTCACTGCAGATCACCCGAGTTGGGTCCCTGGTCCCTCACCAGTGAGCTGGGCACACTGTCAGGTCCACGTTTACCTTCACTGAAGAGCATGGAAAAGGTTCCTCCTAGGGTTGGGGAGGGGGCAGCATCTTTTAATGGTTCGTGCAGATCCATGCATCAAAAGTTTCCTGTGAAACTGATTGGACCAAACCAAGGCGACACATGTCCTGCATGCCCATTGTGAGTAGAGTAAGAAAGCGTTGGCTTATGTTACTGTGAGGGACATTTTGGTTCAGTGGAAAGACAGACTTGCTAGTGATAAGGTTAGGTGCTCACTGAAGTTCTTTGCTGAGGTTGTTGGTGAAATCTCCATTGCTGGAAGTTCTTAGGAACACGTTAAACAAGTACTTGTCAAGAATGATGTAGAGAAAGTTGATCCGGCCTTTGAGGCAATAGGACAGTTTCCATGACCTCTCAAGATCCTGTTCAACTTGAGGTTTTGTAGCTTTATGGGAAAATCAGGAGTACTCCTATCTCAAACTTTATTTTGTGGCAATGATGCATTGTGGTTGTGACAGTTTAGGAAGGAACTTCTGCCATATTGGCAAGCATTTGCTGTAATCTGTTTTATATCAGAAGCAGGTGAAATTGTCTCTCATGTCTCAGGGAGATGAGGAGAGAGTGATGCAGATGGATAAGGGATAGGAACCATCACTGTGTGGGTGCTGAATGGAGGAAGTAGGAGAGGCACGAGCTTCCTTGTGCTTGGTCACTATTGCTCAGCCACTCTGCTGACTCTGATGGCACGGCCTGCCCATGGACCACGTCCCAGGCGGGATTGTCCAGCAGGGCTGGCGCTGGGAGCTCCCTCTGAATTGCAGGAGTTTTTGTGCTGTAAGCCTGCCTCACTGTCAGGCCTTTTAGAGATCATCTTGTGGTTAAAGAAACTAGACTGGGATTGAGAAGATGTGGTTTCAGTTCCTGGCTCTGTCACAAACTCCTTGTGTGACCCTCAGCAAGTGCCATAACTTCTGTAGGCCTCAGTTCCCCATCTGCATATTGGGTGTCCTAAAAGTCCTCCACCTTCCTGGGATGTTGGAAGGATTCATCATTAGGGCTAGTGGCTGGCTCTGATAACAGCCTTGTGGTGAGCAGCATGGAGAGACGTTCAGAATGGCTCAGTGAAGTGTTAGTAGCATGAGCTGACACAGTTGCAGTGCCTTTGCTGTGTGGAGTGGAATGAGACCTCTGGGGCATACAGAGAATGTGTCACCTTTGCAGCCAAGCAAAGTGAGAATACGAACTTGTATTGTTGTTGAAGGAAAGGGATGCAAACAACAAGAGAGTGCAGCTACTACTGGACAAGCAGAGAACAAATGACAAGGGGGTCACTGCAGGGACCTGTGCATCTGGAGTACAAGTGCAACGCAGTTAAAGCAGAATAACCGGGACACGGTAATTAAATCACGGCCTTGGATTTAATTTATGAACTGTTACAGGCACATGCTGTAGCATAAAGCTCTGTTTACTGTGAAAGATTGTGATTCTGACGTCTGCTGAAGAAGAGGGAATTAAGATTAATCTGTCTCATGTCCAAAGGCTGTGTAAGACAACTGATGCATACAGCCTGCTACTGTCAAATGGAGGAACTTCAAACTTGGATCCTGGCACAACAAGCCATTGCCAAGGGCTTCCTGATCAGTGAGAAGTCTGAGTTCAAAAGCAAAAAAAAAAGGGCAGGTGAGGAAGGCAAAGATAAGCTGAGAAGACTATCATCGTTTCCTACAAAATGCACAGAAAATATTGAAGTTTCCCTTCATCCTAATATTACAAGGTCCTGGGTGCCAAAATAGCAGAGTATCTGTAGGACAGATAGAACCAAGGCATCTTTGCCAAATACAATCACAATTGGACACATACTTCCCCTGCTCCGCAGGAATGGAATAAACACTCTCTTGTGGATCAGAGATTCCTATTTTGGAATTCCCTTTGGATTCCCTTTGGACAAATCAAGGAACGTGCTGAGTGCTTATGAGTTGCGGGATCTCTGCCATTGAGACTTAATCCAGTTAAGGTATACTGGCAGCTAAGGTCTGCTGTTACACTGTTAGGCTGATGGATTAACCTCTGCTCCTGTATCCCTTTAAAATGGAATAATTGTGCTGTCTGGCCTAGGTGCCCTGAGGAATCCCACGTGCTTGGGAAATTCTTGAAAACCCTTGGATAAAAGTCACTAGGAAAGAGGAGGGAGAGAGGGGAAAATTATGTTACATTGTTGACTTATGGTCAACGTTGTCCTCGAAATGCTGTTTTGTCATCAATATTTCTTCATTAGGAATAATGATTTTTCCACATTTACTGCCAGCTGATTCAAAGCTGTCCAAAAGCAGAATGTGTCATGAATCTCTAAAATGCATTCACTGGCAAACACTAAACAGAGATGATTAGAAAAATAACACAGCGGAAATACTGGGTGTCTTGAGGCTGCCAGGGGAACTTTTAGTGAGATATTTTGTCCAATGTATTTACATATTTTAAAATGTTCTTAGTACTCTTTTGTAAAAGCAGTATGCAATATTTCTTCAGTTCTTTCTTGCATATTGTGTCAGGACTGCAGTGAGAACCAGGGAATACACTTAGCTGATCAAGGGAAATTGTGTAATTGATAGGCAGTGAGGATATGACCTTGTGCTAAATTCCCACAGTAAAGTTAGGTGGGAAGCAGTTTTTTCCATCATGCAGAAGTTTTTGAGATATCAACATTTTCCGCCACATCTCAGTAAATGCAGAACCTTCCTACATTGATGCTTTTATCAGAAAATTATCTCCTATCTCCTCTCTATATTGAGTGCATGCTTTGAATTCATGAATTTAAACCTTTGTAGAGAGAAGGCTTGCACATTTTCTCTCTGCTCTCTTGTTACTGCATGAATTATCCGTGTTAGGCAATGCAAATCACATAGCAAGGGATGGCTATGCCCCCAACAGCTTAGTGTCTAAATAGGTATGACAGACAGATAATGCTATACCCTAGAAAAGGTTAATGCAGTCCTTGGATGTACAAACAGGACCATTCCAAGCTAGCTGCACACAGTTACATTGCCTCTGTACTGGGCTCCAGTGTGATTGCTATCAGAATATTATGGCACAAGCATTAGTATGGCATGTACCCACTCCATCATCCATCCTTAGTGGTGGATGTTTGTCTGATTGGCTCACATTCTTAATCTGACATTTAAAAGTGACTCATGTCCAAGATAAGTTTGGACACCCTGTACCTAATTCTTCATCTTCAGATCACACCCAGACCCTGGCCAAATCTTAAGAATCTTGCTGAATAAGTGCTCAGATTAGGGCCTCTCCTATTCATCTTTGTAGATAAAACCTGCATCCAGGCTCTAGTGACCTTGAATCTCTGCAGTATCCTTTTCTAAAAATGCAATTTCTCCCTGTTCATGCTCAACTGGAATGCAGCTGCAGAGATCACTCTCTGACTTGTCACTTAGGCCAGATTGTCCCTGCCTCTTTAATCATCCCTCTGGTTTCATTTCTGCATCAGATCAAACAGAAGCTTCTTCTCTTTACTTGCGTGGCCTGTAGTGACCTATTCCCTCCGTTTTTCCTCTCGTATTCTCCAGTGACATATCAGCTCATCCTTCCCGTCTGCAGGTATCTATGTTCATTCTTCAAGCACTTATGTTTCCTTTTTGTGCTGTCTTTGTCCTTTCCTCAGAAGCATCCCATTAAACTTCTTTCAAACTCCCTCCGGATCCTCTTTCACATTCTTCCTTAACCTTTTCCTTGGCTGGGCTGTCTACAGATTGCTTGTCAATAGTAAAACATTCAGAGTGCTGAGACCACAATTTCCCTTGCTGACCGGGCTTTTCCACAATCAGAGCATCAGAGTGACAGTATAAGCAAAAAATATATAATAAAAGAAATAAAATAACAAGAAATTAGAACATGGCATCGTCTAAGTTCCCCCTCTCAATTCGGATTTGTAGTATTGCTTATGCTACAGAGGACAATAAATGAGATTTCTGAATGAAGTATAGGAGGTGATGTTCCCTTTCAGCTACTGAAGTTTTCCCTATGATCCACTGAGTAATGATGGCATTTCCAGTGGTTTCAGCAGGGAAGCCTCTGTGGGCACCTCTAACTGTCCCCCCAAGGTAAAACCAACATGTGGCAGCAACTGTGATGAAGGAAGGTCACAGCCAAGGTTATGAACCTCCTTCATGCAACATGGGAGGACTCCCGTCTCCCAGGCATGCTGCCAAGGTAACACCTTCTAGTTTTGCCGAAATTATCTTGAACCAGGACCTAAAAAGGACTGGAGAATGCTGAAGAAGAATGCTGAAATGACATAGTTTCATCTTCACGCAGTTTAGTACTAATTTTGTCCTTTGTCTTTAAGGTGCCTTTTAAGTGCTATTTGTCTCTGTGGGAAACAAATGGGTCACGTTGTTCTGTGTTTCTACTGTAATACGCTGCCTGCTATTTTTCTTTTAGATTATTTGTGTAATCTTTTTTTATGCAATCTGTTTGTTCTTGAGTCTTGCAAGCTTTGCCTTTGCTACTTCTTTCTCAATAAGCAGTGCAACTTGTTCTGTATTCACTCGTGGGTATTCTGCACACAACAGGCTGGCTTATTTCACCCAGTGTGAAAATATTAAAATGGGGAACATGTGTGGGCACTTAATTGTGGTGAATCCAACCACAAATACCTTTGCCGTTGGTAACTGGCACACAGGAAAAGCAGACCTTTGTTTTGTTTTTATCAGACATAATGATAGATGCATTGTTTCTGGTGGGGTTTTTCTGGTTTTCTAAGGATATGAGGCTTGTGCAATCACAGTGCCTGTGTGCATGTGCCTATCTTGTTTGTTAGTTCCTCCCTCACCAACAACTCTTGAAACTAATAGCCATTTTCAGCCAAACCTGAGTAAGACACAGGAGTCGGGAGAACCAACCTGGCTATACAGAAGACTTGTGAGTTCACAGGTTGCACCAAAGCCTGCAGAAGTTGCTGTCTGTAACAGCTGCATTGCTGCAAACCATCAGTTGCGTATTCACCCGTGTGCCTTTGCATGGATCCAGACGCCCAACTGTAAGCTCCCAGATTTGAATATTTTGGCTTACTTGCTCTTATCCTTCAGGCAAGTGAGTCAGTTGGTGGTGTTGCTAGGCACAGAGCTTGTGTTTTGATTCTCACTGGAGTGGCCATGTCTCATGAAAAACATTGTTTGCTCCAGGCCACAGCACTACAATTTGCATATAAACTTATGAAAAAGGAAGCTTTCTTTAAGCTTTCCTGTGTGAGGGTTTACAGTAGCATTTCTGTCTGTGTACATAACAGCAGAAGCTGGACTTCTCATAAATGTAGATGGGTTAAGTCTGTCGCTGCCCAAATGGGAATCTTCTGTGGAAAAACCCAGAAAGAGGAAGGAAAGCCTAAGGAAATACCAGCTTCAAGGGGAGAAGTTGGCTAAGATGTGTGTTGTGCTGCTCTTTGGTTTGTACCTGGCCACCAGCAGTGAAGCTGGGGAATGCCTGAGAGGCGTGCAGGAATGTAGCCTCAGGGCACCTTTCGGTGGCAGAGAAGATGTCTTTATGCCCTTCTCTCAAAGGGAGGACAGAGGTACAAAGGTACTGAGTGGTTTGCCAGGGATTACAGGAGTACATGCCTAAGCTAGGAAACAGACCAAGATTTCCTGATGTGAGAAGTGCAGCCAGAAGTATGATCTATGTATATGCAGCTTCTGCAGCGAGTGCCTTGGTCAAGGGGGGACATAAACATTGAAGTATGTGAGAGTGGCTAGATTATGAATGCGAGGAGGAGGGAAGAAAAGATTCCCACATGTTCTGCTCAGATGTTAACAAAGAAAGCTGAGAAGTGTTTGCATAGACACTGCATTATTCTGTGTCCAAATGCCTCATAAAAATAATACCGGATGATCACAGAATGGCACACCAGGGAAAATAAATTCTTCAGCGGAATATTCCCGCTGGAAAAACACTGTGTAAAGTAATACACTAATAGCTTTCAATTTCATGTTTTATATATGGAGATATTAACTGCTCCCCAGACGTCTGTTCACATTACAGCCCCGCTACATGAGCAGTTTGGAGAAGGCCCTGGAGCAACTCGGTCTTGTCCGCACAGAGGACCGAGCAGTGCTCTCCTGTTGTACATGCAACTCCTCTTTCTTCCGCCTCTTTCCCATAGAAGTAACTGCTCCAATGGTTCTCTCCAGTGGGATTTTTTTTTTTTTCTTTTTCCTAGTTCTCATGTTTTTTTCCGTTCTTCCCCCATGCTCCGTAGCCTCATCACCATGCTGGGAAGCCTGCATTCCTTCTCTGCTTGTAAAAGAGGAGCCCTCACAAGAAGCATTACAGTGGAGTGATTAAAGCACAACACCGTCAAAACACTAATAACAAATGCTAAATAAGTTAAAGTTTAAAAGCAACATCTATTAATTCCTACTTGGAGGAAGTTCCAGACTTGTCTTCATTTGCCTGGTAACCTCTCTCCACATTGCTCAGTCAAGATATCTGTAGGATCTTGCCAGGTAGGAAAGCAGCTCATATGCCTTGTTCCCTGGGTGTAGCCTGCTGAAGGCTGGGGCAGGCAGGGAAGAAGGTGTGAGGATGCGTGTGCTGGAAGATGTCCCACTGCTCAGAGGCAGCTGCCCTATGGCTGGAACGACAGGACTGGTGCAAGACCTTTTAGGAAGTTTTGCAGTATTTGTTTGGAAAAGTCAATAAGCACAGGCAGTAGTGTGAAAGAACACTGTATCATTGCTGGATTACTTAATCATTACTAGGTACATATTACTTGTATGTGTTTTTATGAGTAATTCTGTCAGCCTGCTCTCGTTTGAGCTCTGGTCTTCCTTCCATCCTTCCCACTTTTCATCATCCACACTACCCCACCCACTGGGTGCAGGGTCCCATGGCTGGAGGCTCTGCTACATAATGTTTTCAGCAACAATGTAAACAAGCCAGCAAGCCTCCTATGTGTGCTCCTGCAGGTTTTTTCTGTTACATTTTTGTTTGCATGTTGCATTAGGGACCTTTCTCGGAAACAACTGGAGTTCTTAGGACTTGCCTTTACCCTCGTTAGTAGCTTCTGATACACTTTTCTTGAATTATGGTAGGAATCAAGTATTTGCACATCAGCTTCTAGAGAAATGGCTTTGGTCTTTGAATGGATAGTATCTTAGTCAATATTAATTTTCACACACAGAAAAGTCACTTTTCCACGTAGAAGATGGTATTGCACTCTGTAATCACTAAGACTTTGGCAACTACTTTTTGTTTAAAATACAAACTAGCTCAGCACCAGCACATTAGCAAGAGCATAAGGATTGATACTGCTATACTGGTAAAAGCATAAAAAGTGAAATCCTTTGGCCAGTATAATTGGCTCTATTGAGACAATTGGTTTAAGCTGTACAAGCAAAAACGACTCTTTAAATGGTAAAAATTGTGCTGCCACCAGGCAGCTTGATGAGGCATCCTACCACAAAATCCTTTCATGTGGAGGCAAGGCTTTCAGCACAGGTTCGTGCCATCTAGCTGAGTGGCTGAGAGTGACTATATAGCTGTGTTAGATGGTAAGTGAATGCTCTGCATCTGGGACTTAGGCTCCTTATGATGATTGCTAGCTAGAAGTACCAGCAATAAGGATTTCAGTGTAGTTTTGGGGGCCAGTTTCAAGCTTCTCTAGATCATTCCATGTGGGGTAGCAATGGAGTGTGTTTCAGTGTGCTGGATCATTGCCAGCAGTGGCATCAATTGCCCCTGTGCTGGCTGAGCTGCCGTGTTCCTACTGTACAATGGAAGCATACAGGAGTACTTTTTCCCCAGCTAAGGACAGGAGCTTGAACTGACCCATGTTCCTTCCTTCTGGTGACAGGCCGCTGTGCTCGCTGTGGGGAGAATGTTGTTGGGGAAGGCACTGGCTGTACAGCCATGGACCAGGTCTTCCACGTGGAGTGCTTCACCTGCATGATGTGCAACAACAAGCTGAGGGGGCAACCTTTCTATGCAGTAGAGAAGAAAGCCTACTGTGAACCCTGCTACATCGTAAGTACTTGTGGGTTTTTTTGTCTGCTAGTTTTTAATGTGCAGACATCACAAACATTTGTTTTCTTCATTGTTGTACTGTTGCCTTATAGCCAAAACCAGGCAATCTCGCGACAAACTGATGGGCACTAGTTTTCCATGGTCTTCAGAGGAATTCAGATCACTTCAGTTTCCTTGGTTAACTTCATTTTCTGTTCTGTCCAAGCTGTGAAATGAAGTGGCCAAAGCGAGAGAAATAGGTGCTTCTGGTTATGATTTGAGCTCTGAAAGGAGCAGGCAATGCAGTGATTTTTAAGAGAAGGTTTTATTCTGATAAGGTTTTTTGTGTTCAGAAATCTGTTACCAAAACCCTTAGCGATGTTGGTGCCCACTAAAATGTAGAAGATGAGATTCAAGGTAGCACAACAACTTCTGAAATCATGACTTCTGTGTTTCTTAATGAAGCTGATGGAAGTCTTTCTACTGAACTAATGGCTGTTGGATTGGATATCTTTTGAAGCTTACCTTATCCTAAAATTTCACTTTATGCCTCTAACAAGCTCTTAAATCAAACAATTAACTGCACCTTTTAAGAGGCTGCACCTTTTAAGAGGCTCCCATAAGAGACAGTTGAAACCTGTTGTACAGTTGTAAATTAAAGAAACATCACATAATGTGCCTGAGGCCTTACCTTGCTGTGACCTTAGCATACAGTATGTTGGGAAAACATCTATAATCTAGAATAAGAAAAGCTCCAGAACATTCTTAACACATTGATGGGTCTTCCTTTAAACCTCAGAATTAGAGTCCTTTTTATAAACTATTGATTTTCTTGTCTGCTGTTAAATTAAGCTTATTTTAAACAGAAATCTAGTTTAAGGTTGGTAACTATAGCATGTAAGTTCCTCCTCTATGTATTTTCCTGCAAGATTTTGTGAAAGCTGATGTGCCACCAGTATGCTGCATAGCATCTTTTATTTACACAGATGGTGTAGTTTTGTTTGTTTGTTTTTGGGGGGATGAAATGGACTGAGGCCCTTCCATAATTAGACCTTATTTTTGAAAGCAGAAATTTCTGGTATGCTGATTAAAGAAATAATAGATATTTCTGAAAACGCTACTGCTATCCAACTATTTTATTCTATTTCTGTGAAGACTTTTCAGTGGGATTATTGCTGAAATACTGAATATAGAAAGGGCAGATTTTGTCTTTTTGTAGCAGTGATAAGTGAGTCATGGTAATTGACTTTTAAAACCTAAATGATTTTTTGATTGAAAAATATACCCCTTAAACATTATTTTCTTTTTGTTTGTTTGTTTGTTTGTTTGAACTGAAATGATTGTATGATAAAAATTGTGACTTCTTAGGAAGTTTGGTGCCCATGTGCAAAGCACTGCAGATTTCAGGAAGGTGTGTTCATAATGAGAGGGGAGCGTCTTCATACAACAAGTTAAGCATCTCATTCACTTCAGGATGGAATTGACTTCATCTGCTTGCAGATTGATGCTTTTCCTCTTTTTTAAATCAAGCAGGCATTCTTCACTACTCATCTGCTTTAGTTTGGGAAAGCATCTGCATTAGCCACTGTACTAATGGTTTAAGATTATTTAATCCCATTACTTATACACTTCATTAGCCTGAGTGAATTGTTGGCAAGGGTTCAGTAAACTTCCTACATTGGGAGATAAAAGAATAAAAAAAAGGAAAGGAAGAAGGATTCTGTTCCTCATTTTCTTTCAAATTTATCTTCTATCTATTTAGGGGATAAAGGAATGATAATTGCCTGGTTGCATCTGCGTTTGTATGTTCCACGATACGGCTTTGCAGCTCTGAGTACAGAGCAATGAGTAAACGTTTAATAGCTTTCTCTTATATAATCAGAGGGGGCCTTTAAATGCTTACCAATGCAATCCACAAAAAAAAAAAGGGTTATGGACTTAACCCAAAACACTTCTGAATCCATCTGCTGCTGCACATGTAGGGGAAAGGGTGGCCCTACTGATAAGTGCTACATATGTGTAGCTTGACAGCTAGTACTGTGAGTGGGGAATGGAAAGGAGGAATCTGGCAATCTGATGGAACAAGAATAAATAACCCAAGCAAATACCAGACTATTACACCTGGAATAAGCAAGTGTTGGGAGGCTGTCTTGTTACCCCTCAAACAGCTTAGTGCTTTGCTCTGCTGAAGGTCGGATTCGTGAAGGGTTTGGGCCCCTGCCGTGCTACTTAGGCTCAAAGAAATCTGTGTCAGAGTTCTGTCTGATTGATTTTTCAATGAAATGATGTCTGTGTTGGCTTCAGTGGGATGATGAGTGTCTGGGTACACTGAGGGCCTGGACTAGGGTTGCAGGTTGCTCTGGCAAATGGACTTGGGGCTCTTAAATTGCTGGGGCATGGTCTGAATGCTGTTGTTTTCAGATGTGTGATGCAGTCATACTGAAGTCAATTAGAGTTAATCACCTGCCTAAAATGTAACTTGCGTTTAATGATTTTGCCTCTTAATTTGTTTTTTTTGAGTTTTCTCAAGTCCCACTCTCAGAAAATAACCTGGAAATGTGGAGTTCTGTATAAAATAATGGGGCTGAAGATCCCAGACTCAGGTTCCTGTGGGCCTGAATCCCTGTGGAACGTAGGGCCTGCATGACTGCCTTGAGACAGTACAGTGAGCCAGTGGCTGTGGCCAGCTCTGGAAACAGGATTCTCAACTGGTATAAATCTGAGTTAATTGATGATGCTTATTTACTGGTCTGCCTAATTCATACCAATTTCTACCCCGCATCTCCACCTCCTCGTGTTCAAAACTCTTGTCCGGTTGTGCAGACGACTAGGCCAAGCTGCTGCATTAATATTAAGGAAAGTCAACTCCAATTAATTTGCCCGGTCTTGGTGTATAAATTCATGAATTCTTGTTTTTAATAATTCCCTTGTGTGACTCATGGCCATACGCACATTGAAAAACAATGCAAAAATAAAAATACACTTTTTTTCAACAATTAGAATTGGCTAATCTTCTCAGTTTGTTACATGACTCTCCTTAGATGTGGTGGAGTGAAGACATAATTAAGATTACTATGAAGAGCTGTGTTTAATTAGTATTTAGTCAATACCAGGCTTAAATAGCCTGCAGAAGTGTTGTTTCTTGCTTTTGTTTCTGATGTCATTAGTGATCCATTAAAGAAGAAATTCTGCAAAAGTTTGTGAATTAACATCAAAGGAAGTCAGTCACCTGTCTGAAAATGTTTACTAACTGGAATTTGAATATCAGAGTTCATTTCTTTCACAAAAAAATTTCCCCTACCCAAAGGCTGGTCACTATCATTTCCTTATGAATGTTGTGAGATCTGCTGCCAGTGTGTTTGCTGGTTTTGCTCTACGTCCAAGGATTCTTTCATTATTAATGTTACTTCTAAAAGAGTACCAGTCTCCTCCATTAAGACACTTCTGCTCCTGCTCAACTAAAAGCAACTGTAAAAAAATAAAGTGTTAATAGGAAGCAGATGTCTCCTAGTCATTACGACAGTCAAGCAACATCTGAAATATCACAATAGGGTTTCCATTGTAACCAGCTCGCTGCTGTACATGTGATGAATACAGTGTCTGCAATATGTTATCAGTATACTTTTCCCCTCCCTTACAGGACAAATTACTAACAAAAAAAAAAAAAATTTGGTTTGCTTCCTCTAAGTAGCTGAAGAGATTTTAGCACTGGGCTCAGTGCAGAGAAAAGGTTAAGAGTAATATCAGTGAAACTCTTGTTATAAAAGATTGAAGAGCACAATGTTAGAGCAATGCCAGCTGTCCTCTTTCCAAATACAGTATTATCATAAGGACTGAACACAAGGTTAACCAGACACACCAGTTTGGCAAGGGTGATGCTGCTGTTTTGTGAATGGGGTGTTCTTTGATGTCCTGATGACTTTCTCCAGGACATGGAAATTTCCCTCTGTTCTTCATCCCCTTTCCTGGCAGTTAGGTGGTTGACAGTGGGAAATAAACTCTCTGTGAAGTTGAGAGCTGAGAGGTGCTGAGCACCTGCACTTAGCACAGAAAGCAGCAAGATGTGGCAGATGTTCCTGATGACTTATTTCTTCTGTCTTGTCTGAGTCAATGCAACCCACTGCTGGACCTGAGGGAAGTGTCACAGTGTAAAGGAGATGAGGAAGCAGAACTAGCCATGGTCAGACGAAAAGGAGTTCAGAGAAGCTGCGGGCTGAAAATGAGGAGCGATTGAAGGAGGAAGAAACCATGAGTCATGCCTGTCTGTCTGCTTAAAGCAGGAGAAGACAGAGGGTATGCTCTGCAATTCCATTTGGAGTCCTGGCAGTGGAGGTTGACTCTTTCTGCTGCACAGTGAGAGATACTGAGAGTATAACCTTAAACCCTACCCCAAAGGTCACTTACAAGGATGTTACAGGGTGAGGTTCATCTTTCCCTGGCGGTGAAGTGGTGGGAGTGCTTAAAAGGATCAGAATTGTGCATGACCTAGCGCCCTGACCACTGCTGTTCCCCAGCTTTAAACATAGGATTGTAGCACTCCACTTTCACCAGTCGTCTATTTTTGCACACAAAAGAAGTAGTAAGAGGCAGAAACCTTGAGAATATTAACTTCTAGCTTTCTGGCCTGTCAAGACTGTAGTTCAGTAGAAGACTGGGTATTAGGGGTAACTTCTCCAAAAGAGCAGTGGTGCACTGGCACAGCTGCCCAGGGAGGTTGTGGAGTCACCGTTCCTGGAGGTGTTCAAGAACCATGGAGATGTGGCACTGAGGGACATGGTCAGTGGGGATGGGTTGGGGTCAGACTGGATGATCTTAGTGGTCTTTTCCAACTTTCATGATTCTATGAAATGCTGATATCTCAGGAAATAGGACAACTAGAGCCAGTGGAACCACAGGGCATGCTGGAAAAGCTTAAATTTGCCAATTATTGGGCAATTTCATTGTTAACTCAATTTGTGCTCATGGAAATGTTTGGTAAAAACTGCTACTGGCTTTAGTGCATCTGGTGTTGCAAACTTCTCCTTGTGTGCACACGAGTGTGGCTGTGCCAGAGCAGGTACCTTCTGTGCATATGATTTAAAGTGAGGTTGATCCCTGCAGTAAAATCATATCTATTTTTAAAAATAATTCTGCAATTTGTAAGCAGAGATTACAGCACTAATTTAGCAACCATGTAACAATTTAAATTGGACCAGAAAAGACAAACTATAATTTAAAGATTTTTTTTCATGATACAAGTTTTCTTCTTTTTAAAGTAAAAAGCCCTTTATTCTTGTTTTTGTCAAGCAACGTATTGAATTGAGAGTAATTTATGGAAAGTGCTGCCAGCATGGTATTGCGAGTGCTCCACAATTTGAATTTAAACTGCTCAATGGGATCATTAAGACTATTATGCCTGCTTTCCAAAGAGTTTGAATTCAAAATGACAACTGGAACAAAAATATAAAATAAAATAAAAAGAAGTCATGCACTCTTTACGTGGTGGAATTTTTCTGCCCTCGAAATATTTCATTGAGATCAATGCTCTTCTTCAGTCTCCTCCTGGAAAAGAGCTGGTGTTGCTAGTTTTAGTGCTGCGTTCCTGCGTGAGTCATCAGCAGCAGGGAAGCTGAACCTGTGACCTGTGGATCTAAAAGCATTTAGTCTCGGCTGCTGGAACTGGGATGCAGCTTGGCGGCAGCGGGCTGCTGCCCTGGATTTTGTACCCTCAGTGGAGGAGGTCCATGGGCATTGCAGACACAAAGCTGGCCCAGAGTGTTGGTTTGCTTACAGGCACATTTTGATCCTATTGGTTGTTAGACATGATGATTTTGGTAGTATAGACCCAACTGGTAATTTCTTAGAATTGTACAATCAGTTGAGTTGGAGAGGACCCTTAAAGGCCATCTGATCCAACCCCCTGCAGTGAACACCCACAGCTCCATCAGGTGCTCAGAGCCCGGTCCAGCCTGACCTTGGGTGTCCAGGGATGGGGCACCCGCCACCTCTCTGGGCAACCTGTGCTGTTGCTGCACCACCTTTACTGTGGGAAAAAAACTAATTTACATCCAGTCTAAATGTTCCCCCTTTTAGTTTGGAACCATTTCTCCTTGTCCTATCATAACAGGCCCTGCTATAGAGTCTGTCCCCTTTTTCTTTGGAAAAACTCCTGGATAACTGATCAGTGTTATAAAACTGAAAACGAATAAATCCAGAGGGCTTTAACAGCTCTTACTATTAGTATCACCTAGCTTCAGTGGATGTATTTAAAAAAAAAAAAAAAAAAAAATGGAAGCTGGGGGAGGTTAGGTAGGCATAAGCTTGGTGCTGCTACTTTGAGTGGTAAATGGTCTTTTGCAATTAGAGCGTAAAATAGAGGAGAACGGGGTGCTATTACAGAAACTGTCCCTGGAGCTTCTAGGAGTGCAAGTCTGGGAGATACAAAAATGTGTGTGAGAGAATGTCAGTGAAGCAGCTTCTATCAAAACTGGGGTAGATGCTGAACTTAGCTGACCCATGAAGCATGCATCTTTTTTTTTTTCAGTGGCCTGACAGCTGTTACAAGGGTTGGGTCATGCCTCTTGTTTTGTCACTAAACAGAAGGAAAAGGTTTCTTTCTGAGGGAGTAGGCAGGCTTTCTCAGTAACCTCCTTTCTAAAACAAAATTATAAAGGGGAGAAAGCATACCATGAGATGATGAGGTATACTGTGTAGCAGCTCTCTGGAGACTCAGAGGGTCATATCAAAGAAGATAGGGCCAATTCATCTCACTGTCTAACAAGGACAGGGCAAGAAGTCTATGAACTGAGGAAAAACTCTAGTGGTCTCTTAGAAGATACCGAAGCATCAGCCCTATCAAAAATTGCACCGGGCTCACCTTGGCAGAAGGTTCTCTGAGCTGGATCAGACACCCATCTGCTGAGGATGACATAAAGACAATAAAATTATTCTTAGTGCAGCAGGATCTGCTTGGCTAACCAGTCTGAATCACCTCATGGATTTAAGGGTGCTATGTACTCTATTTTCAGCCCACGGTTGCTGTTTGCCATCATGTTGTTCACTGTTAATAAAGGCAACTGATTGAAATAGATAATGGGAGGATGAGGCCCCACCTCGGTGTAACTGACTTTCCAGAGAATTGAGTGAAGTGTTGCTTAAGAGGAAGACTGGCTTTGGGTTGCAGGGTAAAACAACTTGATAACAACATTAGATGGGAGATATTTCTGAAAGTTACCACAGCACTGGACAGCATCTAGAGGTGTTTTGTAAGATTGACCATGAAGGAGGGCTGATTCCCTAGGTCAGAGATGTCTTGGCTGGTCAGAATTGTGCTGGAGATGGATGGGCTATAGACCATGGAGAGGTGTGAGATATCTGCAAGAATATGTCTATATCAGATGAAGATTCCTCCTCTATACTTGGGTTTGCTTAAGTGTTCTGTGATGGCTTGGTAGAATCCAGGTCTTTTCTCCTGTGTTATGTTGGCAGCTCCAGGAACTTCAGTTGTCTTCCTGTTTCTGCCTCAAGCTTCTGTAGTTACGGACATTTTTCATATTTGATTATATAAAGTAAACATTTATTTGACATCTGCAATCTAAAAAATTATATTGTGGGAAACTTTGTGAAGAGAGTCCTTGGTATGACTGAAATGAGATGACATTGTGACAGACCGGCTGCTGCCACTCAGTAAATTTCTCACTTCACAGGGTGAATTCCACTAGTTATGTATTTTTAGGAAAAAAATAGACTCCCTTTCTGTAGGACCATAGGAGTTTTATGGCTCCTGACTATACATCTGCTTATGGATTATACTGTAGTGGAGGGTACAGTGACGTGATTTAGCAATTACTTCAAGTTGTGTTGAGATTTCCCTTTAGAAGTAGTCTAATGCTTGTGTATGTCTTTTAGAGCTAGCAGAAGTAGCTTATAAGACAATAAAAATGTCTCACACATGAGCATCCTTGTAGTAATGGGAAAATCTTCCTCATTTGCAGTTAAGTATAGATGGATATGATATGGCAAGCCATATCTAGTGCTTGTAGTACTCATCTCTGCTTTTCTTTTGGTTGTAGTTTGTTGCCTTCTCAACGCCATTGCTGCTTGCACCCTTTTTGCTACCTGAATAGCATCTAGATATCCCACTCTAATAAACAGTCCTTATGATGAGCCAGTGATCAACAGGCAATAGTCTCCATTTCAAAAATACCTTCCTGGTAAACAGCAGCAGGTGGGTGGAGAGGGTGGTGGTGTTGCCCACTTATTGCAAGTAAAGAACTGTCTGCAGGATCATTAAATGCTGGTTACGATAAGGCATGGACCTCCGTTGTTGGGACACCTTCAAGAACAGATGGTGCAGACATCTGTAAAGAAAGGTTAAGAACTAACTGAGCTTTTTCTGGGTAAGAGCAGATCCAGGGGTCTTCTCCTGGACCTGCTTCCTCCAATTCTGAGCTCAAACAACTTGCCCAGGACCACAGGCACAGCCTGCAGTGTGCAGCATGGGCCTCCCACGTCCCAATGTCCGGCCTAGTTGCAGTTCAGAGATCTTCGAGAGAAGGTGTTACCTTTCTTTTCTTCCCCTTCTCAAACCACTGCAGTCAGGGGGTGTGGCTGTTGCTATTAAATGAATGGGAGCAAGCAGCTGAAAACTGAGTGGGGTCTCTTAGGAAACAAGGAGGGTGGGAGGTACCGTGACAGTTCCCTTCCATGAGTCTTACTGCTTGCTTACAGCCCCGCATAGTTAGTTATTGCTTCAAACTGCTGAAGGCAGTTGTTTTGGAGAGACTGTGATTTGTTTGGAAGAGGTCCTGCAATCTAAGTGTGCATTGCAATCAGCTCCATGCGTTACTGAGTTTGCTCTGTCCTGCTCAGTGTAGTAGTGTCAAAATGCTATCGTGTCCAGAGATAAACCAGAAGTCATCTAAGAAAGTACAGAGTTAAGACAGTAAGCAAAATCTTTTGATTCTTTTGCACCACTGGTGTTATGCTTGCAGAGCTGCTGGTAAAGCCCAGTCCTTGCAGCCAGGCTGTGACAGCTGCCAGCAATAAAGCTGAACGTGTCCCAGGGCGTGTGTGGAATTAGCAGGTATGATTTACCCATAGCAGCCTTTCAGAGAACAGAAAGCCTTGTCTTGCTGACTCTTACTCAAGCTGCCCTCTTACTTTAGTCCAGACAGCAATTTGCAAGCCCGGCTGCCAGAGAGGTGAGCGGGCATTTGCAGCTCGCCACTTCAACCCGTCTCCTTGGTGAAGCCACACTCTGAGGAATTTGCTCTGGCAGAAGCTCAGTCTGCGAGGCGATCCTCCCTCTAGCGTCCTGCCTCCGTTTCTTCACTCCAGGACATCAGTTTGCCTGCGTGCAGTGTTTGTTTGCAGGAGAGGAAACTGTTTAACTTGCCATCGCACACACACAAACCCCAACAGGCTTGGTAGATTTCTGGATAGAAAAACAAAATCGTGCCAGTTTAGGGAAAGCACAACAAGCATGAATGATGACAAGAGAAAAAGTTTATTGATTCTAAGAGTATCGTGAGCGTTCAGTGCTCATGGAGGGTAAAAAGCAAATTGCAAGTGTTTTCTCTCACAGCTGCGCTGATCATAAAGCCTTGGGCCAAGTGCAATATTGACAGAAAAGGTAAATCATCCACTGGGGTATTTCAGGCAGAAGGGGGGAGCAGATTATAGCTTGGATCTGGTAGTGCTTAGCTGTTGCATTTGCTAGGGACAAGCGACAGTTGTGCGCTGGCAGCTTTCATGGCGATGGTTAAGGTAGGCCATGAGAGCGGCGGTCCGTGTGCCTGCACCCATCACTCAGGGACCATATGCTGTGTCGAGGCAGCGATGGCAATGTGCTGCAGGGAGCAGGCAGGCATCTGGCTGGTTTGCAGTGTGTGCTGAGATCTGCACAGCATTGCCCCTGCTTTTTCCTGGCTGTTTTCCTGCTTTTTCCTGGCAAACATGTGACATAAGAGCATTGCATGGGTTTCTCACAGCAACCTGACTGTGACCCTCCGAGCAGGCTTACCAACAGCTCTGAGGCACTGCAAGAAGTGCAGGAGCGTGGAACCAGTGGCAAATGCCATGCAACGTGCCTGTCTCTCTCAAAGCCTTCAAAGTCATCAAAAATTGAGTTTTGTGAAATGTTCTGTACAAGAACCTTTGTAGCGTGTTTGATTTTAGAGCAGCAATCAAGTATAAAGCAGGGATACGAGAGGCTTCTTCAGGCACCATAGGAACAAGCGGCTGTAGACGCCGGGGACTGGAAAACATCTTCGTGTTGCTTTGTTTTGGTTTTATTGTCTGGCTGAAGCTGGTCTGCTAACATTTGATAGTTCAGCGCTGTGGCTCATTGTATTTACATCCATGCTGTTGGACTCCCTAAGGCTGCTGGCTGGGCCTTATGTTGTTCCACGATTCTAGTGTTACCTAATGCTCTTTATATAGGTATTTTCAAACTACTCCAAAAATCTAAACAAATAATGGTTGTGGTGCCCAAAACCAACCAAACCTGGATACTTTCCCTCGCTTGTTAAGGGAAATATACAGCAAGTTTAAAAACAGTGTTGAAATGTACATTAACTTTCAGATGTTATCAGGAATTGAGATTTTAAGGATGGATATTCCATTAGCTCTTGACAATGTAGCTTTTTGTTTAAGGACGTGTTTGAACCAATACACCATCTTGGCGTTCCACCAACAGAGGTATCTGTGTAAATGCAATCTGTGTTAAAGCCAGACAACACTTTTAAAAAATTATTTAATATTTCCTACAGCAAGCCATCTGTGACTGGTCATATTTTGGGAAGCAAGTGAACATCACAGCAACGTTTCTCGCTCTATTTGAGTAACTTTTAGACTTTTTAAATTAAATGTGCTGCCAAATATTTATGTTCTGTTGTGAAAAGAAAAATATTTGTTTGACATCCCAATCTCCCTGGCAATTTGCAGTCAGTTGCTCCTCTTAGGAGCTACTTTTTTTGTTTCCTCGTGGAAAGAGTAAGGTAAAAGAAGGGTGCGCACCTCCAGAGGAGGCTTAGGTTGGATATTAGGAAGAAAAATTGTTCTCAGAAGGAGTGGTGAGGTATTGGCACAGGCTGCCCAGGGAGGTGGAGGAATCACCGTCCCTGGAAGTGTTTAACGAAAGGGTAGATGTAGTACTTAGGGACGTGGGTTAGTGGGCAGTGTTGGTGGTAGGTGGACTGTTGGACTTGATGATCTTAGAGGTTTTCTGTAATCTTAATGGTTCTGTGGGCAGCCCTGAAGATGCCATCTGGCATCACTCCTCAGCAGTCCGTAGGGCTGCAGTATGTGATGCAGCTTTCAGGAAACAAAACAGAGGTTGAGCCTTCAGTCTTCACCAGCAGGCTGTGGTGTGAGGGAGGGCAAGTTGGGCACCATGTTGTGCCTGCTGATGGGTGCAGGAGGTGGCAGAAGAGCCACCACAGCCCAGGTGGCCATCCCACATTCCTGCCAGTATGCAAAAAAGCTCGGGGTTTCCCGGAGAAGCGAAATGTTGTGCGGTGTTTTGCAGCACGCCTACCACAGACACTGCAGCCATCACCAAGGCAACCCAGTTGCCAGAATTTAACGGCAGGAAGGCAGGGGAAAAATTAGTGATGGCCTAAATTATGGCTGGCAGATACTGCTGAGCCTAAAGCACATTGATGGGGCTGAGCTCTGCTCTAAGTAATACATTACTTGCTTTCAGTAATGATTTTCACAGAAAGCTTGTGTTTTATCCTGCTCCACAGATTTATGGCTAGCCTAAACTTAATCACTCTGATGTAGCGAAATGCATTTGTTCAAGGGCTCAGAAATCGGTGTGATCCTTTTATTACACAGACGTGCTAATAATTCCAGCCCTTGGGGTAGTCCTGAAAGAGTTAATTCCATTTTGGAAAGGCTGAAGCATGCTAAAGGAGTCCCTGGTGGCCTAGCACCAATTTTTGCTCTGTGCTCTTTTGGAAAGGTCCATATAACTTACCTGTACTTACCACCCTGGGACTATTGCAGCCTGAGAAGTCCAGATGAATCACTGCGCATCACCTGTCTACATGCCTATTGCCTATAGTAGCAAAGCCATGCGTAGAATGGATGTACTCTTACTTACATGCTGGGAAGAGGCCCTTACAGAATAGAGAAGGAAGAGAAAGCAGTCCAGATTCGCTCTATTACCTCTGACAGGTTTACTTTCACTGTGGCATGGCAATAAGATTAAAGTTTTATAGTAATATTACCTCCATCCATACCCCCAAAAAAAAGGCATAAAACCTCCCTTCGCCGCCGCTTGGATTTCAAACTCTTTTATAGAGCTACTGCATCTGTTAATAAAATCCTTAATTCATTCTGAACATTTTATTGTCACTTCAGATAAAAGTTTAATCAGATAGAATTATTGCCCTTCTAATATTCCCTTAACCTTTGCATTTTAGACTTGAACCATATCGGTTAAATTTTAAAATCTCTTTTTTTATGGACTTGAATGCCCCCATCTCTGTTTTAGAGGGTACTTTTGCACAGAAATGCCATAGTCTGTTTTGAGGTCGTGTGAAAACTTTAAAGGCTCTAATCTGAGCGCTGCTCACTTTCTGTTGAAGCGTCTTGCATGCCCTATTAATTACTTTAATGGTGACATGCTGGTTTAAGGGAGTTCTTTATTAATACCACTAAATCTTCTTTTATTGTTGTTTAAACACTTTTTCATTCCTTTATGTAGATGTATTTAATCCTTTCTGTCTTTAAAATAAATGAGTGCATAACTCCACAAGAAGCGCCTGACGCTTCCATTGGCATTCTCAGGAGGGGGCAGAGAAGCATTGCACTCCCTTGCCTGCAGCGTCTGCATCCCGACAGAGACAGAGAAGCGCACATCTCGACTTGTGTCCGTAATCTGATGTTAGATTGTTCTGATGGAAGTAACTGTTAAAATGTTATTTCTGTCTTTCCAGAAATAGTGTGCGGCGAATTTGCTTCTACTATTCCAGAATGGTGAAGTTTTAGAGGTCAGTGTGGCTTTCTTGTTGGAAAATGTAGCGGCCCAAGTTCAAGAGAGGATGTGTTCATGTCTGAGCCCTTTCCTAGCAAGGAAAGCACATCAGTTTGCTCTTCTCAATCACAGCTCTTTGACTGATATTATCCTGGCAGTTCATTTTAACATGGAAATGAATAGCATTAACTATACCAGCTTACTTAAAGGAGCACAGCCGTTCTTGTGAACTAGTTAGCTGGCAAAGCACTGACATCCCTGTCTGCCATTGGGTTTCAGTCTGTCAGATCTCTATCTTTCTATGATTTTATCTTTACAAAAGTGTGTATTTTGATCCAAATTAGTTGCAGATTTTCTTGGTCTGGAGAAGGGGAAACAAGATATGAGAAAAGCAATTATCGTTGAGACCCAGAGAAACATATTTCCAAAGCATGTAAGTGACCGAAGAACTGGATTCTTCTTGGTCTGCCAACTCATTCTTGACAATGAGACTTGAACTCCTGGCAGCTAAGTCATCTTGTTCTTCAGTCACTTCTGAAAGTGTTCCCTCCAAAGTGTTCCAACAGCAACTGAAGATTCTTGAACAAATAACTTTGAACACGTTTCACCAACAGCAACAGTTCTCTTCTTTCTCTCCCCTCCCTCCCTTCAATTTAGGGGCAAGGGATTGTTTTTTGCAGTCTCTTGACCTCTCTTCTCCCAGATGACTTC
This sequence comes from Pavo muticus, assembly GCA_016647715.1. Classification (NCBI taxonomy): domain Eukaryota; kingdom Metazoa; phylum Chordata; class Aves; order Galliformes; family Phasianidae; genus Pavo; species Pavo muticus. The sequence goes on from JACDJE010000347.1 coordinate 611,546, forward strand.
TGTCTCCTGACCCATTTGTGCCCAGTTGAGTAGTAGAGTTTCTGTGCACCATTCCAAACCTAATATATACCTGTATGTATGCACAGACTTGCACAGGTTGAATCCAAAGCCTGAATTCAGTCTGAAATGATTTGCTATCTGCCTGGAACAGGTCTGCCTTTCCCTTATGAACTTGCTCTCAGGTTTGTACAAATCACTCTGCAGTTATCAGTGGCACATTTTGCTGCTGGGTGTCTAAGGCCTTTTGCTCACAATTGCTATTTTAATTTCAGAAGCAGTCAGTATGCTCATGCACTTATACAAGACTAAGTGATAGCTTTTGCATTTTCAATTTTTGCTAAATGGCACCCTTTGCTTTTTTGAATCAGTAGCTAATTAAATGGCAAGGCAAAGTGCTGTTTGGTGGGCCACAGGTGTAGAATCACTCTAGGTTAGACAAAGGACCTGATCCTGTAAATCAAAGTAATCTAAGACATAAACCTGCTTGCACCAATGTTGATTTGAATGTGCGTTGGTTACTTGGTGGGAGCTGGATCAAACTTTGGTTCCCAACACTTCATGGCTAATGACAGAGTTAAGAGGCACAAACCTTACTGCATAAAATACCCGTCTCGTGAGCAGTCTAGACTGACTACATTAACATTTTTCAATTTTCCTTTTTAAAGTCAAAGATGAATAAGGAGGATTTGGGTGAATTTTTGTGGAAGTTCCCTAAAAACAAACTGAAAAAGCTTAAAAAATAAAGCTTTTTTTTTTTTTAGCTTGTATTTACTTCCCTTTTCCCTCGTGGATACCTTGTTTATTTTTTAAATAAATAATCATATTTTAAAGCAGTGTAAATAAATTGCAAAATGTGCTCCAATGGGGTGGATAAATGTATTCCATCTGCTGGGGAGTGATTATTAAATAATTCACAAGTGGCAAACCCAGGAGTGGTTATCCATTTTCCCTTCATTCATGGGTATTTTTTTTTACATCCCGTAGGAGCTAATTATGTTTTCTTTGTACATAATGTTTAATAATTTTTAAAATCTGGCACTAACCCCTCCATCTACACATTTTCCAAACTATTTCTGCATGCGTCTGCATGCAGTAGTTGGCAGAGGAAGATGTTTGTTACCTTTCTTCCTCTTTTTTTTTTCCCATAGTACTGCTTGATCCTGAACTCACCTCAATGCTCTCCTGGTACCATGACACTCCATTCAAGTGGGTTTTTTTTTTGTGTGTGTGTGTGTGTGTGTGTATGTTGAGAGGTAGGTATTGGTGTCTAAATTGTGACAGGGAACTGGAAAGCAAATTTCCTTGTGTTGAAGGGAGTTTGCTCCTGCACACACGGTGAATGGGACCCAGCCCAGCTCAGACCTTTGCATGGGAATCTGTGTGACTTCAGGGCTGTGACAGCTGTCAAGGTTTGGCTTGAACTTCAACCCTTATGTCAATAGGAAGCAATGGGAGGAAGTAGAGCATGCATTTGGAGGGCCCTGTTGCCTTTTCCTCAGTGTTAGGAAGAGTTTCGTTATCTTCTAAAGGACCAAGAGTGAGCCCAATGAACCCAGCTTGTGGGTAAGCAGGAAGCAATTACCCAAAATAAGAGTGAGCCAAATCCCACCAGTGGGAAGACTGCCATCAGTATATGGCTTGGTGGGCTCTCGGTCTGACCCTAGGGGAACTGCTCAACTCCTCCTGGTAGCTAGCAGCCCTGGAGGCCTCGCGTGTGAGCTTTGAGCAGGCAGGGAGTGTGGCTGGGATGAGGATTGGATGAGGCTGGCACTTAGCAGGAGGCTGCGGAGTCAGCAGCTGGCACCTCCAGCGCTGTATCCCATTTCAGCAAGGTTCCTGTTCCCGTAACTGCGCCTGCATCGTGGGGCAGAGGGTGAGGGACCACCATCCCATGCTGGTGCCTGAGGCCCTGCAGTCAGAGCTGGGCTCTACCCTGGGCTGGAGGCAGATGGTTGCAGTTAAAGGACTATCCCTAACTTGATGCTAAAATGTGTAATTAGCCACAGGAAATTCTTTCTTCAGCTGATGAAGACAGGAAGGTAAAAGTGTCTCTTAATTCTTTCACTATTTTTCTGGGGGAGTTGAGCAAATCTGGCTGCCCTCACCGGAGGGAACAGCAGTATTGCTTCCAAGCAGGTAATGCTCTCTGCTGCACTCTCACATGTCCAAAGGTCTGTGCTGTCTGCCAGGGAGGACCAAAACCCTCTCGAAAAGGCAGAGCCATGTTTTCTTTTTTTGCCTTCCTTTTCCACATTCCCTGTAGGCATACACAGACTTTGGGTTTCAGAGGCAGCTGCGTTCTGTGCTAAGCAGCTGCAAACAGCTTCTCCCTGGGACAAAGAGCAGACCCCAATAATTTAGTTTTGGCTATGATTTCCAAATGATTCTTGACCTGGGAACTCCTCCTTTTGTTATACTGCTAATCCCTTGTCCTCACTGGGAGCAGTCTTTGGAAAGAAATGCAGTTTGAGTGTGAATTGTTAGAACCTTGAACATTTTGCTTGTTTGTGAAGAATTGCTCTTCTTTCCTTCCCAAGACACTTCCCAACCTCATATTCTGTATAGCTCCGTTATAGTCAAAACTGTGGTCAGAATAGCATTTCCCATGACTGCTGCCTGTGCAGAACACAGATTTTGCTGCTTTCAGTTTAGGACTGAAGTGCTGCAACTACTGACGGTAGCGCTGAGTCTGGGCTGCCTTCCCCATCTCATTTCCTGCTCCAAATGGTCAGTAACTTTCACTCCTGTGTGAGCACAAGGCATGCTGGGCTGCTTTAATTTAAACCTAAGGAAACTGGAAAAACAGCTGAGGACTGGAAGGGTGTTTGAAGGATATGGCTGGAGTTGGGGAGTACAAAATTACTGCCACGCTGGTTATTCTGTGCCTGAGGCTCATCCTTACATTAGCAGTTCTCCAGGAGACACCTGCATTCTGCTTGCAGACCTGGGCTGCTTGCATCTCCATCGAGGTGTCATTTTATTTTGCATTCATCTATGTCCTTGGTTTTATCCAGGACTGAGTGTTGTCACTTGAAGGCAGAGGGAGAGCAAGCTCTCAGTTCTCTAGAAAGCTGAGTCCAGGATGTAGATGTTTCCGTGTTGTCCTGCTTTCTTCTCATCCACATGGACTGCTTCTCCCCTGGTTCTTGTTGGCTTTGGGTCACCAACTCCCGTGTTTTGTGTGGTTTTTCTGCCTATTATGGTGACCTCATTGCTGTTTTTGCTCCCTGTCAAGCACATAGTGAGAGAACTGGTTGGTACAAATGACAGCTTAAGTCCAAAGGCAGAGCTGGGAAGATGGCTGGGTGCTAGATCTGTTGCACATACCCACAGGAGCTGAGCACCACCTCATGCTGCCCCTTTGGTCATGATGACAGTACCTCTGCCAAAACGCACACAAAAGGCATTGCACAGAGGCCTCCTGCAGCAGCACAGACATTGTGGATTCTAACACAAAGCCTGTCCACTGGGCTGTAATGTAGTGTAGCATGTATTACAGTGTGCTGTTAAGAAAACGGTAGTTGCCAAATGTTTCTGTTTTTATATAAAGCTATTCCAGCAAGGCTGTTATCTGATTTTTCTCTGGTACTGAGAAGAGTGGTTGAATCAGACGAGAGACCTTGTGGGTGGAATACATTATGTCCAAAAATCAATCATAAGGTGAGGTAGGAATAGGACTGAGTTTATTTACAGTCCGTTGACTTTTATAGTTAGCATCATTTATTAGAGAAGATGAAGAAGACGAAGAAGAAAATTAAGCAGAGGGCAGGGAAATGTTTCTTTGTGATATTTTTGTGCTTGGCAATGAAAAGAGATGTGTGTACGAGCTGACAATTTATCTTCTGCCCTGAAGAGAAATGACTTGTTCTCAAATGGGCATGAAATGAAATAGTGCAGAACACGATAGGAACTTTTCTGAGTAAATGGGTCAATTTCCTGTCATTCTCTCGATAATTGTATGTAGAGCACACTACGCTCCAAACACTGGCAAATGTGATTTTTTTTTCTCCTGTTATTTTACTCTTCTTGTAAATGGGTGGAAAACATATTCCAGTGCTGGCACTATTATAATCAGCTTTTGCCGGTGGCTAATAGCAGTCCATTTTCAGTGAATGCTTATTACCTCCAAGCAGTCCAAGACACTACATAATAACCCAGCGCTGTGTAGATTGGTACCGCTAGGAACAAGATGTAGTTATAGGGGCTCTATTGCAAATGCCCCATCACAGCAGGAAATTCACTCATCCCTTTATCTTCCCTTTCCTAATTGCAAAATGAGCCCTAGTTCTGTGGCTGGGGAAGGAACCTGGTTTGCCTTCTGAAGCTTTTTTGATATGGTTGGGGGCTTTCTACCTTGCTATCTGCTAGCAGATTCCTGCAGTTTCCTTTGCTGACAGGAGGCACAGCTGCTACGGAGGGGACACAGATTCAAGTCAGATTCACGGAGGACCGAGATGATTTTACTTTGACTGTTATTAATTAAAAATAACAAAAGTGCTGTAACGGGTGTTCAGTGGGTAATGATTAGGGCCCCTCTGGCAAATTGGGCAAATCACATTGGTACAGGTTAATACAGTGACAGAGCCTTATGAGTGCTGTTGAACCTTGATGTGAGGAAGCCTGTAGGAAAACAGGGAGAATGTTTTATAGGGTTGGCCCTCAGGGCCAGGATTCTGGCTGTGGGAATAGCTGGATAAATCCCAAACATTTGATTTCAATAACTTTTTCCAACCTCCTTACTCCAAACTAAACAAAATCTTGACTTATCTAGCCCATCTCTTCGTGCATAGCATTATGCTCCTATTTGGAGGTTGTGGAAAGGATAAACACAATCCCAGTCTGATGAGGACTGCAGATACCTGAGCTGTGTCTGCATCACTTGATGGGGCTTCACAGCCAGTGTTGATGAACGTGGGGGTTAAAACCTCTCGCTCCTCTCCAGTCACTTAGGGACACATGCTCAGAATTGCAAGAGAAATGGATTTCAACTAAAGCTGGCCAGAAATGGCTGTTTTCCTCCCCCCCAAACCACATGTTTTGACGGATGGAATCTTAAAAGCTTGGAAAGAAATCCCCAAGAACAGGTGTTGTTTTCTTTCTCCCCGCTACTGAAAAGATGCTTCTCAGAAGTGTGTCAGAATCAAGACATTATTTCCCATGGAAATCTCCATTTGGGGTAGGAAGTTTTGGACATTTCTGAAGCTATAGTCAAAATATTTTTACCAGCCCTAACTACAGCCCCTCCCCAGGGTCAGCATCACCTTCGTTCTGTAATGAGGAGCAGGTTTCACTCTGATACAAGTTGGATTGGATCACAAAAAAAAAATAATAGTATTAGGGTTTTTTGCTTGTTTGTTTGCTTTTCCTGAAAAAGGTATTAGTTTCAAGGCTTATAAACTACCAGATACATTTGAAACTGCTCCCTTTCCCCGCTATGGTGTAGAAATATGAAGATTTCTAGTAGGTGTCTATAAGATCAGACAGGTCTGTTTGTCTTTTGTATATACTCTTGATGCAAATGAACTGGAAATAAGGATACCCACAGGACAGCTCCTCAATAACTTCTGCCTGCTATCAGGAGAGGAAACCCACTCCATGAATCAGCAGTTGGGAAGTGTGCGTATGGCTGCTTTGCAGAGTTGGCACTGCTTGACTTTCGTGTAAGGCTCCTGACTCCATGCAAGTCATGAGGAGCTGGAAGTAAATGATCTCTGACCTCTGTCGCCAGGGAGCTGAGAGAAGTGTGCGCTGTTTATTACACCTGTCTTTGGAAATGTGCAGCCCTGAAGGACTGATTCAGAAATCAGTTCTGCTCAGTAAGTCTGGAGTAACTCAGCTGAGGGGGATAGGATCAGCCCACTGTAAAAGCCGCTGGGGGAATTGAGTCAGATTTCGGCTATGCTGCTACTTTGACCAGAGAAGAAGATCTAGTGACTCTTACTTGGAGCAAAATACAAAAAGATCAAGGGCTGAATTAGTCATTTTCCCCATGTTACATAACAATATTTGAGCAAACATTCTTCTCCCTGAACATTTAAGTGCATTGCTTGAATAATCACTGAAGACAATGTGGTAATAATATGTTCCTTATGTGTTGGAGGCAGAGCATTTATTCTGGTTTTACTTTTATAAGTGTATTAAACGACTTATTTTTTTGTTGATGTTTACATGCAGGGAGTTGAGGAGGATTGTTTTGTCTTTTACTGTTGTTATTTCTTTAAGGGAGCACATTTTTTGTCCATGATGGAGAGACGACTGGGTTTCTATTAAATGGGTCTGATGCCGGTGATGGAATTCATCCCAGATAACTTCATCTGGCTGGAAGACGCACGCTTGGTCTAACATGTTCAACTCTTAGGATTGAGGGTGGAGACTTTCAGGTCTGGTACTTTAACCAGCCCTGCCTACAACCTTCTTGCAGTCACCCCAGTGCTGGGGTCACCTTTGCTTGGTATATTTAAGGCAAGCCCCATCTGAGTACCTAGAAAGTAGGCTTTCTTCCACCTATAGCTCCCGAGTGGCAGAGTTGTTTAGTCATGCTCTAATTCACCCTCGTTCAGGACTGACTCCACCAAAAGGCAGCTCTGACCACTTTCTTTGAAGACACAGCCAGGAAAAGAAAGTGGAGGTGTGGTACGCCCAGAACGTTTTATGAGATATGTGTGGTTAGGAAATTCTCCCTAGAGGTGGCTGACCTGGCCTCTGAAACCTCCTCAACTGGAGGGCAAAACAACCCCAATAATTCATTTTCTTTGAGATGAGAGGGGGAGGCTGCAGCTGCTGGGGAGAGGTCTTAGTGCAGCTCTGGCTGTAGCCAGCATGCACAAAATATACCCCAAGGTGGGAAGGCTCCTTGGGAAGACATGGGTCAGCAGCATGCCTGGCTCTCATCCCCACCACAGGCTCCCAGCCTGCTCCAGCTCTCTGCCTGCAAAAGCACAGGGCTAACGCTGCAAAAGGGGTGGACATGGGTCTGGCACCACGATGGGCGCAGCAATGCTGGAGAGATGCAGCTGTATAGGCTGCAGTGCTACCTGTGGGGGAAAGCAGGGCTGCAAAGGAATGGTGAGTATGCTTTAGGGAGCTGGTCAGAAGGGATTCTTACTGTCAGACTTGAAGTTAACTGGGTTCAAAAAGCTTGGATTGAAAAAATGTCTGTGTTAGCTCCAGACAGAGGTGAACCTGGAATCATGGAAACTTTCTGTTTCACTGCTGGCTTTGGGAGGAAGTTTTGGCTTTCTAAGTTACAACATGACTGATACCTTCTATTTGTATTTTTGAGAATCATTTTGCTGTTGTTGTTGTACTGCTATGACTCAAATCCATTTGAATTTTTCCCTTTGAACCATGTGTTTGTATGCCCTGGCTAGCCAAGCATTGCATTTGATATTCTGGCATTGGACAGTGGAGGATAGAGAAGTGTTTTTCCACTGCTACCACAGTGCTCTTCAGCTTAGCACTGCAAAGTGCAACTCTTAGCGTAACCCACTGTAGAATCATAGAATCATTTGAGTTGGAAAGGACCATTAAAGGTCATCTCGTCCAACTCCCCTGCAGCGAACAGGGACACCTACAGCTCCATCAGGTGCTCACAGCCCAGTCCAGCCTGACCTTGGATATCTCCAAAGATGGGGCACCCACCGTGCTTAGTTGTTCATTCACTTCCCTGGAGGACCAGGCACAGAGACTTGAGCCACTGAGGCAAGCACTGCTGAATAGAAGAATTACAAGAAGTACAAGAGGCAAGGCTTACACTGACATATCTTTCTGGCCTGAAAAAGAAGTCCCTTCTCCCCCCTGGGGTTTTGCATTTCTTCTGTGGTTAGGTAGGGTCTGTCCTTTAAATAATATAGTGAGAGTGGGGAGGTGGTCTTCACCTACCCACAGACTCTTCCCACAATCGTTTTGTTTAGAGGATCCTAAACAGAGAATATTTAGGGCAAGCTTTGAATGAAGAACTGGAAGCCAGCTCCCAGTCTTCCCCCTGGTGTTGCAGGATACAGATGGCTGATGGAGGCATCTCTTGTTTTCTCCTGGGCAAGCACTTCTTCTATGCATAGGTAAATATTTGCTGGGCCAGAGAGAGACAGGCAGAAGAATTGATGCTATGACTGTAAGATTAAACTGTTTGCCTGAGAGAGGATGCCAACCCTTGAGGCACACTCTAAGAACAAGCAGCAGCTCCAGATCTGCAAATAAGGCACACAAAGGAGTGCTGCATTTATAACTTGCCACCAACCCCAAGTACTCAGCCAGCATTGAACCATCAGTGTGTAAATGGTCATGCGAGTGCCTGGTGATGAAAAATGGAGGCACCTCAGGGACTGCATTGAAAGTCTGCATGTTTTCCCCCCTGCCATCTGTACCAGCTCCTCAGAGGCTCTGAGCTCAGTCTGCAGCTCAGTCCTTTTGCAGCTGGGCAGGCCTTGAGGGGCTCTCTGGGGTGTCCACCCCATGTAAGGAGCATCTTCACCACTGGGATGCTGCTGCAGTGCTGGTACCCAGTGGAAACCAAGCCAGCCCATCTACTGATGCCTTGGAAAGGACTGGAGACTGCCTTGCTTTCTGAGAATTGTTGCCTGCAGGGCTAAAAAGGGGTAAAGAACTAATTTTGGTTGCTACTTTCAGCTGACCTGGCTCTAATGTGCTTGTGTAAGTGGATAGCATTTTCATATTCGTGCTGTTTGCTTTAACATGTCAAACAGCTGATATTTTTGCAAGGCTTCCCTGGCTCCTCCCTCCTTGCTCTTTTTTTCTGTCTCTATAAAATAATGCTGCTATAATCCATTTTGACTCAGCAGGATCCCTTTCACGCTGGCTAATCCCCATATATAGGCATCAGTTCAAGGAGGTGCACCAAAATGCTGCAATATTTTCCCTAACATTTTGTTTAACCAGGATGACATTATTCAGACAAATTAATTCCTCCAAGACGTAAACTTGTTCTGACTGAGTGCAGCAGCAGCTTCCCTGAGAGCAACAAACCATGATCTGACATCTTAACAGCTCTCCACATGGTCGGGGGGATCTTGCATAAAAGATCATCAGCTGTGCATATGTGCAAGGTGCAGCTGCCCTTTCTGTAAATAGATTTCTTTTCCAGCCAGCTTTGGGTGAAAAATGTCTTTTTTTTTTTTTTTTAAAGCATACAGGATTAAAAGCACAAGCTGTTTTGGAAAATATCCTGGCATATGAAAACACAGGGCGGAGGCTGCCCTGCTCTCTGAAATCCTTGCCAAAGACTTGAAAAACAAGGGGTCCAACTCTGTCATTCTGAGCTAGCATGTTCCTACATGGGATTCACAGAGCCCAGTTGCACATGCAGCCAATATGTGCCACGTCTATGTGCCAAATGGCAGCCCCTGTGGGAAGGGGGGGAGGAAAATGTAATATAACCAGCCATTCATAAGGCTGTCAGAAGAAGGAATTCCTTGTGCCTCATGGGCAGAATTGGAGCAGAGGTCCCAGCACGGGTAAGCATTGCTGCTTTTATCCCGTGCAGGATGGATGCAGAAGAGGTGAGTTGCCTCACTGTGAGCACCAGTTCTTTGAAAGGCATGGTCGGGCTGCTGGAGCTGCATTCAAGTGAGGTTTTCTGTCCATATTGATGGAATGTGTCTTCCTGGTGTTCGAGTCATCTCGTGTACTCTGTAATGTCTGCACTCCGGGGAGCAGCTGGGAAATGACTTTTCTTCCTTCTGCTCTGTGTTCCAGCTAGCCCTGAGCATTATTACATCCATTCATGTGCCCACCAGTCCTCCCTCTGGGTGCTTCCCTCAGCTCCCAGGTCTGTGATTGAGTTAGTCTGTGTGCCAACCTTAAGCCTGCCAGTGCTGCTGAGAGCCTCCTGGAGCAGGAGGAGGGAGGTGGAAATGCTGGTTGACTTAAAGTAGCTGAAGCTAAGCTATTTGAATGTGATTCTGAGTCCATATCTCCCAGCCCATTCTCCTACTTTGAATTCTGCTACTGTCTTATAGAATCATAGGATGGCTTAAGTTGGAAGAGACTTCAAAGATCATCAGGTTCCAACCCCCTGCCATTGCCCTCCACCAGATCAGGTTGCCTAGGGCACCATCCAGCCTGGCCTTGAGCACCTGCAGGGGTGGGGCATCCACAACTCTTCTGGGCAGCCTGTTCCTTATGTCTGGTTTTTACCTCGTTTGAGTTGCTGCACAGTGCCTCAGTTTCCCCTCTGTGAGAAATGATTTGATGTTAATGATTTATTCATTGAGGTGTGCTTGGAATTACTTTAGAGTGCTTAGCTGATGATGGCCATGATCCAGGGGTGCTGGGAGCTTCTCCTAGCTGGACTTACGTTCTACACCTTGCCATTCCCTAATCTAGTCAGAGCAGCTTGGGGGAACATTCTCATCTCTGGAGTAGTGTATTACTGACAGAGGGCATGTCTGGTCTCTTGGTACTCCGGTTTTAAGTACCTTCATGGGGTATCATCACCATTAACTCAAAGTGAGTTACAGTTACAGCAAATAAGTGTAACGTCTGAAAGACACTGAATAATTAAAAGGGCTTATAATACAGCAGCATACAGAAATGGAGTTGCATATGCTTGAAACTCCCTTATACTTAGATTAATTTCAGCGGTTCCCATTCCTCTATATCAACTGTGACAGATGCTTCCCATCTCTCTCCCTGGGGATCTTCCTATCTTTTTCTCTCATTCTAGTTCTGTTTGAGAAAGGTCTGGCCTTGAGAATGTACTTTTCTTTTGTATTGGATAATCAGTCTCCACGTGCTCTCTCCTTCCAGCCTTCTGGATCATCTGCCTGGTGATTTTGAGTCTTTTCTTTGTTGCAGAAGTAAGTTTGACCAGTAGCTCTGAAAATGCTGTCACTCAGACATGCTGACCTACAAGTTCATGAAAGTAACTGTATAATAGCCAGAAGTGTACATTTTTTGTTTTTCAGGGGCTTTTCAGGAGGGAACTCTTTTCCTTCCCGTTGAAGCAATTCTTAAATCTTTCTGCAAAACTTTTTATGCACTGAAATTTTTATTTCATGTGAGAAGTAACTACCTCAGTTTATACAAACCTGGAAATGCCATTAAATCATACAGCTTTTAAATGGCTTCTGCTTGTGACTCCCCATGACGGTAGCCAGGCAGCCTGGGATAAGTCATCTGTCCCCCAGCCATGTTTTTGGGGCCCCAGTGAGTGCTCCTCACTAGAGAGGAGCCTAGAAAGCCCCCGTGAAAGAACATGACAAACAGCTTTCTAGTGCTGTGCTGCAGAGCTGATAAGCATTGAGTACTATCAGACTTATCTGTTGGTAACAACAGAGAAGGAGGGGAAAAAAAACCTGCTGATTTAAAAGAAAAAAATAGTGGGTTAGTAAGATGTCAGAATAATGAGAGGCACGGACTGATGAACATCTTGGACTCATTTGAGCAAATAATGGTTTAATACACCCAACTGTGAGGCCATCTATCCATCCAGGGGCTAAGCCATCATCTTCTGGTACACCAGCTCTATCTACAGGTCGAGATTCATCCTGCAAAGTGCCTGCCTTCCTTAGGAAGGAGCAGAGCTCTCTCTAGAGTCACCTAAGGAAGGATTCCTGATATCAACCCTTGTAAAAGGTCTGCTTGAAAAGGCTGGGAAAGAGTAAATTGAAGAGTGGTTTTACATCCAAGCTCAGTACTGGAGAGAGTGGAATTCCCTATCTAGTCTGCTGTCCGTTCCTTACAAGGATACAGAAAACCAGAGAAAATGAAGAAAGGAGCCAAAGGTGGGAGAAAAAAGTATTTTAAAGTGAATTCAGACTATTTAAATTTCCAGAGGTGATGTGATGTATAAGGCAAATAAAGTACTGGCTAATAAACTTTTTATAGTGGTGAAAGGCAGAACAATGGTAGAAACAGTAGCCAAACACTCATAGTAGAAATGAGACCAATAGTTTTAACAGTATGACTAATTACTAGTGGTACAATAGAGTGGTAAGTGGTAAGTCTTCCTCTCTTGATGTCTTTAGATTAGGTCTGGATGCTGTCATGAAAGTCTTGATGAAGTTCAACAGCACTTACTGAATTTCTGCTGGAGTTGGGGTGATGGTTCTGGTCTGTGATAAACGGGAGGTCACATTAGATGATTTCAGTCGAGAAGCTCAGCTTGTTGGTGTTAAACCTGTAAAGCACTAGAAGTTCTAAGTGGACCAATTGCCAGGGATTCTGCACAGAAACAATGCTGTGAGGTTGCCAAGGACCTCACAAACTGTCAGTTTGGGGGTAGAAGAGGTGATGTCTTGTTTTGATTTCTTTTAGTCATCTTCCCAGAAGAGAGCAGAGAAGCCCAGGCATGGCTGGAAGATGGGAAGCATGCACATTGTGTGCTGGCAGGGTCCCTGTGTCCTGTGTGTGGTACTAGCTAACACGTTCCTCCTGTTAGACCTCTGCCATGGCAGGGCCAGATGTTAGTAAATCCAGCTAATACCACTGAATAATGGTAATTTATGGCAAATTATGGGGATTTGCCTGCCTTTGTTTGAGGAGCCCAAGAGAGACACTTGCAGAGGAGGTGCTTGGAGTGGTCAGCCACCTAGGTAGGAAGAGGTAAAGGCTGATGGTTTCAAAAACAGGCTTTCTTTATGGCCATGTTGTGGTTTGTCTTGTCCATGAGTGACTGCTTTGTTTTTGTTTTTTTCCAAGATGCTGAACATACACCGACTCAAGCTGGAGGCATAAAATGTCTTTAAGACAAGACAGTTCAAATTAACCACCCTAAAATGTAGAACACCCCATCCCTGAGGACGCTTTGCTTTGTGTGACTGTGAGTGATTGGTAGTTAAAAGGGAAGTTGTATCCAACGTGAATTACTTCACATGTTAAGGCCTTGAAAAGATCAGCTCTACACTCAGCTGTAATCCTAGGGATGCCAGACAAACAGTGGAGTTCAAAGTGCATGGAAGCAGGAGAATTAAATTGGAAAGACAGGTCTTTGGTATCCAGGCAGTATTTTCTCAACAGCACATCTCAAAGCGGTTTCCAAAGCTTGGTAAGAACAAGGATATGTGGGGTCAGATGAACCCTGGAGTGAGTGCCTGGTTTTCAGTCACGCATTCCAGATCTTAGCTCAAATATTTTTGTGTTGGGTTTCTTTCAGAAAAGTACAGAGAGACCCTGGAGCCAGAAATACTGTATAAAACACGCAGGATAATTAGCAACCTCCTGGAAACATGTGCAACTTTAATAAAATCTAAACTCCAGTTCCTTCCCACAGGTGGAGTCCAGCAGTACTGTAGGCAATATGTACAATTAAGCTATTTTTATTCTTCTTCATCTAAAATGTGAGTGTTAAAACATAAGTAGGGAACGCAAATGGAAAGCATAAACCTGCCTGCGTGCCACGCTCATCTGAGCTCACTGCATTAGCTCTTTGAAAAGCCCGGATCAGTCCTAAGCAGTGTACTCAAGCAGAGATTTTGCTAGGAGGAATGTCTTCACCTACAAACTGGGCTTCTTAAAAAAACCCTATGACTTTGCAGCTTGAGAAGATATTGACTTTCCTTGCCAACCACAAAGGGGAATAAATGACTCTGGGAGGGCTCAAGTAATTATACAAAGTGCCTGGATCAACTTTTCCGTGGGGATCCTGTAGCTACTGGTCTGATGGCTTAATAATGTGCTTCTGAAATGGCTGCTTTCCATTGCTGTTTCTCTCTGGGGCCAGATTTCCAGCAAGACTCCTTAGCTGCCCTTGCAGAGCTGGCAGGAAGATGCTTGCTGGACTCATGTTGCATATGAGGGAGCCAACATGAAGTTTTCCATAGGAAAGCTTACAGGTAGGGCAGAGTTGGGCTAAGCTGCCCTAACAGCAAACCCGGAAAAAGTGGACGGCTCGTAAAGCTTGGATCACTTCCTGGCTCTCCCTTCACCACCACTCCAGGCCCTTCTGTCCTTTTCACTCATCTCTTTGGAAGCTGGTGTGGTAGTGCAGGCAGGGAGGGATCTTTTTGCCCGGTAGGGTAGTGGTGGTACCAACAACAAAATGTTTATTTCATTAGGATATCACCAGTGCTCATTTGTATTGCTTGTGTTAGCTGGTAACTGGGTTGCTCAGATACATGAGCTACAAGTTACTACCATCCTGTCTTGTACATGGACCTGATCCACAGAACATGGTGAAGAATGGCCCCTTCTTCTGTTGTTCCTAGTAGATCCATTAAACCATCAGCAGTGGAAAGATACGGGCCATACCAGTTTTACTTTGCACGAGCTGTTTGGCAAAAGGCAAGGAGCAGATTGGTTTGGGTGTTCAGACGTTCTTGCAGGGAAAAAAGCAATTTCTGGCCTTCTGAAAGGAAAGTTGGAAGTAACGTAATTTAGGATGGAAATGAGCAATTCAGCAGTTAATAAGAAACAACTACTGGTGCAGGTGACTGTGGAAGATCTCAGACCTTTAAAACAATGTATGAAGTACCAGAGCACTTTATTTTCCACTATTGTAGAAAGAATATCCCCATAACAGAACAGAATGGTTACAGAAAAGAATGATCCCAGAATAATATTATTTTTCCCCTATATTCCATAGGCACTGTGATTGTAGCACAGAAGTCCTTATGCTGAGAAGATACTATCAACTGGAGAATGGGCACGTTATATAATATTTATTATACATTCAGTGTGTTTATATAAATGTGCATTCCTTATGTAACTGTGTCACTAGGAAAACAGTGAGGCTGAACGAGTTGGTTTCTTCTCTTGCCGTGTTCTGCTTGTTGATGCTCGAGCACTGTCACAAGACTGGAGTTTGTGTTACTGCTGCCTGCGCCCAAGTGAATCTCTTCTTTTCAAAAGCTCCATTCACCTTTAGGGTTTACTGTGTTTTCTCAACCGTTGTTTCTTTTTTTAATGTAATACTTGGCTGAAAGCCTTTCATGGTGTTGCTTTCACAAACTAAGGAGTAATCTGGTTAGTATCTATTAGGAGCTGACAGTTAGCTGACTGGCACAGTGTTCAGTGGCTGTGCTTTTCAACTTTAAATAATACACAAGGCAGCCTCCTCAAGTGATGTAAAAGACCTGGTAAAGAAATGCCAGCTGTCAGCTTGATTTTCAGTCTGCTTTGCTCTGACATAAACCTTACCGACAGCTCAGACCAATGTCCTTCATATTCCAAATTAATCGAGAATTTCTTGTGGTGATGAAAGGGAAAGAAATGACTTTAGAGCGAACATCCTTGACTAACCCTGCTGACACCAGAGAATTACCACCTACTCAGACGTGTCCATCTGCTCTCGATGGCAAATCACAGAGCCCGTTTTTATTTGCATTCCAAGGTTTGTGTCCAAGTCTCCATGTTGTCTGTCCAAAATAAGGCAGCTTCTTTTTTTTTTTTTTTTCCACAAGAAACCTTAATTTTTTCCAGTTAGAGAGTAAAAGAACAGTACCAAGAGGACAGATAAACTAGGTTAGCAATTGTGCTGCAAGAAAGCTTCTGCCCAGCAGTGCCACCCCCATAACTTGAACAGAAGAGTACCCAAAGCCTCCAAGTTACTTTTCACATATCATTCCAGAGATGACACAAAGGATCTGCCCTATAGTGAAGGCATCAGTTCGAAGGTTAGAAGGGATTATTCATCATCCTTTTTCTCCCAACCCTGTGTCTAGTTGTCTGTCAGTGATGGCCACAGCAGTTGAGTAATGGCAGAAGTGGGCTGGGAGTTGCAAAGGAGCTGATGTCTACGTCTCTACATCTTTCTCTGGCTGAGAACATTTTGAAGTGGGGAGGAAGGAGGGAATGAATGAATGAACATCAGTCTCCAGCAGAAGCCAGGCAGACTTTCACTTTTCTCACATCTCACTGTAGACTTCTGTTGGAAGTTGTCTTATAAGTGTTCCATCCCATGTCTGGATTCTACTTATATAGTTGTCTCCATTTCCCTTTTTGTATCCCTTCCTCCTCTGTTACTCTTATCTCAGCAGGAAGCTCAAACTTGCTTCTCCAAACCAGGAACTGAAGCAAGCATCCAGGTCACCTGAATGAAAAGAATTAGGGATGTCATTACATCTAAAAATAAGTCCCGTACCTGCTAGGGAATATATTTGACCCTGGACTTACTCAGCAGCTGTATTTATTTCTAATTAGAGTCTGACTCTAGACAGAAGAATGGGTGTCGCTCCAGGGGATAGCACAGTTCAAGCCTCTGAAGAAATCCTGGCCAAAATAAAAAAAGGTCCTGGTCCCTTCAGCACACGGGGGAAAGAATGCAGACGCTCAGTTCACAGTCCGAAGAGTTTTCTTGTTCTTATCCTTGACAGCGTACAATGCTAGTTGCCAGTGATCCCTGCCCAGTGTTCTTCCAAAGTCTTTAAAATACGCATTTCACTGACAGTTTCTTTAGGAATTAAGTAACTACCTTTTCCCTCGCTTTGGACCTCAAAGGACCTTCTAAAGTTTCAGCCCTTTCCTTCCAGGCATGAGTAAGTCTCCCATTGCCCTACAGGCTCCAGCATGTTCTCTCTTCGCATCAGGGACTTAAATGCATTTGGCAGCTCTTTAAGAAACACATTAGGGATTTGGGAGAATCGTATCCTCTCTGTTAGACCAGGTAGCTGCAGCATCCAAGTGCAAAGAGAGTTCTGTTGGTTCTTTTTCCAAGCTTTATATTGAATTATGTTATCTATTAAAAGCAGCTATTTTTATGCTGAACTGTTGCCATGACCTGTATTTCACAACTCACATGTATGCACTGAAAAAAATAACTTGCACTTAGAAAGCGTTTTGTTGAAAGTTCTCTGAAATTTTGTGCAAAATCTCGTTACCTTTTGGCTTATTTTTGGTTTGGCTTGGTTTAGGGACTTGTTTGCTTCTTGGTAGTTCTAGGTGCTAGCTTTGGTATTCATAATAGTCACATTACTTCTATCAGAGCATCACAAGCTTTCCAATATCAGACTAAACCCACTCTGGTTTAGTCTGGAGATGGAAAATAATGAAATGAAACAGTCACTGGTGAACTCAAGGACAGAAGCCAGCCATCTTTACTTCCCACTGCTCTTCTGATGCCACTAGAAAACATGGCTTTGTGACTGAAATGAGAGGAGGAGCACAAGAAGCTTTGCATTCTCTTTGTGCAAGTAACTTGAAATGGATATTCAGCTGAAATATTGACCTTTTGGTAGTTATTACAAGCCCCTTAGATCTGCTCTTCTTTATGACTTGAAATAAGCAGGAGAAAATGGATTGTGTGCCTTTTCTTGTAGCTGAAGAAGGTGAGTGTTTTTAGAATCATAGAATGGAATCATAGAATGGCTTGAGTTGGAAAGGATCTTCATGATCATTGAGCTCCAACCCCTGCTGTGGGCTGGTTGCCCTCCACCAGATCAGGCTGCCCAGTGCCCAACCAACATGGCCTTGGGCACCTCCAGGAATGGTGCAGGAGGAGTGAAGAGAAGAATTCTGCCTATTTTTTTTTTCTTAATTTATAATCCTTAACTACTTTAGAAGTATCTAGCCTGTCCAGCAGTACTCCTCTTTTCTCTTGGTTTTGTGGGGTTTTTTGTTGTTGTTGCTGTTTGTTTTTTTTCCAGGAAATCTCTTCTGGAGAGCAGGGGAGGCATAAAATGCCAGCTTTAAGTAGGCTGTAGTTAAAAGGCTGGTGGTGTTCAAGCTATAACCAAAAAAAGCTCATCTTTGCTGGATGATGGCTTACTGAAAGAAACAGGTTCAACTAAAATTTGATTTCTGTGTTAATCAATGAGATTCCATTTTCTTGATGGTTTTTATGTCACAAATTCAGTCCTTCAGGAAAAGCATGGCAGGCAAGAACTCATTTCTAATGTAAAAATATCAAGAGCGAGGAGAGTAAGGGAAACTATAAATAACCACCGAAATGTCACAGAGTCAGTCATTTTTTCCTCTGCAAGTCAGCTTTAGCAGTTAAGGTCAAGATAACATTTCCATGTCAATGGTCAGTTACATCAAAATTCTAAAACAGGAAGATTGAATGGAATTTTGGATTTTTTTTGTATTCCACCCAGATTTGACCAATTTATAGTCTCTTCAGTCTGCCAGCTATGAGTTCCAGTGTTATTTTGGTTAAGCTCTTTGCCAGAGTGGCAAGCTTGGATTGGAGAGTCAGGTTTATGAAAGGCTATGAAATTAAATTCTCTACCAAAAAAAAAAAAGAAGAAGAAGAAGAAAAGAGCCCACTTCTTGCTGATAGCAACCTCTTTGTATTTCTTTTGATGCGGTTCAGTTTGTCTTGGATTTTAGCCTAATGATTTGCTATACCGTTTTTGTTTTGTTTTGTTTTCACAAAGTTCTAATCAGTTTAAACTGCAAGTGGTTTGAAATGCCTCTCTAACAGCTTCCTCAGCGCTGCTAATTAAGCTTTAAATCTCTGTGTTGTCCACAATTGTATCTAAACAAGGAGCAGAGTGTATCTGCTCACTGTTTGCCACATCTCCCAGCTGCATGCAATTCTGCTGCCTGCGCAGAAAGCAATCACAATGGGACAGATCCTTCAATCCTTATTTAGGCAGAACTCCCGGGGTGGCATACAAGGTCACACACATCATGTTGTGAGGGAATAGATGGATTTGATGGTGAGAACATGTAAGGCAAGCAGCGTAACATCTGTAGTGCAAAGTCTGTAAGCGCTTGGGCATAGGGAACAGCTTTGCTTTATCCCCTGGAGCGCTTTGTACAGTGGAGTCCTGTGTTGCGATTATGGCTTGTAGGTGCTGTCACCTGATATGTTGTTAATAATAGGTAAAAGTGCAGGCTGTAGAAATGTGCAATGTGTTTTTCCTGTCCCTGAGGAGCAGAGCTAATAGAGTAGCACCATTTTTTACAGTAGAGTGAACCTTGGTAGCTTCAGAAAGAATTCCAATGGATTCTCAAACTAGCTGCAGACAGTCTTTGAAATGGGCAAAGCCAGCAGATGATTCATCTCTAGGTTGTGACCCTGGTGGTCTGAAGCCATCCTAATTCCCCAGGGCGTTGCTGCTGCTGCAGTGAGGTCCAAGGATTTCGATGGCAGCTCTGTGCCAGTTCTCCTGAGCTGCTGAATCTTTGAACAAACTGTTTGCCTCTGGCATTCTGGGAGGGATTGTGAGGGATTTCCTTCAAATTAGAAATCTTCGAAAATCAACATCTTTCTCCAGGCATTGTGTTATGCAACAGGTTGTAACAAGGGCCAGAGGTCTGGTTGTGAGCTTGGGATCTCCTTGGACTGTAGAAATGTGAGATGGTAACAGCCTTATCAGATCATCCCTCCCTGCCAAGGAGGCTCACCTTCAGTTGCCTCACTGCTCATCTCTCCAGGACCCCAAAAGCCCACTCCGGCACACTAGTTGGTGTATGCTGAACCTGGTGCAGTCATGGTATAACTTGACCACCTTCATGTGGTCATACTTAACATGATGCACTGCTTTGGTTCTATGAAGAATATGCATATCCTCTTTTTTGATGTCAGGATGTGAGAAGGTTTGGAAACACGGCTTCACCAGATGGAAAATTACTGAAGGGACAAGAGCTAAGTACCAAGATATGTAACAAAATCCTTGTTGTTAAGATTGCTTTCAAGTGCATGGAAGCATCTTGCCTCTGACAGTTACTTGGTTGAAAAGGCAGTAGGAAAATCAGGCATTTTATCTTCCAGCCCACCAGTTTAGAGTAGGAGTTCCTAATTTGTTATGTTTATAAATGCTGCCATTTTAAAGTGACAAAGATCTCAATGTTGTCAAGGCAAGGAATGTACAGAAGATGAGTAGCTTTGAGTGCCAGAAAGTAGTTAAGTAATTTCCAACATGAGGCTTCTTGTGGATTTTTAGCTGGAAGGAGCCAGTGTGGCTGTGGTTGGACACCGAGCCTAATGAAGAGCAGATCAGTTAACCCTGGTGTTCTTCATCAGTCTCAATTTGTTGGTATTGGAGATGGCCATGGGACTTCTGTAAAACAATGTTGAACAGCAGAGAGATCAGCCTGTCCCTGGCTGTGCTGTGCCAGATCTGTCTCACCCCAGTTAGTATGGCTGGCCAGCCAGTGAGCCCGCTGCATCCAGCAGCTGCCTTCCCTAGGTCTCCTCTCCACCCTTGGGTATGCTCAGATGATGGCAAAGCTGTCCCTCAACCTATGTTTGGTAAAACAGCATTCTTAAAGAGCAAGTGAAGCTCCTTCTTCCACCAATTGTAGAGCGTATTTTAACATCTGCTAATCATTTGTGGAGCTCTTCTTAAACCCTGCTCCATTTTCATCGTGGCCTTGATGTTATTACACGTTTGTGGAGTTGATTGCCTCTTGTTGTCATTTTTCCTACTAATGCAAGCCACAAAAACACATCTAGTGTTTCTCTAATAGTTGCAGGGCAAGGAGAAGGGACTCCTTCACCCTGTATGCTGAGAGAACTCTGTGCCAGATTCACCTCCAACTGCTCTGTGTCCAAAAACACAGAGCTGAATTGGGTTGATCCTGACATGAAAAGCAGATTCCAGCAGAGGGGGAAGCGTGCCAGCCATGGTATTGCTACTGTGCTGGGAAAGCCACTGAAAATTGAGCCGAATGGAAGAACTATTTGAAAGCCACTGAAAACAGCAGCCTGCAGGGCCTGAGTCTACACTGTGTAGTTGTTGGTAGCTGTGTGCTCGGCTCAGACCCACATCATACTGGTAGCGTTGCAGGATTGCCAATGTAATTTATTCCAGCATCTTCCCTCCCCTCTCCCAGCAAAACAAACTATACCACCTAAAGAATACCCTCACTGCTCACCACTGTGGCTGAATTAGGGGCTTTTTCCAGGGTATTTCTGGCTGACAGGTCATGTCTCTTCCCCCACACACACACACTGACACAATTCTGGGCAATGTGGCCCAAATGTCAGAGATTCAGCCAAGATGCTTTCAGGGCTTCTGCCTGCAGCACCTACAGCTCTGAGAGGCGGGGAAGGTCAGGAGAGCTCAGGTACTGCTCATCATGTATCCAGCTGGTAAGGGGAAAAGTTAACTCACACACACCCAGGTATTCTCAAATGTGGAGGAGGAAACTTCATGCCAGCCATTAGTGAATTAATTTATTTATTTATACCAAAGATCTACCCATTTGTGGAGAAAGATGGGCAGATAATCATTGGGGATGGCTGGAGCCTTTGGGAAAGGAAAAGGTCTTGGAAGGGTTGAAATTACATCTTGACCCTTAACCCCTCCACTGATGTCTGCTTTATATTTAACTTATAATCCAGCTCTATAGTTGCAGACCCAAAACCTAAATGAAACCATTTGAAATGCAGTGTTTCAAGTGACCTGATCTAATTTGGGGTTTATACGTTCACCAGACGTTTTGAGATTAAAGTGTTCTGTCTTCACTTAACTGTCTTCATTTAAGTATGGAAATACTTTCAAGCCTCAGAATTCATCCCACGATGGGGAAAATGTCTCCCGCTCCTTTCTCCTCACAGTTGGAGGAAATGAAGGACGGAGTCACAAGATTTAAAGCAATTCACTTACCACACTTTACTAAGTTACAGTTCAACTACAGCAGTTGACCGTGTGCCTGTTTTTAGCTCAACAGTCACTTTTGGTTCCCACAGCCAATACCATCTCCTCTGTGCAGTCCCTCCAAGAACGTTTCTTCTGCAGTGCTCACAAAGCAAGTTCATGTTTCTGTGCATGAGTTGCCAGTATAATTTATTCCACAGCACCTTACCTCCCTTTTCCCAGCAAAACGGGCTAGCCCATCCTCATGTCCTTGTGTGTGAGCTCTGCTCTGTCTGCTGCTCACGGTGCAGGAGAGATTATGTTCGTTAGCGCTCCAGATAAATTGCCAGTACATCAGAAGCAATGAGTAATCTCTGTGGTTTTTTCTTCTGTATTCATTGCTAGGTCATTGTGGGAGGGTGATATTGTGAGTTACTGCTGTCACCCAAAATTTGGTCCTGGGGGTTATTAGCTAGAGCATTAGGAAAGCAGGATGCTCTGCACGCTGCCTGCCTGTCACCGCAGCTCAGTTCCCGAAGCTGTTTGCCAGCTCTCCATCTGGGATGTTAAGTTTTCAGGAGGGGATTCAACCACTTCCCACTTTCAGTCTCTGATGGCTCTTGCACCCCAGAAGTGTTTCCAGCAGCCTAAAATCTCACTTTGTTTCCCACGTTTAAACCCACCATCTGCAGAGCAACTCCCTTTGGTGTCTGCTGTTTCTAAGGGGCCAAGTGTTGCTACAGGGAGACTCTTCAACAATTTCCTCACTGCTTAATGTCAAATATGTGTTCACTCTTTGTTGTTGATAGGGCTGCATTTGTTTAAGTCTGCAAGTTTTTACCCGCAAGCTGCTCATGGACATCCTGCTCACTTCAGTTGCTCTTAGTCTGTGTTCTGGTGTATGTTTGATTGCATTCATTTCTCTTTACAGATACATGAGGGTGCATTCAGGTTGGATATTAGGAAAAATTTATTCTCAGAAAGAGCAGTGGTGCACTGGCACAGGCTGCCCAGGGAGGTGGGGGAGTCACTGTCCCTGGAGGTGTTCAAGAACCCTGGAGATGTGGCATTGAGGGATGTGGTCAGTGGGCATGGTGGGATGGGTTGGGATTGGACTTGTTGATCTTAGAGGTCTCCTCCACCCATTATAATTCCATGATTCATTATTCTCCCCATGTGAGATTCTTCTTTGCTGTGGACGAGCAGTTGTGCTCACAAGAGGCCCAGACTCAGACTCAGCCTTTAATGTGGGACCAGCTTCCCACTTAGAAATGCATTATGTCAATTGTTCTTTTCCGGCCTCCAGAAATTAGATTTGGAGACACAAGTGTCTCAATAAGGAAGGCTACTGCCTGCCTCTTAGCCAAAACATTGGAAAAATGGTGGTAAACTTCCCCCTCAGCCCATCCTGGACTTGTGGGCTGTACTCTTATGACATGAATTGACCACGGTGCCTAGGTCTGGTGTCCCATAGCTGGTTCTTATCTTTCTTCTCTATGCCTTACTCTGCTGTTCTGTGTAAGCTCATCAGATGCACCCTGGGGCTGACAGTGGCGGCTCAGGAGAAAAGGTAAAAATCAGTGCCATCATTTTATTTTTCTTCATGTTTTTTGGCTTTGTGAAGGCCTGAAACTTCCAGGAGGTGCTGGGAGAGTTAGCTAAACTGTGAAAGAGAGCAAAATTGAGAAGCCAAATTTAAAATCCTAGAGTGATGCCATTCTCATAATGTGCAGAAATACCTTTGTGCAGGTTGTTAGCTGCTGGGGCTGCATTTAGGCATGTGGGATAACCTGATTACAGAATCAAAGAAAACCCTGTTAGCTCCGCAGGCCAAATCCTGCCTTACAGCAACCTGATGTCAAATGGGTGTGAGTTGAGGAAGCTTTCCCTTTGGCATCGTGTGGTAACACCTTGAAGAGAAGGGTTTGAGCCAGGGATCTAGCAGGGAACAAGGCTTAAGCAAATACACTCCCAGACAGGGAGTGAACTGGAGTCTGAATCTAATGACTTTGTTTTTCCTCGCCGGTACAGACTTGGAAGGATGAAAAGAATTAATTTCTCAGGTCTGATTTTTGGATTGTACAGAAGGTTTAATCAAGAGTTGGTTAATTTAAAATGCTTGTCATGCTGTGAAAATGTCAAATGGTGCAACTGAGCTGCGATTTGGGAGCAGAAGACTTGTGTTTTCTGAAGGCATAATCCGGAAACATGATTACCTGCTGTTATGGTCACTGCAAAACTCCCACCGAAGCCAGCATCACACAAGATGTCAGACAAGATGGCTGGGATGATCCCTTGCAGCCTGAACTCTGTCTCTCTGAGATGTGCGAGTAGGAGCTGCACTAGATCTGTAGTGAGAGCATTTCCAGGCCATGCTGCTTGGGGATGGATCACAGCTGCTAGTTTCTGCTCTGCTGACAGTACCAGGCTGATTGTGCTCAGCTTTGCTGTCAGCAGAGCAGCTCTCCATATGCAAGTAAGCTGTGAAATTCCTGGTTATGTTGTGGATGCTTTAGTGTTTATCGGAATTCGGAAGACTATTAGGAAAGTTCATGGGAGGAGCATCTACTCGAGGCTATTAAGCAGAGAGGTCGAGCTGTGGCTCAGAAAGCCCTAAGTCAGAAATTGCTGGAGGCTGGGAGCATGTCCTGAGGAACTGCTGTGCTTTGTTTGTCGTGTTCTCATTTGCCCTTGGCCTCTGTTGTTGACAGCTCTTGGAAACAAAGCAAGCAATGACTTGGTGAGGCAAATGCTCCATACCTGCAAGTTGTCATAGATGATGCCTTATGAATGATGCAGTCTTCCATAGGCATCTGCAGATACGCAGCATTCCTTCCATGGTGGTACAGAGAAGGCAGCAGGGATATGGACTGAGATGATGTGATCTGCTTATGCAAAGCAAAATGGTATATTTGCCAGGTTATTCCTCCAAGTGGAAAATTATTGACCTTGCTTTTTCTGGCGTACCAGCTACTGTTACAGTGATGATGATGGTGACAGCAACCAGACAGAAAGGCCAGCAATAATTCTTTCCTGCCCATTATTACAAAGCATAAAGCAAAATCCAGGCTGAAACCAGTGCTAGTCTGGCTGCGTTCTCTTTACAAATGTGTTAGGCGGTTCTCATATGGGTTTCAATTCAGGACTATTCATATCAAGCTTTCCAGAACCAATCATTTTGATCTTCTGATATGAACCTGTGTGTATACATTTGTATCTTACCAGTGATTCTCAGAGATTCCAGAGATAACATCCCATACGTATGTGTGAGTGTAGAAGCAACCTTTCTTAGCTCCTGGGTGATTCATCTCCTGACAGTACGTTTTGGCTGTACATGTAAGAACTGGATATTGCCCCTGAGAATATTGGCTCAAAGAAGCAATAACAGTGTGGTCAGTCAAAGTACTATTTTCCCTGGGAATTTTGTTGCATGAGGAAAAAGAAGAACTTCAGCCTTCCTTTGTTTGTCAACATGATCTGCCTTTCAGCAGCTTTTTCTGTTTCTATCCCATTAAATGTGCTCTTTTTTTCCTGTCCTCATATCTGTGTATCTCAGTCATGATCAGTATTATAACCATAGGTATTCTGCCTTATCCAGGATTCAAACATTAGCTGATAACATTTGATATCTCCAGGTGCATCAAGCAAGGATAGTGAGTGAAATTCATTCTCCTAAAGCTCCACTGAAATGACCCAAATCATTGCCATAGATCTATTGGTAGCGTCTGTGTTTCGCACCTTTGGTTCACGGCACATGCGTTTTGGGTGCTTGGTTTGAAATGGCAACTTGCACAGCTGGTGTCAGAAGGGCTGGAGTGTCTCATGGGCAGCTATTTGAAGCAAAACTACTACTGGTGTTTCTATAATCGACTACTGGGATGAGTGAGAATCGAAATGAGATGAATTGCTCAGTGTAGCCCACTTGAAGGGTGTTTTATTGGCTCCAGTGCCTCAGGAGCAGGTTGGCACACCTGTGAGGTTGGCATACCTGTAAGGCTAGGAGAATGGCTTTGGAAATGGCATTTTAGTCATCATCTCAAACATTAGGAAGTAGAGATAAATGATAACATGAAGTCATCCTGAACTCGTGCCCATGCAATGCTTTTGTTCCTGGCACTGTCTTGTTTACTTCTAGGTCTGACAGTAGTTTTCCTGCTGGGAGAGGAAGATTAAGGTTCACTTACCAGACAGATAAAGATTCCTTAGGGCGGAGCAGTTAGAGTGTCTCTTTAGAGCCCCAGGAGTGTGAGCTCCAGCTTTGCACTGCACTTTATGGAGGTTTTGTCTGATAACTCAGCTGCGAAAAGTTATTCAAGCTGGGCAGGTTGGAGGCAAACATGCAGAAACACAGGCTGCATAACTTTCTCATGTATTCTTGGCTACAGAAGCTTCAGTGTCTCAGATACATCCACCTGATGGGTCATCTCTGATCATTTCTCAGAGCTGTTGAGAGAAGGCTGTGATTTTTCTCCCAGGGATTACACTGCTTTGCATTGTCACATAATACTGAAGGCTTGACCCAGGCCCCATGCTGTTAACATGCTCTTTGTTGATTGTATTCCACTTATCTAGAAGAAATGAAAGTACCTAAAACTGCTAAGTAGAATAGCAGTAGCCTCCAGCCCAGCTGACCTTTATAAACATCCTGCTGAGATGGAGCTCACACCTGCTTGTGTATGTTTTGTTTGCAGAACACACTGGAGCAGTGCAGTGTATGTGCGAAGCCCATCATGGAAAGGATCCTCCGAGCCACCGGGAAGGCCTACCATCCCCACTGCTTCACCTGCGTCATGTGCCATCGCAGCCTGGATGGGATTCCCTTCACCGTGGATGCTGGTGGGAACATACACTGCATCGAGGATTTCCATAAGTACGGCCTAAGCTGCTCTCAGTTGCTTTATTTCTTGTCTGTCTCTTTTGTCCCTAAAAACATTCCTTATTCTCTCCGAGCATCCAAAAAGATATGAACCCTCTGCCACTTCCTCTGAAGACTCTACGAAGCAGTTAGAGCTTTGCTTCAATCAGGCATAGTGTGGCATTCAAGACTAACTGGTTTGTGGCTGGTAATGCTTGATCTCTGTCTTGTGTAGATCCAAATTTATGGATAACCTCTGTTCTCATCTATTTAAAATGCTCTGCACTCCTCCCTGCCTTCCCTGAGCTCAGCATGTGCACATTTCTCCTTGGCTGTACCTGTGCTTCCACATCAGTGTCTCTTCCTTTCTTCCACCTGAGCAATTAAGAGAGGTCCTGTGCTGTTGCACTCAGCAGGTGTTTGCTTACCAGCTAGAGGGATCTAGGTGGCCACAGGACTATCATAGTTTCTCTTGTTTCTGGTTGCTAATTAGCTTTTTAAAGCTGCTAAAAATACAGCCCTGCTAATAATTTATGGTGAAACTGCCATTTAAAGTAAGTTGAAAGATATAGTTGCAAGGCGGTTCTGCTGCTGCCACACTACCACCCCCATCATCACATCTAAGGAAGACACGTAGATATAATCAGAGCACAAATGTTTCCACTGTATGGAAAAGACAGACACATTACACCCCTCAATTAAAAGAGGAAATCAATACTGACAAATGTGAGTTTACATCTCAACCATTTATCTCTTAATTTCTAAGAGGGTAGACTTAATTTGAGCCTCGTGACATCAGTGTGTGGGCCTGAAAGCTCAGAGAAGCAGACTGACTTGACAGAACGGAAAGCAGCCACAATCAACTCGCATGCTAAAATCCAATATGAGGACGCTCCCTGTAGCTCAGATAAGTTGGGTTAATTGACAGGTGCTGAAGCAGCTGTGTGCTGTCTTGCTTTTCTGTGCCAGCAGTCATGTGTGAGATAAAATTTGGTCCTGAGCAGAGGCCCAACGTGAGGCTAAAGCATAAGTCATGCTCCTGAAAGATTTCCTTCCAGCCCACTTATGATTTGGAGACTGCTTCTTCCCCAAGTCCTGGAGCCTTCAGGAGAAAGAGTGGGAGCAAGAGCTGCTGTCCCATCCTGAAGTCCTTTGGCTGTGAATAGATCTGGATCTTACAGCTCTGAGAGCAGGAAGTGGGAGGCTGTCAGTCCAGGCAAAGGACATGAAATTGCTGAGTGAAAGATTGAGGGGGGAAGATAATGGAAGCAGCAGCAGATCTAATGGAACGTTCAGAATGTCTTTAGGCTTCCACATGTTTAGCAGCACTTTGGCCAGTCCCATTTTAATTGGTCAGTGATGACCTCCTCCTGGTCTGGAAGTTGAGTGCTCGACATCTTGTGCATTGTTTTGATAACAGAACTGTACCTGAGGTCCACGCTGTCTCTTAGCTACCTCTTGAGCTCGGGGCCCACAGAAGCGCATCCACATCCCTTGGATCTGCAAGAGTCATTTCTGGGTCGCTGGAGTTAATATTTGGCTTATAATGAATTACCCACAGAGGCCTGGACAGAGAAAATGGTGAAGTATTTTTAAACACCACAGTTGAGCTAAATGGCACAAGGAAGCGCCTGCATGAAGCAGCATATAATTAACTGCGATTACAGCTCCGGTCGTATCATGATCCATGTAAGTTATTTTTCAGAGCGCTCGCTATAGCCACTGTTTAATTCATTTTTTTGTTAGATCGCAGCTACACAGGCATCTTTCATCTGCTGCCAGTGAAATTAATATTTTTCTTTATTCCTAGTACAGAAAGATTTTAATTTTTTTTCTAAGCTAGTTAATTCTGGGGTGGTCTGTGTGACAGACGGGGTGGCAGAGTCAATCTTTCTTAGGCATTTCAGAGGAGAAGGGTCTTTGATCTCCTTGTGTTCTGATGTCTGCCATGAGCATTTGCCCTCTGTCGCTGCGTAGCCCATGACCCCAGCTCTCATTAAACAGCAACAGATTCTGTAGGTACAAGTTTCTTTTTTTTTGTGAGGAGAAACTGCTGCCAGAGAATCAGTACCCATAGGTTTTGAACCAAAACAGCGAATAATGACTCATCACAGGCTAAATGTTCCCATGGATGCCCACCTGCCTGGGAGCAGAGATCACCACTTCTCGTGGGCAGCTGCAGAGTACAAAACCAGAACATAACAAATTAGGCAGAAGGTCGTATGGTGGACAACATAAGGTAGAAAAAAAAGGCCTGTGCTCCTCTAGATCTCTGAAGTGACCCGGAGTCAAGCCAGCCCTATCACATAGTGAGGGCACTAAAGTCCGTGTCTCTTCCTTCTTCAGGAAATTTGCACCGAGATGTTCAGTGTGTAAGGAGCCCATCATGCCAGCCCCAGGACAAGAGGAGACTGTACGCATTGTCGCCTTGGATCGTGACTTCCATGTCCAGTGCTACCGGTGTGAGGTTAGTATTCTGATCACATGAAGGAGAGAAATCAAAGGTTGGTATAATTTCATCACTGCCTTATGTTATACGCACAACAGGCATACATTATTGTAACACTCTCTCTACTATCAAATTACTTCACTGACTTCAGCATGCAAGGAATTTTTTCTCATTTATATCAGTGCAAATGAGAAGAAAATCAGGTCCCTTGTTTATAACAGGTTCATTAGGAGAGCAAGAGAATGTGACTCAGTTAATTAGAGCTTAATATTTGAGAACATCATAAATTATAGCTTGGACACAAATGTTGCTCGTGTTTATATTCTTAAAATGAAAGCTATGCATGTTAGAATTTAAGCAAGATTGTACAGGAAACTCAACATATGGCTCTGGGTTGAAGAATTTTAATGGACACATAAACATGATCATTCTTGTTTTGTGCAATGCTTTTTGTGGTGCTTTCCTGTTCAGTTTCATTACACACTTCATATAATTTTGACGGTAAGAATCTGAAGACAGAAGAAAAATCACCTTAAAGCAATTAACATGTGGGAACAGCTGTGTTAGGGAACCTTCAAGAATTCTTCAATGCAAGTGTTACTTGCTGGATAATATATCAGACAGATGGCAGAGTAAGAAAATGAGACCAAACGTATTTCTTGTCACAGTTGCAGGTTTTAATAACCAACTGGAAAGAAGGATGGACTGAGGCTTAAAGGTCTAGGCTGAGATTTGAGGCATCTGGTTCACTTCAGTCTGTCATTGGTTTCCAGGGTTCAACCCATTACTTAGGCCTAGTTTTTGTAAGGCATTTGGGTATTTGTACACTAAATTTTGCATAGCCTAATTCATCATACAGGATGTCTCCATGCTGGCTGTTGAGAAACCTGGGCTTCGTGCACATGGATGTCAGAGGACACAGGCACACAGCTCCTTGAAGTCCAGCGGAGGTCCTGGATCATACATTGTTAGCTTACAGCATCATTTCATGGGCGACTGAACTGCTGCAGACTTGACCTTAAATGCTCATGTGGATTTGCTGGTCCAAAGATTGCTAAGCTATCATCTCTGCATAATGCAACTCTCAAAGGCGCTGCATGTTAGTAAGACAACAAAAATGAGCTAGACTCCCAGATCAGTAAGGTACAGCAGTCTTTTTGCAATGTCTGAAAATCCTTCTGTGTTTTGGCCTTCAGCTCCATGTGTCTCAGCTATCTCAAGTGGAACAATAACAATATTTTTTTTCCTACCATTTCCTTGCCAGGTGTATTTACAAACAGAGATACATGACAAAAACATGGCCTCTAAGCAAGCTGTAATCTCCTCACTGCAGCTCCATCAGCAGTTTGTTCCCAAATGATTGTCTGATCACATCGGGAGGAGTAATTCCCACTGTTCCTAGAGGCTATACTTGGCTCTATATGAGGCTGAGGTGTCTGGGGCAGGTTTGGGGCCTTATAGTGAGATTTTCACTGTTCGTATCTCAGTGATACCCTCCTTTCAGCCACAACCTTTTGCACCAATTGCAATACAAACATGGGTGACGGTTCTGGTCATGGGTGACAGGCAGGGAGTTTGCTTAGGTGTCACCCCTGAGAAGAGGATACTGCAGCTTTGTGGCATCAGCTCGTCCAAAGGAGATTACCTGTAGTCAGATATTAGTACCAAACCTCCTTTCTAGGGATGCTTCCTTTTTATCTTTTTTTTACAATAACAAATATGTGCTTAAGTTTGACGCTTTCTCCAGTGCTAAAGACCTTTCCTTCCTCAGAAATGTGAAGGGAGTAATCTCCTTTTATTTTCAATTGGATTAAATTCAGCAGACAGCTTGGGAACCCAGCTTCTCTGCAGCATTGTCTCTTATCAAGTAATGTCTTAATCATGAAAGTCATCACATGCCTCAGCTTCATGCTTTGCGCTGACTCAGGCTGGATCCTGTTACAAGGTGGAGAGTGAGGAGAGCTTCTTTGCCTAATAGATTCTTCAGCTAACGTGGTTCATATTTCTTATTTTGCTCTGTTTGCTGGTTTCTTAGGACTGTGGCGGCCTCCTGTCTGAGGGGGACAATCAGGGCTGTTACCCTCTGGACGGGCACATCCTTTGCAAGACCTGCAACTCAGCTCGGATCCAGGCTCTGACCGCCAAGGCCAGCACTGATCTCTGAGTACCAACTGTGACCCTCCCCAGGATGCCTGCTGGGGGAATTGCACAAGCTTTGCATGACTTCTTTCCAGCCTAGGGCCTGAATCTTTGTTTGTTTGTTTGTTTGTTTTAAAAAAAAGTAAAACTGGAAGGCCTTGGAGCAAGAGGGCGGTTCTGTGGCCGTGTTCAGACTGCCAGCAACAGGCACCTAACTTAGACATGAGTCTTCCAGAGGGTGGTGAGTCAGACCACCAGCTGCTAAGTTATCTGCCTGTGGAAGAAGGTCTGAACTGGTGAAATGTGGCCAAGCTAGTTCCTTTTTGCAAGTCATTTTGGAAACCTGATCAGCTATGGGGATCTTCTCTTTGATTTTAATGGATCACCAGCAGAAGTAGCTCCACTGTCACAGAAGATGTGAAGCCAATGTGAGAGCAGAACTAGCACTCCTCATTATGACTCAAACAATGCAACTTTGACAGTACTGCACCTAGGGGTGTAGATATGACCTTGAGCTTTTTGGGACACAGATTTGTTGTCTATGTGTTTCTTCTTGGGTCCTTACTTGTCTCCATTCCCTTCCAGTTCTATAGGTTGTTGTTTTTTTTCTTTTTCTTATGGAATTATATTTTTGCTATGGCATAAACTTATTCAGTAGTGATGCTTCCAATTCACAATATATGAGCAATCACAGAAAGATGTGAGCTTACACACACACACACATACACACACACACAATGTGCTTTTGATTTACTAGAGGTATAAGCCAATCATGTCTGCTGAGAAGGTCTTTTAAGGATCTGGGGCTGGAAACACTCTTTAAAAATCCCAGTGGTTAAATAAAAAAAAAAAAGACTACATAGAACTGCAGTGCAAAGCGATGCTCAAAAAAATCTTATGCCACTCGCCGTAGTGGGACCAATGGCTGTGCTGGCTTCTGGGTAGATATTTAAGCACTGGAGTCTTGTTCCGTTGTTTATTGAAATGGGAGGATTTTCCTTCAGCTGTAGCAGGAACTGAATCAGGGATAGACATCTCTCTGAAGTTAACACGCATGATCTGGAGCTCCCATTGGAAAAGGTATCTTATTCCAACAACGGCAAAAGAACTGTGCAGTTGTTCAGTTTTTGTCTTAAAGCTGAAGAAGGTGTTAAACCCTTCTCTGTGCCATCCCAAAAAGCAAATGATTTTTTTTTTTCTTTCATTTTCATCCCAGCCACTTATTACTCCTCTCCGGTGAAATGTCATTGCAGAAGAGTGCTGGGCCAGGAGCAGCACTTTCATCTTCTGTCCAGAGGTAGTACACGTGCCAAGGTAAATAAAAAGCTGGGCAGAGATAACCTTTCTTTTTGTCATGTTGGTGTTCGTGGGCTTTTTTTTTTTTCATTTTGTTAATTAAAAAAATAAATTATAAATTCATGGCTCGCTCTGAGCAGCTATAATATTCTTGTTCATGAAACCCATAATAACTAAGGTGCAAATTACACAGTGAGGGAGTAATTTTCGTATCACTGAATTGACATTAATATCTTATTTGCAGATGTAATCAAAGAGAATGCCTTTCTTTGCACTTAACAAATTAAGAAGCAGAACTGAAACAGTTGCAGGCTGATTGACCATATTAGTGACAAACTGGCACTTTTCAACAGTATTAGGAGAAATTTTTCATGTGCCCACTGAAAAACAATGAAAATGTGGTGCTTTCATCTTCAGTCTCTATAACAGAAGCCTGATACAATTATCCTAATGCTGGGGGAAAAGAAAAAAAGTTAGATGAGCTGGACTGATAGGAAAGAAAGAAAAACTGAGATAGTCACTGCAGCTCCTGCAAATGGTGCATTTCCTTTCAGCTTAGCACTAACCTCTATGGAAGAGCACTGTGAACTGTAATAGCTTTAGCTGTGTACAGTAAATTCAAATACAGAAATACCAATCTGAAACCTCTGTTCCTCACATGGTTTGTATGTTGGCAAACTCGTTTGGTGTCAGGGAAGATTCCCAAAATTCACAGCTCAAAATGAATCCTTCTTTGTAGAAGGGTGGCATCATTAAGCAAAAGAAATCGTTCTCCGCCATAGCGGCTGTACTGAAGCAGTTTGCCTTTTTATACTAGATTTCTGCCCTGGCCTTCAAGAATTTTACTGCCTCAGACATAAACAGATTTTTTTGCAGGGCGACTCCTGCCAGATTCCATCTGGGCTCCTGCTCCCTGAACCGTGGCACGTAAGATTCTTCTGAGCTCGCTTTTTACAGGCAGCCCCTTCACACAGCAGTCAAAAACTCTTGCAACTAGTGAGCGAATCCAGTTTGAATTAACCCTACAGGAACACTGGAGGTCAGAGTTAGAGTTGCTAACACCGCTGGTTTTACTTCCCTGCAAGCACAGGGGAGGACCTGATGCACCCAAGCACACAAGAAGCCATTCATCAGGCAGCTCGGAACTTAGTTCTTGTTAGTGTTAAAACGGGTGGCTGATGAGACTCTCATGAATACCACTGGGGTAAGTGATGGAAACAAGCTTATGTATCTGCCTGCAGAACATGGCCTAGACTCAGGATGACTGAAGTCCAGAGCCCTTGGGCTTTTAATGGCCATGGTGTAGGCTGGAACTGGGGAAGGTCGTATGGCTTCTCGTCCTTTGCACGAGAAAGCTTCTTTACAACTTCCCGGAGATGTTGTGAGAATTAAACTAATCAAAGATTGGCCCAAACTCCTGATTTTGGAGTTCTGTTTTCTCCTTCCAGAAAAGTTTGCTGGTATGTAGGTTTGGGATTCCAGCCCATTTCAAAGCTAAGGGCCAGCCAGGAGGTCTAGATCTCAATCTGTGTTATTAGGGTGCTGTGGTGAGCTGGGCTGGCGTGCAGGGAGGTGAGAGCCAAACTTTTCACGCGTTAAATACCCAATGGATGGAAAGTGGTTGTCAAAGATTGAGTAGTGTTATTGTTTGAGGTACTGTGGCTAATTTCTGGACCTGATGTATCTGGGCAAAGGTACTATTGTGCTTTTGTTTTCACCCCTGAAGCACCAAAGCCATCTGCCTGTTGGAAAGAGTAAGCTCCCAAACAATCCTCTTTGTTTTCTGTAATGCGTGTTTTGGCTTCTAAAATTGCTGTAAATACATTTGGAAGACAGTGCATATATGTATATGTACATATATATGTATGCATGTAACACAGAGGCTCTCATCACCCATCTGTTCATGGAAATCTCCCCTCTGATGCTTCAAGATTTGACTAGAAAATGCTAGTGGGCTTATCTTAGTTGTACTGCAATTAAGAACCACTGGGATATTCCTGAATCACAGTATTTATCACATTTTGCAATACAACTTGATTTATCTGTTCCAAGAAGGAGTTTTTGCCAAAGAGACCTTACCTTTTTAAGGTGCACGTGTTAGCCATAAAAAAAAAACACACACATATATATATACATATCACTTCGTTTGTGCCTGTGGTAAAGTCAAGCCCGTTCTTTTCAGAAAGAATTGGAAGATCACACAGACACCTCTGTTTGAGTCTGCAGGGTTTTTGCTTGTGCTGCTTTGGCCTCTTTGAGCATTTGTTGGCAAGTAGGGCCTGATCCTGTGATTTGTGTGGCCAGACAGGGCACAGAAGGGTCCAGGAATCAGGTTCTGATTTAGCAAAATGCTTAAGCCCGTGGGGATTGTTTAAGCATAGGCTTAAAGCCATTGCATGCTGTGTTATAAGCTATGGGTCTGCAGTCGTTAATGCCAGACTGACTCTGTATCACCCCATCAGATATACTGGAGCTGGGTAAGGTGGGGACACAGTCAAATTTCTGCCAAACTCACTTGTACGTGTGGTACAGCTCCTGTGTCACCTTTATGCAGGAGGGCAAACAGCAGGAGATCGAACATAACATCTGGACATCGGGAGGGTGAGTTGTTAACAAGATCAGTGCTTGGCGCGGGGTGGCTGTGGCACTTTCCATATATCACAAGTAGCCCTAGAGCCAGATTTACTCTATCTATGAGCCATGGCTTTAAATGTATGCTTAAACTTTCTCCCAAAGCTTGGGTTGCCTTGGTTACAGCCCAATCCTTATGCACATCCCCAAGGCTAACACTACGATTTTATGAATGTGATGGTTTTATTGTCACTTATTTTAATCATTGCCTGAGCGTTCCTT
The DNA here is from genome assembly GCA_016647715.1 of Pavo muticus. Classification (NCBI taxonomy): domain Eukaryota; kingdom Metazoa; phylum Chordata; class Aves; order Galliformes; family Phasianidae; genus Pavo; species Pavo muticus. The sequence goes on from JACDJE010000347.1 coordinate 646,563, forward strand.
TTAAAAACAGAAAGCAACACCATTGCTTTAGCTTATCAGATAATGCACCTTTAATTTTGTTGGGTTTTTTTAAATATTTTAATTCTTGGATTTTTATCACAACTGCAAAACACTTGGGTAATGACTTAATCATAGAGGTGTGAGAGTAGCAAAGTATTCATCAGAGTGGATTCTATATAAGGTGTTCAGTCTGATGGCAGGAGCAAGACTTCCACGGGATATGGGCCTTACATTGATTTTCTGCCTATCAGCAAAGTGTGCCTGAGAAGAATGAGGAAAAGTTGTCTTTTGAAGAACTGGTGTTGGTTGAAGGGAATATGCAACAAGTCATGCTGAAATCTCTTTGAACCTGCTCCAGCTCCTGCCAAGCCATGGTCAGCAAAGCCTAGCCTAGGTCTGATAAATGCTGGTTTTAGGGTATCCTTGCTTTTGATTTTGAGGTAGTCCAGCAGATGGGGGATAACAGGACCCCAGAGAAGGTCCAGAGAATGTTCATGGTTGCCTTTCTGTGGTAACCATGGTAGACACTTAGTGCCTTAGGTGAACAGCTCAGAAAGGAATTGAGTTTTGAACTGTTTTGTTATTGATATCTGATTCCTGCAGTTGGTTCATCACATTGATTAGATATTTGTTCACAGAGCTGTGTTGCCTACACTTGACATACATTTCAGTCCTGTAAGTCAGAGCTAGCAGAAGTGTGGGGAAGAATCTCATGGTGGTGGAATTCTCAATAGAGAACACTAGTGATGGTAATAGAGGGTTTGTTGCCAAAGGATGGCAGGAACTACTCAGTACTATCTGGAGGCTGGGAATGCGCCAGTTGAGGAAGCTGGAGAACACTATTTCCAGTTCGAGCTGGTCCCAATTTTTACACTAAATTATGTGATGTTGGAAGGGCCTTCTTTTTAATGAGAAATTCTCTCTTTGCAGTGTTATCCACAGCGGTATTTCTTGCTGTTATAATTAAAACCATATTGAATTTTTATCTAAATAGATTTCAGAATTGTTGACAAATATTTTCATTTCTCAAAAATCTTTGTCTCCTTTCTCAATTCTTTTTTCCTTCTTGGGTTTCTTCTGCTGGTCAATTAAAGTTTCTGTGATGATTTTTGAAAACTTTTTTGGATAAAAATTCATTAAAAAACAAAAAAAAAGCACATGTTCTTGGAGAATGGTTCAATGTTAGGCCTGGTGAAATAAAAAAAAAGCTTTTAAACTTCTCACAAGATATTTTTCCCCTGTTTTTGACTAGCTTTGCTCACTTTGAAGTCACTGTTTCCTTTGCCAGAACAATCCAAATAATGTGACTCTTCTTAAAATAACAGTGTTACTTCTGTTGGGTTCATTTTTCTTTCTCCTCTTAAAGCCATAGTGTGGCTGCGGGAACTGCCTGGGACTTTGCTGTGGCAACTGCAGTTTTTTTCTTTATAATTACTGGGGGGAAAAAGGCACATTAAGGCAACCGCCATGAAGATCAAAAGATACTGATTGAACTTCATCACCCTTCTGGGTTTGGGGATGGCGTTTCTCCTTAGACATTTCTAGAAACATTACCTGTCTTCCTCAACTTTTCAAGTCCGAATTTGCAGCAGTCGGTTGCCTATCTGGCATTCGGTGCTTCTGAGTATTGCAAGAGAAAGAAGACTGAAATTGTAATGTTCAATTGGCATCTAGAAGGCCAAGAGAAAACCACAACCTCAGTAGGTTTCCTGGTGGACCTTGGGGAATGGCTCTCATTTCAGCCTGCAAGTTCTCTGCTGGGACATGGAAACACTACGCTCAAACACTTGCAGACCTCTCTGGTGTGTGCACTCACATGCGCACGCAACGTGGTTGTGGGGCTACAACTGAGTACAGTTATTTAGACTGTATTATTAAGCACTGCTGCTTATACCCACTGGGCTTTTTTCCTGGCTGTGTGTTCCTGGTCTCCGAGCTGTTCTGTGATTCTAGGTGCTTGATCTAGCAGCTGGCAACCTTGTGCATGGCAAGGGGTTGGAACAAGGTCTTTGAGGTCCCTTCCAACCCAAGCCATTCTGTGATTCTGTGATATGATTCTTTTTGCTTCATGTTATGTGTATAGGCAACTACCCATGAATTGATCAGGGGTATTGAGAGCTGAGCGCTCAATACCAGTGATCAATTCATGGGTTCTTTCTGGTTTACTGCTTGTCCACATTTCTCATCATGACTAGATGATCTTTTAGAAAATGAGGAAGGAAATAGAAGCACCAGGGTGGCATTACCTTTACATTTCAGATTCATAGAACCGTTTGAGTTGGAAGGGACCCTTAAAGGCCATCTGGTCCAACTCCCTCCACTGAGCAGGGACACTTACAGCTCCATCAGGTGCTCAAAGCCCCGTCCAGCCTGACCTTGGGTGTCTCCAGGGACAGGGCACCACCACTTCTCTGGGCAACCTGTGCCAGTGCCTCACCACCCCTCAGTGTAGAAAACTTCTTCCTTATATCCAGTCTAAATCTCCCCTCTTATAGTCTGAAACTGTTTCCCCTTGTCCTATCACAACAGACCCTGCTAAAGAGTCCGTCCCATTCTTTCTTACAGCCCCCCTTTAGGTACTGCTTTCCAGGGGTCAGCATCTCTTGCTGGGAAGATGACACGTGGGGTCCCTTTTTTGCCTCTGCCCTCCCTTTGCCACAAGTGGCAATCTTACCCTCTTTTTCCATTCACTCAATGTGCGCTCCTCCTTGCACTGGAGATGATTTGTTACTTACTGCACAGAGGTATTGCAAGGCTTAGCTGGGAGTCGGAAAAACTTTTCCAGATCTTTAGTCAAGTAGTTTCATGCATCCACAGTATCAGTGGCCTGCCACATGGATATCAAAGAAAATGATTATAATTATTGCTTTTAAAATGATTGTGAAATTGTGCCTTACTTTTTCAGTCATATTTAACCGTCTAATTTAGAACCACATGATTGCAGGGATCGTATCATGAAGAAATTTGTTTGAAGAATAGTTTGTTTGTTTTTAAAGATTTTTTTCTTCAAAAACGAATTTATTAGGGTTTTTTTTCTTCTTTTACTGTTTTTTTTTTTATTATTTTCCTCCAATTTTATTCCTTTAATATGTTTGTGTAAAAAGGGCAGCCAGCATTTGCATTTGCAAGAGACAGAAGATTTTATTTGGTCTTGTATGCAGAGCTTTCATTTTCTTTTATGTTCCTTCAGGAAAATTCCTCTTTGCCCGATTACTCATACTTAGATGTCTTTAAACGCAGGCTGACCAGTGAGGGCTTTTTGTTGTTTAATTTAGTGTGTGCTTTGCTCTGCGCTTTATTCTGCTTTTTTAATTATCCAGATATCGGGTGCTGGGGAAGCATTGCACATTAATGCAGAATGCTAATGCTCGTTTTCATAGAAAAGACAAAATTAGAGTCTCTCCCTGTCTCCAGTGCAGTTTTATTACTGTTTTGCGTACAACACCAATATTAAGCCAGACTGTAAAGGCAAAATACTCAGTGACCTACTTCCATTCACCAGCAAGAAGCCTTTGTCAGCTGACTCCTGTTTGTTTGTTCGTTTTTAAATGTCGGATTACAGAACGAGCATCTCCCAAAGATGAAAGAAAACACTGTTTTCATGCACAGGAAATTTGGGGTTGCAGTAACAGAACATTTTCTTTGTGAATTTGGATGTCGTGGTGTTTTAAGCCCCCGCCTGGAGCCTAAATCAATTTGGCCTCTCATCCAGTTCATCTCGCTGGTGCTCCTAAAAGGCTGCAGCCCTGCAAAAGCTCATGCAGCATTTTTGGCCGCTTTCCCTTGCTCCCATTTGGTACATATTTGCACAATTTAACTGAGCTTTTCTTTCTGCTGAAGGTCAGATGCAAGCGATACGAAACACTAAACTTTATAAACAAGCAAAGCCATTTTAACCACAGCGTTTTGGACAAGAATGGGTTTTTAGGTGGCACGCTGTCTGCTGGCCTTTGGAGGGGGGGGATCCTGAGGGTGCATTCGCCTGAAACAGGATGCAAAGCCACAAGCCTTGGTTTCTTAATAAACTACTTACTGTAATCCAGCTACACAGTTTCAGCCTCACGCTTCAGAAGCAGCTTCCAGCAGCAGTGCACGTACAGGCACTTTCCCTCTTCCTTGCAGAAAGTGAAACTTTCCCAACCAGTGCGAATTTAACCTATTGCATAAGAAGCTGGAAGTTTGATTGTTTGGGTTGTTTCTTTTTTTTTTTCCTTTGCAATTCTTTCTGTAACCTCTATAAGCAGAGGATGAATAGCTTTTCTTTTTCCTTTTTTTTTTTTTTTTTTTTTTTTTTTTTTTTTTTTTTTTTTTTTTTTTTTTTTGACAAGATTAGATGTTGCATATTGATGAGCTAGCATTTCAAAGGTCCATGGGGCTTTGGAACATATTAAGAATCTCTGAAGTTTAATATTCGCCACGTTTTAAATATTCAGGAGGAAAAAAAAATCTGCATAAAATGGCTTTTGATAAATACATTCTAGGGGTTCTTTCTTGCTATCTTACACAAGCGCTGTGGGGATTGTGGCCGTGCCAGTTTTGTTCCAAACTGCCTTTTGTTTCAGCTTATCAGGACCGCTCTGTTCCCATTTGTATGCCCAGCACTGGTCCTGGAGTCTGCTGTGGTTTCCACAGGAGCTGTGCTGCATGCAGGTGTGGGTGCAGCATCTCGGAGCGCACAGGGCAGCTCTGCATCCTTGGCTGTCCTCTTTGGTAAGAAGCTCAGTATTAAGAGGAGTGGTGTTTGGAGAAATCCTTAGGGATGCCCCGTTTCCCATCTCTGTTGAAAATCTCCTTGAAGCTTTGGATTAGGATCAGTTAGGGCTGCATACACTCAGCTATTTTACCGTATTATCAACATTCTCGTTTGCCTTCTCCTTGACATCCCATGCTGCAAACCGTGGTGTGCAGGGTAGCCTCCTTGGTCCTGCTCATGTGCAGCCTTGACTTTTCCAAGTTCAATCAGTGCCTGGTGCTTTTCCTCAGGACAGCTCTGGTTGGGCCAAGGGCATCTCTATGCAAAAGGTGGTGCTTTTCAGCTTACAAATAATGCCGCTTTTTCAGATTCACCTTTCCCCTCTCACGTATTCCTGACAGAAGCAGGGTCTTAAATATTTCATAGCATTCTTCTTTCTTCTCCTTTTTTGCCAGATGCCTTGAAAACACTGTCGGATTACGATCTGGGCGGGAGTTTTCAGGATCGATTTCCTTTCCTCCTTGATTGCAACGGTGTAGGTTTGCAGTGAAGTTTGATGCTTGTTTGTTTTCTTTTTTTACCTTTGACAGAACAGATGCCTTCAGTTTATGCAGTGAAAGATTGACTATGATTAGAGCTAATCCAGGATGGCAGGATTGGACCCCCACAGTGAAATCTAGAAAAGTGATTGCGAAAGTATTTTGTTTCTCCTTTATTAATTACACAGGAAGTTTCCACAGAAGGCTCATGTAACACTGCTGGCCTATGTAATAAGTAGCAGGGCCTGTAATTACAGTCTGTCTCTGATCCTATCTATCTGTGCTCTGGCTTTCTAGGCATCGCAGTTCTATTTACATCTGTGTCTTTGTCACCTTTTAAATTTTTGATTGGTCGCTGAGGGAAGAACAACACAAGCCGTGAGCCCTGCAGAGGTGCAGCAGCTCTGACCAAGGGAGTCCTCCACCTTCTCATATATCTGCCTGATTTGGGACACTGAAGAGAGAGATTTTGACCAGCAAAGGGAGCGGGCTGCATGCCAGCTTTGTATACCTTTCAGCATCTCAGAGTCCTTGTAGGACTGCAAGATCAAACCTTTTACAGGTCTTAACTAGTGTACCATCCTGTGAGGGCGTTTATATATCGCTATTTCCTTGCTCTGAGCAGTTTCTACAGGATTTCAGCATTCTTTTCTGTAAGATTTGGGGTTTATGGTTGCAAAGAAACCTCCCAGATATGGCAGGAGGAGGAAGATGGCTTTTAGCTTGGCTTCTCCGTGTGATGCTATAACTGCTGTTATCAGCGTAAAGCAGGAGTGGGGATGGGGCAGCAGTGATTTGTTCAGTACCAGGTTCCCCAGCACTGAGCTCTGGCTGACACAGCCCTGTGCAGCCCAGCTCCTGGTCCTGAGACCTGGTGCTGAGTGAACTGGCACCTGGGGGGGTGCTTAGTGCTGGTCACCCCACAGTACTCCTCTTTCTTACAAGATGCCTTCTAGAGTTAAACTACAGAATGATGCCCCCCAACCTTTTTCTTCAAGCACTACTCCCAGTGCTGCGTTAGATCATGAGGAACGAAAGCCATTGTGCAAACACTGTACACAGTGCATAAAAAGAGATTCACAATCTACAATGGATATTTTCAATGTCCATTACACTGTTATGGAAATTGTCCCTTTTCTGCAGCTAGCGCTGTTACTTAATTATTTTGGGTTTGACTTTATTAAAAAAAAAAAAAAGCACAATGATTTTTTATTTTTTTCTACCTACTTCTAAGAAAGTTGATGCTTTAAAGGAAGGAAAAAAAAAAACCCTTATACTTTCAAACATGGGTTTTTCAGGCTTCAAAATTAATAATTTCTACACCTGACCCAGTTCTTGCAGCTGCCAAAAAAGAAAAGAGAAAGCTATTTAAATTTCTCATAGAACCATTTATCTCTTAAAATATGCCAAGGCAATTTGAGGTGGGGGTGGAGACTCAGCTATTTATCTCAGCAGCTTGATTTTTCTCTTTATGTTTCTAACTGTCAGGGGAAAAAAACGGTAGGAAGCTATTCTTGGGCTATTATTGATGTATTGTGTTGCCATTATGCAGGATGTCTGCTTTGCTATATACGGAAGGACATTAATAATAGCCATCTTCCCTGCCCCCACCCTCGGTTCCTTTTAGGAAGATGTGGTTTAAATTGGAGCATCTGCCCTGTTCAAATTGCTGCTCCCCCTCCCCTTCCCTCAGTTAGTTCCCAAACTAGTTTTTGGGAACAAGGCTAAAAGAATGAGGAGATAGGTAGAAAAATGGCAAATATAACCTACTTGTGTGCTTGCTCCGGGCAAGTCATTTCCATGCTGTGTACCTGTCTTCGTCTTTCCTTCCCATCTATTGCCCCTCGTTTCATTCCAAGTTCATCAGTGCAGAAATACCCTTCTTGCCATTTCTGTCTCACAGGGGCTGGCTGGCAGAACAGGCTCAGCAACAGACCTCAGCTTTGTGATTACACAGCATGCCACATCCAGGAACGTTGGTTTCCTCATTATCTCCTCTAAATAGGAAAATATATTCCCATCCCTCCTTACCCTGCATTTAAAACATTGTTAAGAAACTTGAAAGGCTGAGTCCACTTGTTTAAAGGCTCAGATGCTTGTTGTATTTTTGGAAGCGGAGTGTATGGTGAACAGGAATAGTCTGATATTTGAAAAATATGCCCACTTGAGCATTCCCCTGAGGTGTGGGAAGTCCTGTCTCCATGGGTCTGTGCCAGCACTGTGACAGCCCAGCGAGCAAAGCCAGCTTGGATAGGAAAAGAACTGGCCAGCCCTATTTCATCTGATAGAAGAGAGGTGGAAACAATAAACATGGCAAAAACTTCAGGGCGTAGTTGATCAAATTTAATTTACTTTTTTTTCAGTCGCTACGTTTCTGCATTTTGTGCTAATTTTCTTGTACAGAAGCTTTGCTTCTTCAGCATTTCTGGCGGTCAGAACCATGTGCTCTTCCATTATGTCATTTTTTATTTATTTATTTATTTTAATTCATTGCTAGTTTTTATCTGGTCTTTCTATGATCCAGAGCCGTTTTGTTTTGGGCACTGAATTCAAACAAAGTTAGGGACTCTTGTAAAGCACATCCAGGTTTTAGGACTAGCAAATGCAATCATGGTATTTTCCACTTCTGATACTGGGAAGTTTTCCAAATAGGAATTTGAGGTGGGAAGAAGACCTGCATTAGGGAAAGTGCTTCAATTTCAAAATAAAAGGGAGATGGACATTCATTGTTTCTTACTGCATTTATATTCTTCCTTGGTGGCAGCTGCTTTATCAACAATGAGGAAAAAGCCACCCTGAGAGTCATCTAAGCCAGAGCCCAGCACCTCCTCTGCAAATGTTTTCTCTGCTTGCCATGCTGCCGTAGCATGTGATTTTTTTACTGCAGGTCTAGGGTGAGGAAATCCTCCCAGTGAAGTTGAATCCAGGCCCACCTTCTCCTCTCCATACCCAGAGCTGCTCCCTGTGATGTGCATCCAGCCAAGGGCTTGATTCTGTCTCTGCAATGCAAGTATTTCACCAGAAACAGGTGTTTTCTGTCTGCCGTTAGCAATGGGTTTCTGTGCAGTGATGAAGATTTGCAGGAAAGGAGATGAAGTCCTGCTCTGAGTAGGTTGTCTTTGTGCTGATGTTTCATTCAGGATTATGTGAGACAAGAGCAGTTTACAATGAAATGTATAGCCAAAGGTTGTGGTTTATGTTTCAGCTTTGTTGAGATGGTACCCAATGAAAACACAGAACTGAGGCACTTCTTTACATCTGCCAATACTTTAATGACAGCTCTGTATGGACAGAAAACCCATTCCTGCTGGCAAAGGGACATTTTCTGCCTTGTCCTCTGAGCCTGATTTAGTTCTTTGCTCTAACCATCTAAAATGTAGTATTTCTAATGTGCCCAATGACCAAGTAGCTAAGCACTGGGCAAGCACCTAAGCAGCACAACCGGCAAGATGAGGAGAAGGCTGTTAACTGAGTTTCATTTACAAAAAGTATATTCCTCTCTCTTCACTATGTGCCTTTTTAGTGACCTGCAGTAGTCCTTCGTGGGTAGCAGAGAACTAACCCTGTTACCAGGCAGAGATGGAAATTATGGGAATGATACAGAACAGAAGTGGTTAATTTTGAGCATCTGTTCTCCATTGGGATAAGTAAAGCTTATTGTCTTGGTTAACGCACCACCTTGTCTGGTAGATAGCTGCTCAGTATGGAGGTACATGGCTGTATCTCCTTATAAGTCTCAATCTTATCAGATTGTCTTATCTGCTCTCCCTCTGGAGAATTTGAGCTGAGTATTGGTAGAGATACAGGCAGAACAAAGTTATGCTTGGACTTCCTCTTGATCTTGCAAGACAGGATGTGCCTTCATGACAATTCAGCTTCCTTAAAGGTCCTGTAATTTCCCCAGCCACAGCTTGTATTTTGGACTGTCAGAAAGTCTGGAGGGCAGCTTCCAGGTGCCTACCTTCCAGTCAGTCAAATGAGACCAGAGTCCTGATTCTCTTGGCTAAATGGACCATGGTGAGCCCCCCAAGGCTGGGAGATCTGCTTAGCTCTCCCGGACTGCAAAGAGGGCATGCCCCAGGAATGTCTTTGCCCTCAGTTGCTTCTGTGCTTTGGCTGTCCCTGCTAACTGCGGACCTGTCTGCCCTGGGGTTCACCAGTGGTGGTGTTTATTGGCTGTGTATTAATTCATAGGGGATGATGTGGCCAGGTGCAAGGTGGTATTTCAGCTTTATGGTAGCGGTTGGTCTAGCCCTTGAGGTAGAGCAGGTTTTGTGTCATTTCCGTTGTTGCAGCTGGGAGGGGAGCGTGGCTGGTCACACTTCTTGTTCTGCATTAGCAGAGGCTCTCAGTGGTATGGGAAGCATCTTCCTTTGAAATGTGAATCACTAGCCTGGGTATCTGGGCAAGAGAGGGACATTCCCTAGATGCGAGGGATGCCTTCTTGCTGCAAACTACATGCCCTCAGATCCTAATGAAGTAACATTACTTGAGCTTTTAGGACTGGTCTCCTATCTGTCAGAGCACAGGGGAAACAGAGTTTTTCCCCCTTGCTGAGCACAAGCATCCCCCCAGCCCGTGAGGGGCCCAATCCTTCTGTCGTGGGAGTTTTCACAAATCCTGCAGGTTGCTGAGTGCACGTCCTGTGAGATGCTGAGCACCCTCCCTTCTCACTGAACCCACCAGGCCACTCGTCTCCTCCACTGACTACTTCAGCAGGGCTTTGAGGGCACTCAGGAAATGCAGTCAGCACCTTACAGGATTGGTCTGCTAGGTAATATATGAAGTTTTTTCTCTGGTAACTCGTGTGCATGAATTGAAAACCATGTATTCCAGTTTGTTCTGAGGACAGATACAGCATATACACATTTTCTATATTTATAAATATATAGAGATATATATATTTTGTTCTCAGCTAGTTACCTCTTCTAAACTGCAATTTCCAGAGCAACCAGCATATATTTTTTATTCAACACATAAAATGACTTTTTACTGTAAGAGAATGAAAGCTGTTTTAAGCATGTGTTTTCTGTATTTTTATTACGCATTATCCAATTATATTGAGATGTATTTTCCTCTTTGCTCTGCTCTTTCAGTTGTTATCCTTATTTTATCAGTTATGCTTTTCTAATGTTTTGTAAGGGAAAATAAATATGCAAAATCGCCAGATGCCTTTTTTTCTTTGCAGAAGAAGTATCACAAATGCTTTTTTATTACGTTTTACCAATCCAATAAACTCCTTATAAATTTCATTTTTGTTTGCTAGCGTGTGAAATTATTTTTTCAAGTCGAATGGTATTTACTTTCTCCCAAACTCCACCTGCAATTATGCTTCATATCCTCCATCTCTCTCTCTTTTGCATGCAAAAATTCACTGTGTAGCTCCTTAACATACTTAATCTGAGAGCCTCGTTCACTGTTGGGTGCAAAAAAGCATGGCTTGCAATGTGTACCTCTTTAAAGGATGTTGTTTCTAGGCTGTCGCTGCAGTAAATAACTTGAATTGTTCCTGGTCCTACCCAATCTGCTTCAAAAATTCTACTGCTCATCACAGAGCCTGACCTTCATCTCTCCAGTGAAAGCACCTGGCACCTGGCACAGCACCAAGTGCCTCACCAAGTGCTTTCCCTGACCAAAACATTTCAGGTAACGGGGAATCCAGTGTGTCTCCAGGTAAGTTGATTCTTACCCACTAAATATCTGCACCCTGCTTTTAGCTGCTGTCTCTCTCCACTCTCTATTTCCTGCACCTTTTTATAAAGCCCTTTTGCTCTCAGAAATTCTTTTACTGTACAGGGCTATCTTCAGGTGGGATTTGTTTCGATGAACTCCAGCAGCCAAGAAGGCAGATTTGATGTCTGAGGCGGCCCTGCAGCCTTTTGTAGCTTGTGGGGGAGTTCTACCATTCTTTCTTTGAGTGAGAGTCTGGGGTTTGATCAGTCACTCTGTGGAAGGGACTGTGTTGTTCTGTCTTTAAGGGTCAACTGAGGTGAGTCCTCCATTCATATCAGAAAAAGTAGTTTTCTTAAGGCAGTTTTTCACGGAGTTGTAGAAAGATCCCAAGACATACAGTGCAGCTAAATCCGTTCCCCTTTGTCACTCCTGACAAAATTTAATTAGCGTCTCCTTCAAGACATCCGCAGCTGGAGATCCCACAACCTCCTTTAGCAGCCTATTCCATAGCTGCATTGTCTTCACCCTTGGACAGCTTTTCTTCATGTCCAGGCTAAATATTCTTGGCTGCAAATTAAATCCCGTGCTTCCTTTCCTACCTCCAGTGCACGTGAAGGACTTGTTTAGTAGGTTATGTTTTGTCAGGGGATGCTTTGTTAGCTCTGGAAGCAGCAGCAGCTTCACTCCCAGCTCCTCCTCCTCCCCATTCCCAGGGGACCCTAGGAAGGGCCTGTGTTCTCCCTCAGGAAGGGATGAAGCCTGCAGGCTGTTCCTACAGGACACGGGAATCCAAAAGGCTTTGTCTTGGCAGAAAAGGGAGCGTGATGTTGTAGGCTTTCAAGTCAGTTCAAACTACTGTATAGTTTTTTCAAACTCAATATTATTACTTCCTTTATAGCACAAGGTATTTTTTCCTAAACTTGTTAGGATGGAAAAGTTCCAGGGATGTGTTGTCCACACACAAATTGAAATGCAGTAGTAGGCCAAGGGCCAGAGGCAAAGGCCAAGGGTGGGGAGCTATTAATTTGATCGTTCGGCGCTGCTTTTCTTCCAATCAAAGGCAAAGAGAATCCTTTGAAGACAAAGAAAGCCTTGGGAGTGAAGCATATGTAAAGCCCAGGTGCCAAGGCCGGCTGTACGAGGGGTCCAGGGCAGGACGAAGGCGGTGCGGAGTATTTGGCAGCCCCACATATTGCTCTGTTGGTGATATTCTGGTCAAATGATGAAGCAATCCTACAGCTGCTTTTTCTCAACACGATGGCTGTTGCCAACTATTGCAGATTTAACCACCTGGATTTAAACAAAGATGGGCCTTGTATGTTTATCTCAAGAATATCTAGGCTGACTTGCTCTATGACTTCCTCTGTGTCACAAATGGAGTTTCATTACTGAGCAAGGATGACTTTTCCTTTGTAGTGAATTCTGAAGAGGCTGCAGGGGCTCTGTAAACTTCTCGGGGTTTCAAAAGCAGGACAAAACTCAGAAAGCCAGGGGAATCTATCTATCGTGAGTGTCTTAGCAGGCAGTATTGCCATTCTGGGTGGGGTTCATGTCTGTTACCTCTAATAGTCTGGAAGAGAAGAATCCAGTGTGAGTGTAGGGCTCCCTCTGTGACAAATGGGCCATTCCTCCAATGTCTCTTAGACATCTCCTCATAGCAGGGTAAACTGGAGATGCTTCTCTTGCTGGCAAGGGGCTTCAAAAGACCAACATAAGCCAGACTTCTTGCTTTCAGGACAGAAGAGGACGGATGGATGCAATGAGCAGGCTCTTTCACCACCCTTGGTTCCTCAGAAAACAGCCAGTTACTGTTACAGCACAGCACCACTTCCACTGCAAAAACAGGCAGAGAAAGAGGGGAAGAGGACTTGGGATCAGGCAGTGTTACTGCTGTCACTGTGACCCATCACAGCCTGCCAGGACTGTGCAAGATGAAGTGCTGCTCCCCTAGTGACACAGAGGAGCTCCCATCCCAAGGAGCATAGGGAGGAAACCATAGGGCTCTCTGCTCCTGGTCTGCTGGACCAAATCCAGACGTTGCTGGTAACGGTGAGTCAAAGCAGGGGAAGCCTACACCTCTTTGATGCTGAGAGTTCTGGGTCAAAGGCAGTGTTTTATCGATACTGAAGCTAGTTAAAATACACAAGGTCAGTGCTGGAGTGGAGCAGAGCCATAGCAACTGCTTGCAGTGTGCTGTCTGCACCTCCAGCACGGTGTCATCGGGAGATGCACATGACACTATTTTCCACAAGGTAAGGAAAAATACATAAGGCCAAATCTCCCTGCATAGCAGAATGGGCTGCTTTTTTATCTTGCAATATTGTTGATGTTGGACTGAATCTGCTGTCTTAAAGTATAAATATAAAGACGCTGCTAAATCATCACTATTTCAGCAACTAATTAAGGGGTAATGCTCCTGGTGCAGCAGTATATGAGGCAATAAACGGCTTTGGCGGCTGATTAAACGCTGGCACCGAGGCATTTAATTACTGCAAAAGCCAATTACCATGCACATATTCCGACACCGCGGACATTATTCCTGTTATATGACAGAAGAAGGAAAGGCAATAAACCATGCTATAGTGACATATAGTACAGGACTCTGGAACCTGCTCTCTCTGGAATGGGGTCTTGAGCTCCATAGGGAAGCTCAAAGGAAGGTCACAGAGTGAAAATTGTTCACAATTTGTATGACTCGCTTGGGATCTAGAAACAGTCAAATATTGAGGTTCCTCCCTGTACTTAGGTGCATTTGACCATGTGTAGAAAATAATTATCCCGTACTGAGGTAACAGGTGTAGTTCAAGCCTCACCTTAGCATATTTAGCATCAATGAGCAAACCAGTGGCACTGGTGGAAGAGGTCACGCACAGCCTTTTTTTTTTGTTCAGTTTTTGAATTGCAGAAATCACGATCAGTTGCAAAACACCACATGCCATTCTTCATTTAATTGATTTAAAAGCTAGAGTCTGGTTTTCATAGGCTTTGAGCTCTCACACTATCCATTTGACTTAACCAGCTCAGCACCTCTTCAAATTAAGCCCTTGCTCCCTTTAACCAGAAATGAATTCTTCCTTTTGAAGGAGTTTCCTAGAGAAATTCTCTCTTAGAAAATCCTTGGCAAGAAACCTTAGCCAGCCTTGGCATGCAAACCTGCCTCATGCTGGCACTAACAAGACTCTTATTTAAATGTTGATGAGCTCTTTGCTGCCAGTTAGCAATGGGAAATGCAGTCTGTGTGTTAAACGAGAGCTGGGAATGGCTTCCAAATACCAAAATGTTTGTTAAACTCACGGCCCACCTCTTCCCTCCTTGGGGGTGGGAAGCTTCCCAGCAAATTGGCCCCATTCTGCACAGAAACTGCCAGACAGATCAGACCAAGGATCCCTCTCATTCTATGGCCCACGTGGGGCCGACGCCAAGACTGCGGCTTCCCAGGGTGCCCTGCTGTACCCGTGTTGTTATTATCTGCCCCAGGGCACGTTCCCCTGACCCCTGTTAATTAGGGGTGGTCTCATGCTTTGAAGACAGACTCCCCTTGCCATCATGTGCATTTGGGTGTACTTGTTTTCTTTTAACCTCTACCGTTATATGACGGTCTGATGGCTATTGCCTGCACTGAGAACTGATGAACCTCACTGCCTAAGCCTTTCTGGAGCCACTTGGTTCAGTATGGGGGTTTTATATAAATGCATTCCACAAGCTGAGTGGTGTATTACATATGCTGATGTATCTCTTTAGCCTGACCCCCTAAAATTCAGCCTGAGGCTGTGGGAGCAGCTTCTGTTTGCTGCCATCCCTCGGAGACCAAATGATTTGTTGCCTCTAAACCAAGAGGTTTAGAGCTGCCTCTAAACCTTCATATATGGGGAGGGCTCCTCAGCCCTTCTGGGACTGTTCCCTTTTGCAGAGAGCTTGAGGTGAGTCAGAGGGCAAAATTCAAACAATAAACGCGAGACCAGGCAGTCCCTCGGTATCCTTGTGTTACCTTTGCTGCCTTCTGAAATCAACATGTTCCCCAGCCAAGGAACATGTAAATTCTTTCAGCTATCATTCACTTTTGGATGAAGCCCAGATGCTCATATACATGATCGTCTGTTCCTTGAGTATTTGAATGAACCAGAAAGGCTTTGTCTGCTATAGATGGGAGTTTTCAATCCCATTTATGGTACATTATATCAGTCTAAAATAGCATCTGTAAGGTCCTTAAGATGAACCACTATCAGATTTACAGCCACCGCAGAAGAGTTAGCAGGCTGGCTCCAGAGAGCTATGAGCAGTAACCATATTCTCTTGAAATATTTGCTTTCTCTGCAAAGTTGACCTGAGGAAGAATGTGCTGCTCATTCAAAGATTTCACTTAGTTCGTTTATTCAGAGAACATCTTCATTGACAGGCACTGTAAAG
This sequence comes from Pavo muticus, assembly GCA_016647715.1. NCBI lineage: Eukaryota > Metazoa > Chordata > Aves > Galliformes > Phasianidae > Pavo > Pavo muticus. The sequence continues at coordinate 661,875 of JACDJE010000347.1, forward strand.
AGACGAGCTTCAGAGCCGAAAGCTGAAGACATGCTTCTTGTCATTGCAAAGCTGGTGACAGCTGCTCAGACAGGGAGCTTCCTGTGATACATCCTCATATGTGCAAGGTAAAACACGGGGGCTTTAAGCCGTTCAGTATCATGGGATGAGCAAGGCGGTTCAGCCAAGCACAGTCTCCCACTCGAACCTCTGCCCAAAGAATGACTGGGAAGTTGCCTGCAACACAGCAGAAAAAAACAGCAATTGTGTGCACAACATGTTCTCTCTTATTTATTTATTTGTTTTTAATATATCTCTGCTACCTTGAAGAGCACTTGAAGCACATCAGCAAGACTGCAACAGCAGGGCCAAAATATGATGTACCGTACACCTCTCTCCCCTAAGAACTTATTCCTGGGCCATTTCCAATCTGTTGGGCTCCTGTGATCTAACACAGCCTAAATTATCCCACCTACGATCCCCACTGGATGCTCCTGGGGGAATGGCAGCTTTTTCTCAGTTGTCCTGGTGAAGTTGTAGAAGCCAGCTGAGAGTGGGGCGGTTTTGCTTGATGCTGTGCCATGTGGCCAGTGACAGCCCATACCCCTGTTGAAGTAGACAGGACACATGGAGAGTGGGCAGTGCAGCCAGTGCAAGCTGCCAGATCACCGTGTTTATGTGGAACTCTTGGCTTTCATGTAAAATAATCATCATCATCATAAAAAAATCTGACCCACTCAGTTGGAAATATGATCCCTTAAAGAGTCGGAAACCACAAGGTCATTCAAAAAGGCTCATAATTCATATGTATATCCTTATAACTCTTGATTTTTAAGCCGAAATCATGATGTTTGGAGGCCCAATTCAAGTCTTATGAATTCCTAGAGGCTGACAGTAGCAGTGGGAAAAGGGCAAAATTAGCACATGGGAAGAAAGAGGGTTGCCAAAGGTATGAGAGCAGGTCAGTGGGAGAGCCAGGCCTCCTGCCTCCTCGCCCCAAGTACTAGCCACATTGTCTGGCCTCCTTCCCCAAAGGAAACTAAGAGGCCTTAAAGCAATCCTAGCTATTTTAGTCTTGTGTTTCCATCTTCCTTTTGATGCTCTTATTTTCAGCAACATGTACATTTCGCAGCATCCTGCTGCTCCCCATAGGATATTATTCCATCTCTGGGGCTCGTGGCCATGATAGTGTGTGCTGATGACAGCTGTGGGAGTTTGCAAGTAGCTTAACATTTGCATGCCATGAATATGCAGCTCTGAGCATGGCCCAGTTCTCTGTGCAGCCATCCTGTGCACGTTTACAAAGGACGGCAGCATCCTGCATATTTCAGGATCCCAGGAGACACCAGTTCCTAGTGCCTTAGGTGACATTTCTGTGTACGCTTGGCTGTTCATAATCACAAACACCAGGATAACCGGATTTCTGGGAAAACTGCTTGCTTTTAATCACAGCAAAAATCAGGGACTTCATGGTTGAGTAGCAATGCTCCCTACCTGAGCCATTTCCAGGATCTGATGTTGGCACGGAACCATCCCGGCACGCAGTACAGCGCTGGCCAAGGGCAGAGCCCACAGGCTGCTCCTCTCCCTGCTGCACCAACTTCCAGTTTCTGTTTACACCAGCCCAATGTCAAACATCACAGCAGCAGTACTGGCGGAAGGTGAGTCTGCAAGAACGGAGGTGTCGCTTCCTCTGCTGAGGCCTTTCTAATAACACCGAGATGCTTTTCTAACTAATTAATTACAGGGCTTTGGCTGAGCCTCTGTAATGATTCCCATCTTCCTGCTGCTGCTCCACAATCAGCACTATTCGCAGCGCTGTTCAAAGCAGCACCGATGCCATCAGAGCAGAAGGATGAGCAATATGGGACGGAGGGATGCTTTTTTTTAAGTCAGTGGTACTGCAAACTGCTTGAGTTCCTGCTCTCTGATGTACTTTCCTGGCAAAGAGGACAAAGGTACGACAGGCAGGTAGCTCTAGCAGGCTTTAGCCCTGGCCAGGGTTGCTGTCTCAAGGGAAGGACCTGTGCAGGGTATAAATAGTTCCCACTTTCATTAGAAAGCTCTATGGTCCTTAGGGTCCCACTTGCATGTACGTCCCGTTGACTTGGCGGATCAGAAAAAAAATTGAAGCTGCAGCCTGGAAACTTTGCTCCTGGACCCTGAGTATCAAGATTGGCTCTAGGTAGAAGAGATCAGCGGGAGTCAGTGCTTCAGCCCACCCATTATTTATGCTCTGGTAGCAGACAGCCATAGTCTATAGCCTCTCATGCTTGTACTAACCAAAACTTGGGTACAAATCTCTCTAGTCTCAGTAGACAAAGACTACTGTGTGACTCTGCTAGACTACACCATGCTATATTATACAGCTGCATGGCTGTGTGTAGGGGTGATCTCCAGCCATGAAGCTGCATTAACTGTTATTTCTACTTAACTGCCTGCTTCATCAATCGACTCTTCATACCGCAGTAGGAATCAGCTCCCCCAGCCTTGCCCAGAGCTTTATGGCAATGGTGAGGACAAATCCACACCTCAAAGAAAAATGATAAGCACAATAGGAAATGAAAGGCAGCAGGAGAAGGCAGCTGTGAGAGCAACAAGTCAGCGCAAAGCAGCAGCCTCAGGAAACTGGCTCTCGAGTGGCTGGGGGTCACTACAAAGTGAGATGTCAGGAAGGATTTGTAGGCAGATACTGTTGTCCTTTTAGGCCTATTCCAGGAATAAACACAAAGAAATATGATGATACTTTTTTTGAGATGGATACGTGGCACAGAATAGGTACATTACAAGAAGCGTTGCTTTGTCTTTCCACAAAGGGTCGTTGTGGGTTTTTTTCATTACTTCAAATGTCTGTATAGGTACTCCCATTTCAATCCCTGTAGCATAAGCCAAACAGAGGAGATGAAACCAAGGTTTTTTTTTTGAGAGCTCTATAATTAACAACTGGTCCCCTGAGCAGCAGAAGCAATCAAGCCTGCTTTCCTCCGAATTTGTGCCATGTGTGGATTCTTTGCTGTCTAAGAAGGAGTGAATTCACTCTGCTGTCCTTTGCTCACAGAAGGCCCTACTATTTTACTCTGACAAAATGTGCAGGAAACTGGTACCTTTAGTACCTCTCCTTTGCCTTCCAGTTTGGATGAAGTTGGCAGGGGGGTCCCGAAGCTTCCAGAGGGCTGGAAAGATGGATGGCAGGGAAGAACCAGCACCCAGATAAAAGCAGGTAGTGCTATTATGCATAATGCCAAACATGTTGGAGGGAGTGGTGTATATCTGAAAGGAGATAAGTTCAAGTCACAGTCCCATTTTCCATTATTCCTTCCTGAATAACCTATAACACTAAATAAATGATACACCAGTCTTCTGCTGAAGCTGCTGCATTTATTATGACTCTTCCAAAGACATTCTTGCACCAGGCATTCAAAGAATCACCACATCTTTACAGAGTCTATCCCAAGAGCACCTAGAAAGTAAGCAGAAGTTCAAACACAAAGTGCTGTGACTTCCCTCTCAGTGTAATTGAAAAACGTTAGCAGTGCTTTTGTAGTGGCTTGAAGCTTATGTGCTGAATTTGCACCTAATAAGAAGGGGCCTTTTAACGAACAAATAAATAAATAAATGGAGGAAACCTTCTCTTTGAGCTAATTTTAGGAACGTCCACGCTGACAGCTGCTCTTCCCTGATATATCTCAGCCACATCCTGTAGGGGCCAGGGGGACTAAGCTCCCTTCATGCCACAGCAGCTGAAAACAGACCTTTGTTTGTTTTATTTTTAAGGGATTGATAGTAGTGACTTTCCAGAGCCTCTCTTCATCCTGGTTTCCATTATGAGGCTTATAACACAGGTGGGAACAGGGGAACAGAGCCACAGCACTTGTAGGGGTGCCCAAGCCATATAAAAACTCAGCAAAGAGTTGCAGTTGTAGAGCACAGAGTGTCAAGCTGAGGTTTGCACTTGGCAGCCTTTTCGTGTGTTGCTAGTTGAGAAAGAAATCCTGGAGTGCTGAGATGTGAGCCCTGGAGATGTCCCAAACAGGTCTGGCACATGGGGTCACCTTGGGGGGGAGAGGCCCTGATGGGCTGCAGATGTGCTTTGAGGCAGCTCCAGGGAGAGGAAACTGGGAGGGAGCGGGGCAGGGCTTGCCTGTGAGAGCTGTGTTCAGCTGTCAGTGACCTGACAGGTCTGGCCCTGCTTCTGGTGAGGTGGAGAGAGGCAGGGAAGCCTTCTTCCTCCTCTGGGCATGAAGTAAGCCAAGAATTGCTCCTTGTGTTGAGTGCATGGGCTAACCCTTTTCTTTCTCCTCACGCATTCTTATAAGGCGCTGTACAGATGCATAAAGCTGAGATGACAAGCTAGAAAAAGTCTCAGCCCTGTGGCTGCTTGCCGAGAGAGAAGAAGTGGCATAGGAATGGCTCTTTGATCTTTACTCATAGCTTTTTTTTTCCCTCCTGCTCAAATTAGAAACTCAGGACTTGTCTAGCTTGGATGATTGTTTCATTTCCTCATTGAAAATGTGATTACCCCTTTAGTTCTCATAATTACCTAATCAGCAAAAATCAAACCAATCAATGTTAATTTCAACCCTAATAAATATTCTCCTGTATTCTATACATTTATGTATATCTCAAAACATATCTTATGTTGAAGGAAAAAATGACTCTATAAGCCAAGCCGGCCTGGCTCAGCACCATTCCAGCAAGTGTGCCCACTTCTTGTGAACACGCAGGGAGGGGACAGTGTGTGGCAATGGAAAGTTGAACCAAGACACACCTGGGAACCAGGATGGGAAAGGTCAATATGTAGTGAGGGGTTATCTGCCCCGTGCCCTGCTACGTGATCATAGAATCACTGAGGTTGGGAAAGACCTCTAGGATCGTCTAGTTCAACCATCCTCCTACCAACAATATTGCCCACTAGACCACATTCCTCAGTGCCACATCTCCACGTTCCTTGAACACCGCCAGGGATGGTGACCCCACCTTCCCCCTGGGCAGCCTGTGCCAGCCAGTGCATCACCGCTCTTTCAGAGAAGTTTTTTTTCCTAGCATCCAACCTGATGGGCCCAACTGGACCCAAATTAGTCCCAGCAGATGTTTGCTTCTCTTCTGTTTTTGAAAGCAGCGCGAGGCTCCAGATTCCACAGTCTCTCAAGCAATCATTTCAGTGCTTAAAATGTGCTCGTTAGTTGAGACGTTTAGAGACAGTGCCAAAGTTAAATCTTCCTTGATAAGCTTATTAATTCCTGTCCTGTCCACACTGTACTAATAAACTGATCTTCAGCTGGGTTACTTCTTCCTCTGGAGAGTGTACCTGGAGATTGTGCTATCCAGTGAGAAATTAGCCTCAATGGCTGTAGTTGTTATACAAAAGCTGCCCAGTGGTTTTCGAGACCTGATAAATTCAGAAGGCAGCTGATGAGTGAGGCCTTCTAAAACCACAAAAAGTCTCAGCTTTTGAAATGAGGATGAACAGTATGAGGGACCCATGCCTGGCTTGACCTGCTCCCTGTATAGGGCTAGAATGTTTCACTGTCTTTATGCACATTGGCCTTGATGAAAAATGTGAACTTAGTAGTCACCTACTTGCTCCTATGTACTCTGATAAAGAGTGAAGGCTTGTTTTTTGGCATTGGTAATAGTGGCAATATTTAAATTGTAATTGTCTCAAGTTAAGTATTCTCATCATTGTACCAGATGCTGAGATGCCTCTGGCAATTTTTCCCCATTTACACATCATCATGTGTGCCCTCTCTGTTGACTGAAGTCAGCTCCACTTGCAAGCAACTCTGCTGTGCAGCAAAATGGTGTGAGCTTTGGGCCAGGATTCTGGTTTCATGCTGTGTTTGTGCAGCATCTAATGCAGTGTGCTCCACTGTAGGTTCACTTCATACCATGGAGTCAGCTGTGGATGCATGTGAGCCACATGAAGAGGATGAGGCTGGCTTTGCTGGAAAACTGAGGTTTCACATAGGCCTCTAAGTAGCTCCTCTTACAATGGCAGCCCTTGGGGAGGAGTGGCTCCTTCCTTCAACCTGTCCCTCCTCCCAGCTGTCCTGCATCCCAGGGCTGTGGCCAGACCTTCTCATCCTCCAGAGGAGGCTGACATGTGGCTTAGAAGTTGGAAGGGTTGCATGTTTGTGGTTAGCCTAGGCTTGTGCTTTAGAGGATGCTTTGCCCCTGATGACTCTCTGTGGGGCTGCTCTTGAGGATAGATGCGCAGCAGTGTAGCAAAGCAGTGCCAGATTTTTAGATGCTGGCATTTACTGTGGTTTCTGAGGAAGCTCCTCACCACAAAAGCACACTTTTTCTTTTTTCCCTGAGCAGCTCTTGGTACAGGTAAACTCATCTCTTCCTTGGGCTGCAAGTGGTGAAAAATGTTCCTAATGCCACGTCTGGCAAGTGCAATGAGCAACCGTGGCCTCCCAACACCCAGCCCCCAAGAGGCAGATGGAGCCAAGCAAGAGGGAGTTTTGCGTTGCTTCTTGTCTTTCAAGGAAATAATTCCTGAAGAGGAGGGAGGGCTCCACTCCGGGTAGATAAACAGTCCTGTTGAGCCAGACCTCTCACATTTCTGTTCTTGCAGCACATGAGACAGCATCCTGTGGATTTGCACGAAACGGGCTGTTGAGCTGGTGGGAGCAGAGTGAGAGCCCCAAGCTGCTGCCATGCAACCTGGCTCTCACCCAGCACCTTCGTACAGGGTGAGACTTGGCACAGCTGTATGTGAGTGCAGTGAAAGGCTTGCAGCCCTCTAGGGAACTACATAAGAGCTGAGGATGTGACAGAGCTGCAGGTCTGCCTGGAAGGTTCCCACAGCAGGTGTAAGCAAGGACCAGAGCTGAAATAGTGGGAGCTACTACACCTAGGTAGGATGAGAGAGCTGCGATGGAGATGCCAGCCCAAGAGGAGGATGGGCTGCTGAAGTTCCACACAGGTCAGGACCCCAGTCCTGATTCCTGATGCTCATCAAAATGTAAAGGTTTCTGGTTCAGGGAACCACCCAGGAGAAAAACTTTATGTATTTTTTTTCTCTCAGAAACATGGCACAGGAGAGGGAAGGAGAGATGAGATGTGCAAAAGGGGTCTTGGTAGAGCCACAGGAGAAGACCCAGCATGGTTCAGGAGAGGACACACTCTGCTTACTGGGAAAGGCTTGTGGGTGAGTACGGAGTCTCTGACCATGCCAGCCTCTAGTAATGGCAGACACCTGCTGCTGATAGGTTTGTTAGCTCAGCCACTCTGCAAGATCAATCCCTGCCACCAGAGCCTTCCCTAAGGTGAGAGTTTCCTCCCTTTACTGTGAAAGCGATGGGATCTCCTGGCCAAGATCTGCAAGAACAGTGCCTCTGAACAGCATCTAGTGCTCTGGGTGCAAAAAGATGACTAAAAGATCCACAGGAACTTTATCCTCTTCTCTCTCCTCCCTCCCCACTTCCCTGGTTAAACCCCTATTCCTGTTGGGATATTGGACTTTGATTCAGGAAAGCAGCCCCGGGTCCCAAGCAGTATTTGTCCTGGGCACAAGGGCATCAGAAGCAGAATCATGACTGTCAGCAGAACCGGGAAGCGCAGGCCTGCGTGGTCCCTAGGGGGAAATTATTTGCTGATTGCATCTGTTTCCCAGAAGCATCACTCCAATTTATCCTGGGATTCACGTTTTTCTCCAGCAAATAAGCACCTTGGGAGCTTCATTTCCATCTCAGATGTTAAATTTAGAAGTGGTGCTTCCCTTTCTCCCACCCTCTCCCTGCCCCCTCCCCAATGGCTCCCGTATCTCCCCTCCAGCCCCCACCCTCACCTCCAGCTCTCCCTCTTTGTCGCATTACATAGTAATCTGAGATGCATTGGCCGAGCTCCAGGGAACAGAATGTACTTGGCAGGGAGACGGGTCTTGATGTCTGCAAAATGTCGGGAAATGCAGCCAAGAGCTGCTAACTGGGTCATTAACCTCTAGAAGAAGAGCAAGTTGTGGAGCTGTGCTCTGTCTCCCTTCATCTCGCCAATAAAAATGTCCCAGCAACGAGCGAGGGAAGAAGAGGTTTACAGCTTTAAGTCCTAAGCAGTCAATGCAACCACCCTCCCTGACCCCCCTTCTCCTTACCCTCTCTCCCAGCACAGCATTAAAGCTTATAAGTGGCCTTTTAAAAACACAGCGATTCCCGCGGAGCTGTCCCTCGGTGCTTATAAAGAGGCTACTGGAGCAAACCAGTCGCTTCCAGATGCGTGCTGCTCCTGCCATTCGTGGTCAGAGGGGCTCTGAGGAAGGGCCTTTCAGGTGGGTTGCAGCCCTTGTGTGAGGTGGGACAGGGTGCTGCTATCACCCAGAGACCTGAGCGTCCCAACCTCTTTGCTGTCCCCATGAGCCGTGTGCCACATTTCTGGCCACCCCATCGCCACATGAGTTGCCTTTCTACACTGAGGTGCTGAAGTTGGGAAGGAGTGTGGGAAGGAGTGCGGTGCAGTGAGATGGGCTGAGGAGGGCCCCAAGCACAAACGGCTGAGCCCATGTCACTTGGTGCAACTTGAAAGAAAGCAAAGCCGTTTGCTAACAGCACTGAGGTCTCTGTAATCTGGAGGGGGTTGGAGGGCAGGCTGTGGGTCCCCCAGAACTGGGACCCACCGTTGTCTGCCCAGAAGAGGTAGCCAAAGAGTGGGGGAGGGAACTGCATCTCCCAAAACCTTCCACAACCTGTATCAGCTGTTGGTGGAGCAGACTGCAGGATGGAGGTCAGTGTGGTGGTGGATGGGAGAGGGGAAGAAAGCTGTTGCATGGCTGGACCTCTTCCTCAGAGATTTGTTGTTTCCATCCCTCTCCTCTTCCAGAGCAGACTCTGCCTCGGGAACTGTTGGCTGGGCTGTCCAAGGACCCCACTGCTTACTTCTATGCCTGATGCCATTACATTGGACTTCCATGAGTTTTTCCACCCAAGTACACATTCCCTTTGCCCTTAATCCATCCCGCAACCTAAAAGAATGTGTAAAATGTTCTGTCTAGGCTGAAACGGGGGAAAGCACTGCCTTCAAAGCTGTATCTCTCCAGGTGAGCCAGGTGAGACAAGGTGGAAATGAACCATAGTCTAGGAGTGCATTGGGTCCTGCATAAGGACAGCAAGCTGACCCGGAGATGACATTCGGTGCCATTCCCTGCTCTGTCAGGGCCAATGCACGGGACACCGAGCAGGACACTGGCAGTGCTTTGTGGCGACAACACCGCAGCATGAAGGCAGCTGGAGGGTGTCCTGTTGTCAGCGACCCAGCAAATGGAGCCTGGAGGAAGACTGGGACAACCTCGAGCGACGCCAGGGTCCGGCAGCCCCGTTCTGCTCCGTGACCCCTCCCCGCACGGCCCGGGGAGGCCGCACCGCCGCTCCCCGAGCGCCCTCTGCTGCCGCGCTGGGGCTGGAGCAGGTGCACGGCCCGGGGCTCCGGGGCTGCTCCTCCGCCGCGCCTCGCCGCCCTGCGGCCATTTGCAGTGGCAGTAATACCGCTCTTGTTCCCTCCTCCCCTTTCCCACCCTATACCCTAAGAACCAACGAGCGGATAGCCCGTGTCCTCCTGACTTCCCCAGGTGCTTCCTGGGGTTTGCCGGCTGCCTTGAGGACCTTGGAGCAAATGCCGAAAAAAAGCGGGCTCAATTCGCAGCTTATCATCTTTGAAAGCCTTCTTAGAAGAGAGATGATTTCTAAGGGAGGAGCTGAGCGAAGGCCCCTTTGAAATCACTGACCCAGATGAAGCGACACCCGAGCCCCTATGGCCGTTGCAGCCGCTACCGCCACACTGCTCTCCTTTCAGCAGCGTTTTGCTCGGAGGAAATGAAAGCATCGGAAAAGGAAACAGGGCTGAAAAGGCTCAGATCCCAAGCGAGCGGGCTTTTGTTTTCCCATTGTGCTAGCCCAGCTGAGCCTGTGTTGGAGCAGAGCCCTCCTGCAGCTGGGCCCAAAAACAGCAGCCAAGGAGAAACCCCGGCAACCGTCAGTGCAAAAGGAGAGGGATGTGTAGAGCCTGCAGCGCTCGGCCCTGGTGGGTAGGAGAGGTGAGGGGCTGCTTCTACACATCCGAAGGGTTGCTGGGGCTAAAAGTGGCTTTGGAAAAACACCGCTGCACATTGGTGCTGCATGTGCTGCTTCACATGCAGAGCTGGAGGTATATCTGACATTTCTGCCCAAATCCTTCCTTGAGAGCATGCCTAAGACAACTGGGCACTGCAAGAGTGAGCACTGTCCAGAGCACAGCCCTGCTAGCTCGGTGTTGGCACAGGGACAGCACTGCTTTCTCTTTCAGTACGCAAGGGGTTAAACTCAGCCAGGCTTCCCCTGTGTGCCCTGTTTGGGGAATGGTCTGGTGGGTACCCAACCAGTGACAAGGTGCCTTTAGAAGGAAGCCCATTGCTCAGAGGTTGATGTAAAAAGGGATGAGTCTCATGGAGCTGGGGGGAGAGGGCAAGGCATGGCAACACCTGTGTTTGAAGATGTGGCCTCCCTCTGTGTCAGTGATAAACTTGTAGCAAGAAATACTTTGGAGGTGGTAAGGTTGCCTGATGGCTTTTCTTGCCTTTCTTAGGCAGAACAGATCTGCTGGAAGCATTAAGTAGTGCTCAGTGCAAAAACAGCACTGGACTCACAGGGATGCTGAGCTTTGCCATATACCTACTGCATCTGTGCGCATGGTCCCCTCTTGGGTTCCATCTGCTTGAGCTGAAGGTGGTGTTGTCCTTTGTGACCAAAAGGGCCGCCTCTGATATTGACGCTGCTGTCAGCCCAGCTGACACAGCAGAGGTGGCAGAAACCTTTTCCTCTCACTTGGGTGATGCTGGAGAATGACACCTAAGGACTGTGCCCTTCAAGAACCTTGCTGAGTCTCTCCTGGCCTAACTCTGAAGAGCATGACATGACTGAAGCTGGGGACACAAACTCCAGTGCTTATGGTGATTTATTCGTTCCCAGTCTGAGGGCTTGTCTCCCTGAATTCTTACTTTAATGAGGCTGTGATCACAGAATCATAAGAATGGCAAGGGTTGGAAGGGACCTTAAAAACCATGTAGTTCCAACCCCTTCTTGTGGGCAGGGTTGTCACCCACTAGATCAGGTACTAGATCATAACAGAAGGACTCTGCCTGCTAACCCTCCTACTTAACACTGCCACAGCTGCTAGTGACTTTAAGAGCAGAATGGCACTGCTGTTGTCATTGCCCTGTCATGCAAATGTCTGTGAGTAAGGGACCTTGCTTTAGCTTTCCAGTCTCATAGCATTTGGTGAATTTTTGGTGGCCCTTCTTCCTGGATTTGTGTTACTGCATGAATGTTTTTATTTATTTTTGGAGAGAGGGCTCTTATGCTGCATAATTACTGAGGGGAAAAAGGCTTCATCCTTAACGGCTCCCCAAAGTAAATAAATTAAAAGAACGGCACTCTTTATGCTAATGATAGGAGAGACTGATGACTTGGGGCCTCTGAACTCCTGGAGTCAAACAACATCGCTTCCACTTCCTGAAATGAGTTTTTCTTAAAGGATCTGCGTGTGTTTTCTCCAGCTGATTAAGGATCTACAATGTTTTATTCATGCTCAACCCGGGATTATCAGCAGTGTTTTACATTTCAAACCAACCATTGCCAAGACTTCCTCAGCTCAGGGAAGCTGTGCTTCCTCAGCGCAGCTCGAGGCTATTCCTAGAGAAGATGGCACAGCTATTACTGCTTGTTACCCTTGCTCACTAACCTCTGTAATGAACTGTACAGCCTTTGCTGGCTCGTTTGCCTTTTTATTTTTTTTCTTTCCCTTTTTAACATTCCCAAAACTCTATGGCAAGTGATCATCTTTGTGTGAGTCAGTGCTGAAGCAGTGAAGTGTCAGATCTTATCCAAAGAAGGAGCTGCAAGTCGGCGCAGGGTGAAGCATTTCTTGGATATACACGAGTATCTCGATAGCGATGTTCAGACATCCCCGGCTGGCTGGGTTGTTTCTGCCTGACCTGGGGCCACATGGAGCTCTATGGTGACCACTTCCATTTCCAAAGTGTCACCGTTCCTATGAGCAAAACATTTCCCTTTTGGTGCAAACCACAAAGGGACAGAAGGCAGCAAGTTCTGATCACTAAAGAGAGGGAGTGGTCCGTTGCATTTGCAAATAATAAGGTCCCAACTGCTGAATCTCACTGAAGTCAGTGGTTGCAACAGCGAGTAATTCAGCTGTCTGAGGGAAATACATGGAGCAAAGCCCGTGTCTCCAGCTGCATGGTTACCACACAGCAAAGAGGGTTATATATTAAGATTGTGAGACTGTTTAAGCGCTCTGTAATTAACTGCTGTCTATTTAACCAGACAGCTAAAGCAAGTTAATTCGCTGTCAGTTAGGAGACTTATTAAGCATCCGCAGGTTTTTCTTTTTAACAATTTACTGGTCCATCATTAACTACCCCTAGATTATCTTGTCAAATTGATAATTAAATGCCTCAAAAATTCATTACAGACTCAATATATTAATAGGAATATAATTAGGTAATGTTTGCTTATGCGATCTGCAGTTTATTACCTGCATGCTGATTTATCTCCAAGGCATTTACTAAACCTTAGCTGTAGCCTATTCAGAATCAATACAGGCCCAGGAGTCAATAAACACCGCATTAGATGCAAACAAGCTGCTTAATTGGGAGAAGGCATTGAAGTTGTCTTCTGGATCTCCTGTGAGTTTAATAAGGGAAGTGTGATCTTAGGAGCACCAACCAAAACTCATGGTTGCTATTTTATGGCTGGGTCGGAATCATGCCTGAAGAACTGGTCTGATTTTGTTGCCTGTTGTTCTGTAGTCTGTAGGAAGCTGCCTAAATTGGCCTTACTGTGCTAGTAAGTTGGTGCAAGGGTAAATCAGAGTCTCTATTTTGTACCAAAAGCTGGAGTTAACTCTTCTTGTCCTGCTTGAGAAAGATGACAGCCGAACCATTCCCTTACATTTGTAAACCCTTGAAATTTGCATGTAAGGTGGATTTTTCAGGGACCTTAAAAGTCACTTCATTAACTTCATTAAGTTTGAATTATGGGAAACTTTTATTTTTTAAAACAGGAGGGGAACAATGCTTCTTCTGCTCCAAGTAACAGAGAAGATGGAACAAAACAGCATAGGCCTGCTGTATGCAGAAATTAAGGGAAACCGTGTGCACAGCTGTGCTTCAAGACATCGGCTTGCAGTTAAGATACGTTATCACTGGTTACCATCTGCCAGGATTAACCAACCTGCAGCTCGGCTATTGATCAAGATAATAAACCTGGGGGGATGTGGCCACCCTTCCTCTGCAGCTGTGTGTGCCTCATGATGTTGTGGTATCGGTGGGAGGAGGTGTCTGGACCCCGGGGTGCACCCAAAGCTGCACCCATCCACAGAGCCATCTCGTGGGGTTTTTGCAAGCTGGAGCTCCAGGTTTGGTTTTGTGGCTTTCTTGATAATTTTAAAAACTGGGGAGTTCCCGTTAAGATGCGTTCAAGCTTTTGTGTATACGTACATGAAATTCATGATTTAAGAATAAGTAGTAAGCTGAGTTATTTCAAATCGCAGCATCACAAACCCCATGGAGGGTTGTATTGAAAAAAAAAATTTTTAAAGGTTAAAGTAGAATCATAGAATATCTGAGTTGGAAAGGACCCACAGGGATCATCAAATCCAATGCCTGGCTCCACACAGGACTACCTAGAAATTAAACTGTTTCAGAGCATAACAGCATTGTAGCAGTCCTCTCAGGAAGTTGAGCTTCCCAGTGCTGTTCAGTGGAGTTACAAAACAACTGTATAATTGTCAGGAAGATATTTTGGTGCTCTGTGGCCCTGATTAGGTGAAATTAATGTCTTATGTGCTATATCGACATTTTGGTCGTACTTCTACCCCTTGGGGGTGACTATTACTGCTTTGCTGCCCTGCTTTGAGCTATGGTGCCCTTTCCAGCAGGAGGCAGAGGAAAGAAGCTGGCGATATATCAGATGGTTTTCCTTTTTCTCCATTGTTAAACTGACATTAATGACAACCAACCTATAATGGAGTGTGTGAATACAGACCGGAATCCAAGATAGCTCTGACACGTGACTGATTTGCGAGGATGTCTCTAGGGTTTAATTTTTAATTTTTTTTTTTGCCCAACTAAGGGCTAATCCAGCTTTGGTTTTCACTCTTAAATATATTTGGGCTGTTTTCTTCTCAAAACTGGTATAAAAACTGGTATTCTACTGTTTGAATTATACGAGAAGCTGGCCAGAACCAAGCTGAGCATTCCTGGAGCAGAATTCCCAGCAGGCGTGTTTGTGTGTGTGCAGCCCTCAGTGTCTGCCAGGCTCTTCTATAACGTGTTTGTAATGCTTAAAATTAAAAAAAAAAAAAACAAAAAAAACCTGGATTTTCATCTGAAAAACATGCAGTTCCAGGCTTCCAGGGAAGCCTGCTTGCTGGAGGAGCAGATATGAAGGCAAAACTGGAGCTGGTATCTACCGGGCATTTTTCCATGTGTTCTGTGTGTGCATCATCCTTCCCTTCGTCTGTCTGGATATGGAGCCTCGCAGGTCCTGACCAGGAATGCAGAACTGTTGTAAAATTCACACATGCTTGTCTACTAAGAGCCTTTGCATGGGAAATTTGGTTAGGAAATATTTTCCTGCTTCATCCTTCTCTGAGCTTTACTGGAATTAAAGCTGAACCAAACTTTTCTGAAAACTCTGAAATGCTTCAGTAACTTCTGTTTGTTTTCCTCATGCCTCTGTACTTGGTTTCTGGCAGGGCCTGAAAGCAGCACTGAGTCACTCAGTAAAGAAGCCTATTTTGACAGCATCCCCCTGGCCTAAGCAGGAAGTTCTCAAAGTCTGAAGACATGGAGAGTTCTGGATCTCGCATGGTTAAAGCCCAGATGTGCTTAAGCTTCTGGAAATGTTTAGACCATGCAAAACTGGCAGTACCAAGAACCTCATCTGTCAACCAAAGAGGTGGCTGCAGCACAAATCCCCAGTCTTACGGTCACATTCTTTGAAGTTCTGTTCTCTAACATGACTATTTTTAACAAAGGGAAGGGAGACAGTGGGGAGAAACTCCATCTTACTCACCAAATCTGCGGGCTCCCTGTGTTCTGAGTCATAGCTGCTGGCTGCACTGACAAAAGCAAGCTTTTTTAATTTGATTTCTATCCTCATTAGTACAGTAGAGGGGGCACAGCAAAGACAGGGACAGCAATAGGATTGTGCAAGCATCAAGAAGATGATAAATGGGTCCATCAGTTTTCCTTGCTGGTAATAATAATAAGGAAAAGCCCAACTTTTCTCCCAGACCTCAGCAGGAGTTTTGCAAGGTAGAAATTGGGCATGGGAAGGAGGAAGGTTGGGAGGAAAAAGTGGCAAGTTGTTTTTCAGAAGAGAGATACATTTATGAGCATTCAATATACAACCATTGCTCCTCTGTACAACACCATGTCAGTGTTGCTTTACATAAAAGAGGCACTGAAGCAGATCCCTCCGCAAGCAGTGCTTGCGTGTGACGTGATGCTAAGGAAGGCACAGAGGTGGTCACCCCGTGTGAATTCAACTACCTGCTTGCATCTTCTGCGATGAGGAAGGAAGAGAAACAAGTGAAGCATTGAAAGGGGAAGAGCTGGGTCTCTTGGTATTTTCTAGCTATACGGTGCCTGCCATGAACAAGTCAGCGCTTGTTAGCACTTCCTACGTGGTGGGATGTGGCACACCACACTCCTCACCCCGTGCACAGAAGAGGAAATGGCTGATAACTGTGATAGTTTGCTGTTGGGCTACCTCACTTCAGTTATCTAAACTGTTATAAAATACATCAAGGTGAAGAAAGGGCCCTTTCGGTTGCATGCTAAATATCACCCTGCTTTCTGTACTCCAACATTATCTGTTGCTGCTCTGCACTGTCAAGCTGAGTTCTCACCCAGAAGCAGTTGTATTTCAGCACTGAATACAGCAATTCCTAACATGTGAATGGCTGTATGCCTTACACTCTCACAGCCAAAATCTCCATTAGAGTTTATTTTATAGCAGTTCCTACCTTTGTGTTTGCAGAAGACTTTGGGTACCATCTGGGAAAAATTGTTCTTTGTTAAATTCCTCTTTATTCCCTTTGGGTTATGTTTTTAAGGCAGGAGATGCTGAAGGATGTTCTGAGGACGGTAAAAGCAGCTTGAAATGAAGATGTAGGAGGAAAAGTACTCAAGCTGTTTTTCTGCTTTTGCAATTGAAAGGAAACTCATGATATAGCAAATTTTCAATGGCACAAGAAATTCTGCTGTCTACTTCAACATGGCACTATTAGGCCAGCAACAGGGGGAGCAGCTGCTCAGCCGTTGTATAATTGACATCACTGATAATGACCTTGGATTCATAATTAAGGTTCATGAGGATCAGAGGAAGAAAAAAAACAACCCAAACCCTATCCTTACAAAAAAATGATATAAACAACTGTGTGAATGAGCACATCAGAACACAACTGAGGGCTGAAGAAATCCTGACAGTCCCAGGGCCCTGCAGGGGGTAAGATGTGGGCGCCAGCGCTGGGAGAGTTTCCAGCTCTTTCCTGGTGATGCTGAGCAGTTGACCAGAAGCACTGACATTTTAGGAGGAGGTCAGAGAAGCTGAGATTAGAACACACTGCTGAAAACAACAAGAAGAAAAATAAAGGTATTTTTGCTGGGAATGAATGAACAGGTTCATGGCAGTAACACTGAATCTGCAGCAAGGCGTGCTGCCTCCAAGTGTAATCAAAAACACATGCTGGCATGTGTTGTATGTCCATACCTCCTTTATCATACGTATTTGAGAGCTCAGTCTTCAACTGCCACCTGAAATGAGCACTGTGGTTTTCTTTCCCCACTCCGTGGGTTATTTGGTTATGGTTCTGTATCCTTTCCTGAGGCTCTTTAGAGTCCCGTGTAACTTTCATCCATTTCTCTTTCTAGCAAAAATGTATTTCAGGAAGTTCCATAATTGCACATGTCTATATGGTGAGGTTTGGCGCAGAAAACCTGATGTGAGGTTGGCTTCTTTTTTCTTCCCTTTCAACTTACAATGTTTAAATTGGGTTCCTACACAGATTCAAAGAACACATTCTGCTGGGTCACGCTGGAGCTTTGAGTCATAACTTTTGTTAAACGAGGAAGAAAGTGTACCAAGTATTATGCTGCAAACAGTCCTTATGGAGAATCCCACACTATTCCTGTATGTAGAGAATTTGCCATTCAGTTTCTATTGTGCATTTTGAACTACAGACCTGCAGGCAAACATGGCAGTGCTCAGAGTTCAGCAGAACTTGAGTACTCTATATTTTGTTTGGGTTGTGCTGTATTAGGCTTTAGGCTATTAAGGGAGGGGACTCCAATTTCCTTTAATAAATACTGTTTGTGTGCACTTGGGAAATGGCAATCATGTTTTGGTAACTACTGAAACCTAATGCATGAGAAATGTAAAGCTGGATGAGCACCGTTTTATTCCAGAGTTTGAGTTGCATTCTTGGATGGGGTTACAAGCCTCTTTTACTGTGGGGTAGGAGCTCTGAAGCAATGCCTTTCAGAGCTGCCTCGAAACACCACTAAATGGCTGCTTTCATGAGACTCATTCTTAATCAGAAGGCGCCTGGTACCTTATGGAAGATGGATCCTGTCAAGCCAGACTTGGAATTATTTGTGATGAAATTAAAAATATGGTCAATAAGATACTTGTGGTTTGAGACTCGTGAAAAATATTTGTCTTGGTACTCAAAATACTTAAACTAGAATGATTCAAAATCAATGTGGAAGTGTAAAAGGATTAAACTGGCTTGGAAACACATCCCAAAACATAATTGTAAACAGGAAATCAGAACGGAGTGGGTGTATTTCTCGTGGGGTCTCCAGGATTCTTTTGTAGCCCTAAATGACCAAATGTTTTACAAATGGCCAAGCAGAAAACAGCAGTCAGGCACCGGCATGGCACATGACACAAGGCCTGATCAGGGGCTGCTTGGTGAGCCGGACAGGTGAAGCACCACATTATCCAGTGACCTCACACCCACAGAGGGAAGGTCTGATGAAGCCAACTCCCTTCTGCTGCAGCCATTTGCTCAGAGCTCCTGGTGCAGTCCAAGAGCACATGATCCTCAAGGGAAGGCAGCACAAGCAGTGATAGAATACTTGAACTGCAGCTGTCCCCTATGAGAAGCTACAGACAACACTGTCGGGGTGCCCTGGTTCTTGTCTGGCTCTCCAGTCCGTATGAGAAGAAGAGTCATCGATACAAAGATGGGCCCTACCAGTTATGGGTGAGATTGCACAAGAAGAACTTGAAATGCGGAAGAGAAGTTGCTTATGGCATGTGAAGAATGAGGCTGTTCTAGAGAGAATGCCAGGAGGTCTTTGACCTCCTGGTCAATGAAGAAAGGTCCTTTTTTAGGCTCCTAAGTATGCCTGGATTCAGACAAAGTGGAGTTTGCTCCAGCTGAGCTCCCAGCCATTTTCCCTGCTGATGAGTTTTCCTGTTTACTCTCATTGCACAGGGTGGACTGATGGAGCTTACACTGACTTGGACAGAGCAAAGGAAGTTAAACGTAGCATCTGAAAGAATAAAGAATGAGGATTAAGTACTGCACAGGCTGTCAGGCTGAGTTAAGGCCATTAGATGCAAGAAAGAAATGGCAGTGGTAGGCATTTCCAGATCTGAGTGTAAGTGTAGCTGGAAGCTACAGAGCAGCAGGACCACCTGGCTCTAGATAAAACAGAACAGAGCTTCCAGAACTCCCTAAAATACTCTTCCATCAAAACTAATGAACAGATAATCCTTGCTTTCTGCCAGCACAAGTGACTAGACAGGTAACAACACCGCTTAAAGCCTGATCCACCTCTGTCAGAATGTACACAGAGTAGGCACAGAAGAATGACAGCTCAGGTCTGCCCATCTGAGATGTGAAGCAAGATCAAGTATGGTTACTTGAGGAGGAAATAAGGGTCAAGATGGCCATGCATGTCCACACATGGCCTATAAAACTGATGATTGGGTCGTCTTGGCTCTGTGACAATGATGGAGCTTTCTCCTGTCTCACCTCCTGGTGCTGGCTGGCTTCTGGTTTTGTTTTTGTTTTTTTTTTCCTTTTTAAGGGCTTATAAAAGGCTGTTTAGTTTTGCTTTTAAAGGGTGAAGAGGGGAAAAAACAGCTTCCAGAAAAAAACAACAGCTCAAGCTCCAGGAGCCAGATCTTAGCATGAGAACCCGACCCACTGTAGGGGAGGGCTGTGTCAGATCACTGCATGCTCCAGGAGCAAGAATTCAGTGCCCGCTGAAAAGCCACAGAACTCAGACCCTATTTGAAAGAGTAACATCTTTGATACAAAAAACAAAAACAAACAAACAAAAAAAACCCAGCACCCAGCCAATAAAAAGCCTCAGACATACAGGATCCCATTCATGGTGGGAGGGATTTAGTGGAAGTATTTTCCTTCTTTAAGGTTTGGCACAGCCTTAAAGGAGTCTCTTTAAAAGCTTCCAGAGCCAATTATATTTTGGATTGTGTTTCAAATCGCCCTTCCCCCACCACGTTTGGAGGGTCCTCAAACAAGTTCCCAGAATAAATTAGACATAACGGTAGCAGGATTTATTTTCTTTTTTTTTCTTGAGGAGGAGGAAGGAATAAATGACACCAAATTCTGTAATGGAAAGAAAAAAAAATAGCGTGTATCGGAAACTGCTGCTGAGTGACTCATGCTGCCGGACAAACGGAACCTCACTCATCACTCCATCTTCATCCTCCTCCTCTGGTGAGAGAAAAAGTCTTGGAAAAATATCAGCACCCCCCCGCCCTGCTGCTTCTCCCGTGGCATCTGTACGCAGGGAAGCGGTCCAAGCCACAGCAATGGCTTCATGTGCTTCTTGGGGCAGGCTTTTTTTTTGGTGTTGTTTTAATGGCCAACTAGGAAAAGCCTCCGAGGTGACCTTGGAAAAATGTATGCACCAAAGGAAAAAGGTTTTTTTGGAGGGGGGGGAGCATTGGAGTTTGTGTGCTGTATGTTTGGAGGGTTGTGTTGTTTTTTTCCCTAATAGCATCTTTCCAAATTTCCACTGAAATAAATTTGCAAGTTATTATTATTATTTTTTTTACAAGTGGGAAGAGAGGGGAGGATGCGCCGTGCGAAAGGCAGAAGGAGCTGGGCACAGCTCCGACTTCAATAAATGCTGCGTCATAGGAGTGCAAAGGGTAGTGCAGGGGGAAGGGTGGGACACACAAAATCGCTCTTTTTCTCCTCTCTTCAGGAGAGTAATAAGCATTTTTATGAAACATATGAACAGTACACAAATCAAATATGTTTTCATTTCTACAAAATTAGAGGGAGTCTTCCCTCCCCCCCAAAAAATAACATCTTCTGCAAATGTTTGGCACTGTCTACCAGAAGGCCACTTAAAATGCATTTTTTCTGACTACCAGCTGCATCCAGCCCAGCTGTGGGCACAGGGAAGCGTTTGCCAGCACAGCGCCTACCCAGCAAATGCCTTTTCAGTTGTGGGGGAGCTGGGCTAAGCAGGTAGATGCAATGGCTGCGTTCCACCAAGCTACAAAGCTCGCTTGAGGAGATGCTGTGTCTTGTTTGTTGTTCACAAACAGGTTAGTCCTTTACTTCTCCCTTCATCCCTAGCTTTGGGCTTGAGTTAGATTGTGCATTGACTGAAAATGGCCATGTAGAGGTATGATACTATGTTCTGTCATGCTGTCTGTGATTGTTTTCTCCACAGCTGAGGTTGTGGTCATCCCATGATGCCTCTTTCAGTACAACTACTTCGCCTCCACATCTTCCCATTGTAAGGCTCTGCCCTCCATCCAGCACTGTATGCTCTCTCCAACCCAGCTTTCCTCATCACCAGCTCAGGTTTGTGCATCATGGTGTCTGCAGAACCGCAAAAACCCCCAGGATGCTGGAAAGGAGCAATGCCAAAAGTGCAGAGTGGCCTGCAACAGCAACTTGGAGCAGCCACAAGCCATCTGAAAACACAGGACAAGGGCAGTGGTTTTCTTTACCCAATTGACACCCTGTGGGGATATATACACAAAACCTACCCCTTCAATAAGAGACATCCTCTCTTTTTGTTAGCATGTAGCTACCTTGGAGCTCCCTTCCTCACCCACAGCCCTTCCCTGGGTTCGTGAAGCCCCATCCCCATTCTGTTCCTTGCACAGCTAGGGCAACAGTGAGCCCTACTCCTGTACCCCAGTGCCTGCAGGCCAGGGACGAGCCCCAGCTGCCTTCCCCAGCTGAGCCTGTAAGCAATTGCTGAACGGTAAATGACTTTCAGCTGGACTGTGTTAACCATGGGTGGTGCTGCCCTGAGAGATGGCTGCAGGGAGCAGTGGCTCTATTTAAGGCAGTATCTGACAACCCCTTCTGGGCCATAAGTGGGGAGGGGATGGTTGTGTTGAGGTGGTGTTCTTGGTGGTTGTCTGTGGTCTTCAGGAGTGTTGTGACTGTGCTGGTGGCCCTGGAAAAGCCTTCCTGACTGTAAGTGTGAAGGCTTCTCTGCCTTCCCTTCCCTGTCTCCTTCCTTTCCCTCATTCCACAGGAAAGCAATCATAGTATCAAGTGTTTCCTAATAACTTTTTAGGTTGATGACTAATTTTTTAGCCACGTTGAAGGAGGGGTGTAGTAGTTTGACATTAAGCCCTGCTGTGAGATAGGTGGCTGAGTAAGAAAGGCACCAATGAATCTGTGCAGGAGGGAGGCTTTTGAAATATCCTGGTTTCAGCAAAATCTCCATTGAGAAGCTAAAACTAATCTATTGCTGGATAGGAATCCATGAGAAAATGAGCTTTGCTGAAGTTGATGTTTGTGGCCTTGCCTCCCTGGCTGTGGGAGGGAGACCTAAGCAACTTGCTCTCAAAGCCCTCATTTTGCCCTGGGTGAGGGTATTGGATTTCAGTTTGGGCTTTGCAGATGGACCCCAACTGGAGCACTCTTGAAAACTGCAGGGAAATCAGATGTGGGTTTGGATCCCAAAATTCCCATTCCTTGCAAGAAGTCATCAGAGTGCTGCCTTAGAGGCTCTCAGCACTGAGCTGCTAGGCCTAGTCACAGGCTTTGAGGTGCTTTCTTTGGCACAAGCTCACTGCTCAGCTCCCCGAGCTTACAGTCCCAGATGTCCACCACAGGCTCCAGGCAGGCCTGTGCTGTGTCTCTCCTGCTGCAGTCCTCTGAAGCTGTAGGATGTTGAGGAGAGCAAGAGCAAGATGAAGTCAGCTTTCTGTGTAAATCAGCTGATGTGCTATATAAAACGCAGGTCTAGGTTTTGAACCTAGAATTTTCTTTAATAACAAACCAGGGTCAATGAATGCAAAGCCCCACGCAGAGCCTTTTACTGTGTTAGTCATAGCTTGAGTCCTTTGTGTTCCCACTTTTAATGGTAAGTATTATCCAGCAAGCCTTGTTATAGCATGGTCTTTGGAGAGTGTGGAAGTTGGTAATGATGGTGTCTGAATGCTGTTCCAGAGATCGCTGCTACAATTCACAGCAGATAATAGGAGCCACAGCCAGACAGATAATAGAACTGACTGAGATCCATTTATTGCTAAGAGACTGTCTGAATATTTGTACATAGCCTGAGCCACCCCACCCTCCTTCATCACATTTCCTAGGAAGGGGGGGGAAGGGAGAGGGAAACATGACAAAAACAAAACAGAAGCCTAGGGCTGAATAGGGAGGAAATAAGAGATTTGTAGATTGATGCTTTTTTTTATAGCTATTTTTATGGCCCTTGCCGTAACTGAGTCAGAACACTATAGATTGCTAATGCATTTATGGTCTGCTTCTACAAGTGGAGTTGTGGGAAGACTGTGGGGAGCAAGTGGTGGATGGTACCCAGCCTGTCTGAAGCCTAAGGTAACATCTGATTACAAAGCCACCTTTCCTCCCAGGCAAATGGACAGAATGCTGGAGGGTTTCTGTGATGGGCTGCAGGCATAGCCTGAAGTCAGGGTCATGAGAGGTGGACAGGCTAGGAGAGTTTGACCCAATTCAGAGCAGCATAGCTCACTGCCACTTGGAATTTTCTTGGCCTTCACAAGCTTAGGCCTTGCAAATGCTGACTGGAGAGGCAATTTGTGTGTGCCAAAATACCTATCTGTCATTCAAGATACTTGGGGGTTTTGGTGTTTGACTGCCACCTGCACACGCCTGCCTGTCTGGGAAGTATTGGCAGTTCTCACGAAGCATAAATGTTTACTGCTTTCCAGGGTATCTTCTAACAAGGTGTTTGTGCATGTGGAAAGTAAAATACTTGTTTCTCACTCTGAGTGCAGTCTGTCTTTCAAGAGGACCCTTGGCTGTCTTAGTCCCTTTCTTATGCCTCTGTGATCAATGTCAGCTGTTTCTAGGATGCTTTTCCTGAGGGGCAAAGAACAGGAAAGGGCATTGTCCAACTCACCAACAAATGTGATAGTGATATTGCCTCCTCTTCCTATTTCATTGAGGCGATAGAGAACTTCTGTTGTAGTGCTCCTGTTCCCAGCTCTAAGGAAGATCTCTGGTCTGAGGACAGCAGCTTTGGTGTGATTTGACTGATGACCACTAATGACTCATTGCAGCAAACCTGGCCACACTAATGGAGGAGGTGATGCTCTGATAGAAGTTTTCAACACCTGCCTGCTGAGTGATAACTGGCTTGGTTTCCTGGTCTCCTCTGTCAGCGCAGGTTTGGATGCAGCCAGTAAGTAAACGCAGCCTTGGCCCCACCTTACCCTTTGCTTTGAAATGCTTCTCTTACAGTGTTGAGTACATGTCATAGTATTGGGTATGCATCTGTGAGGTTCTCGTGGCTCCCAGATGTTGAAGCTGCTCAGCTGGTATACAGTCCTTGCCAAGAATGTCTGCTGTGACCTTTTCTTTTTATGATCTGCTCTCTTTTGCCTTCAACTCAGAGGTGCTAAGGCCTTTACTGAACAAACAGTTTGTAATGAGGCTTTCTTGCCCTATTCCTTGGTGGTTACTTAATCTGTTCTGTTCAGCAGCGGTCCAAGTTAGACTTGCCCCAGTGAGGGGAAAAAAATAAACTGCTTTCATGTGCAAACATGTATAGATCCAAGTCTGCTCCCATCCAGGGTCTGCAAACATGCAGATGAAGGGGATCAGGGCTTGCATTGCGAACAAGGACTTGGGCTCTGTTCTTGGCTCTCAAATGTTGTGCCACATTATGCATATGTGTTGCCTTTCTCTGTCACATGGATTGTGAGCTGCTTTAGAGAGGACCCTTCTCTGTGCTCAGGAATGACTGCTGAGGATTGACCATTGCTGCCTACAGAGGACAGGAAGGAGAAAACAATAGCTTTTACTCTCACATCTCTGAGTGAGAGTGTGGGTGTACAATGATTAAACAATACAGCTGGGTGCTCACCCAGCCCTGCATATGGCAGGTACACTGTTCTGGGGGTTCCTGACATTCCATGTGCTAATCTAGAAATAACAGAGTGCCATATAGCAAGACCAGAACTTAGGAGTTTCTATCATGCCTTTTTTCACCCATCCCTTTCATGCTGTCTTTGCAGACCAGAGATATGTAATAGGAGGTATTGCACAACTTGTAGAAGAGCTCTGCAAAATTCCTAGTGTCTTGAGTAGGTTAATGAAGAAATGTTCTTACCCAGCTGGGTGGAATACATTTTTGTCTTGGAGAGCCTTTCGTCTTGTGAGACTTCCCTGGGGAGACTATGTGGAATAATGCTTCTCTTAGCATCAAATACTGGTTTTGAAACATTTCCTGAAGCTTTTGTGGAAGGAAGAAGGATGAATTTTCCTTTCTGTGATGTGTTGTACATTATGCCAGCATTTTGGGACCCAGTGATTGATATTAGGCCCCTTTTGGATGAAAGATCCCACCAATGCTCTGCAAAGAGAGCATTTGCTTTGTTTGTTGTAGACTCTGTAGAAAGGGTCATGTCAAGACTACAGGAAAGGCGTTAAGAAAACTGGACTGACTCCCTTAATAAGAAATATGCTAATCACAAAATACACAGGTAAATATTCACGTTAAATTTGGTCTACTCTAAGATGTTCTGTTACTTTAACTAAAATCTGTAGTTCAGTTAGTGGCCATTCCTTGACTTCAAGGTCCATCTACTGCATTCATTCCCATGCACTTAGACTCGCCTATCAGAACTTCATAGTTCTCACAGTTCTTAATTCTAGACCAAACAGGAATGTCCTGAGCTGTGTCCAAGATCAATGTCTATATAGTTTAAATATCACTTTGATGAGAAGAATTCCTATTCTAGAGGAATGAGTTCTAGGAAATCCTGCATTAATGTGGTGTATTAAACTTTCAAAATTTTGCTGTTAGGCACTTTAAAGCTCCTCCTGAGTCTATATTTAGGAGGAAGCAAAAATCAGTTCTCTTTAAAGCTTGGGATCTGGCAAAGACTGTGGTCACCTAACCCCTAAGGCTGTGCTTTCCTAGTTACCAGGGAGACCTGATATCTAAGTGCAGATGTGACCATGGGTAAGTTGTGGAACACAGGCAAATTCTCATGCCTTGCTTTCTCCAAATCAGGATGGGTTAACTGGTTCTTGGAAACATGGGTAGTTCTTATTCTGTACATCTGGGGCTGTCAGAACACACGTGTTCTACCTGTTCCTGTGGTGGTCCTTTTCTTTTTTAAATCAGATTCTTTCTCAGAGAAAGAAGAAAGGTGAAGTGTGCTAGGGGCAAGCAAAGGACATCTTTCGCTGTAATTTTTCAGTTTGACCCTGAAGTGGCATGAAATTATGCTCAAATCCTCCTTCATGTACAAGATCTTGAATGATACCTTGCCTGTGCATACCCTATATAGTGAATGTATGGTGCTACCTCAGTAAGGTGTGAGTATATCAGCATCACTATAGCAAATACAAAACTAGAACAAAATCCTGGTTGAAATCCAAGACTTGAGCATGAATTTCTCTGCAGAGATGACCTGAAATGCTGTGAAAATATGGCTGCCTAGAGGGATGGACATGACCACCCAGAAGCTCCCTTTGTAGTTAGAAACTTAGGGCATGAAACACAGAGATTTTTACTTGTATTGGCTACCGAATGCATGTGTAGTTCAAAAACAAAGCATCTGAAAAACC
This sequence comes from Pavo muticus, assembly GCA_016647715.1. Lineage (NCBI taxonomy): Eukaryota > Metazoa > Chordata > Aves > Galliformes > Phasianidae > Pavo > Pavo muticus. Next base: position 687,936 of record JACDJE010000347.1, read on the forward strand.
TTTCATGACTTCATTGGCCTGAAAGAAGAGATCTGTGTTCCTTTTATTCTAGGTTTGACAAAAGTTTCAAATGTGAAGAATAAGCAGAAGGCTATAGTATGGCATATCTGATTAATTTAAACTGTTATTGATGGTGGAAGGCAAAGCATGATGTAATAGCTATTATTAACAGCACTTAAATAATGACAAATTTATTTGGATCTGTACTTTCAGGAGTCCACAGTGGAGTCAGTACCTGAAGAATTGGGGCCTATTATCACCCTTCCACACTCTTCTTACAGATTTTTTTGGGCAGTTAAACAACAGTTTAAGGTCTTTTATCTTTTTTTTTCCTGTCCATTTACTTTAAGCTCAAGACAACAGACTACAACAGACTGAAAGCTGTCACTATCCAGCAAACTGCAAGGCAAGCCAGAGCATGTGATGATTTATGAGTTAAACAGCAAGAAAATCCATCTATGATCAAAACCTGCCTAAATTCATCTATGAGGGAGCACTTGTATATCACTGCTCTGAGATCATGCAACTTGTTGTGCAATGCAGTCTATAGTATGACATGCTTAGCTGCTTATCCTCTGCCTTTGGTCTGGTTCATGTTTGCCCCTCATCTGCAGTTTTTAGTCCTGACTGGTCTGGGCACCAATGAGCCTTGTTGCTCCAGTCTTACTAAATGTCTCTTTGCACTGGATGAGATACTGGGAGAACCCCTTCTGTTGCAAGTGGCCAGGAAATGGTGGAGATACCAAGGAATTAAATAGACATAGAAGAAATCCTGTCTTCCTGCCACTGTAGAGTGATAGTGCATGAATGATAGTGCTGTGCAAGACAGAGCAAGGCTGTTCCTTATGACTCCCTTTTAAAAACACTACCTCCCACTGGGAACAGGACAGCCAATTACCTCCCTTGAAGTCCTCAAGCTTTTGCAGTAACATAACCTGCTGCCTAGAGACTTATTGCAAGCTGAACCTTGTATGTGGTAATAATTAAAGTCATTTTAATGCCCACACTCAGCCAACCATCTTGCTTGACTCTTGGAGGCTGTACAGCTCAGATGAGGAGCTCTGACTTCTGAAGGAAGATGCGGCCCATCAGCTGTTGAGTTCCACAATACTGACTCTGCCTTAGGTTTAGGCCAAATGCATGTGCTGCAGCAACCAGGAAGAAAGATATGGCTAGTAGAAATTGCAGTAAGGCAATCCTAGATGACCTCAGAAAAGATGTAGCCATAATTCCCTGAATCTGTAGCGCAGTGAAGCTTTAATACCCACCCTAGAAAGCTGAATAACTTTTCACATCCTGATTTCAGCATCTGCTTGTAGTCTAAGCAACTTGGTTTGCTGTAATACTGGAGATAACTCAATGGTCTTGGGATAAATCTTGCTGATTAGTGTGCAACTATGAGTAATAGAGATATCCATATAGTTCAAAAAGGGAAGATCCTAGTTTTTTGCCTAAAAACACAATCTACAGTTCAGTTCTTACAGCCAAAAAGGCTTTCATGATTCTAGGCAGACGGTCTAGAGTTTACTTTGTCTCTATCTTCCCCCTGCTGTTAGGGAGAGACAGATTTAACAGATCATTGCTCTGATCTGTTTAACACTTTTGACTTCCTATGAGTTCCCAGAAAGTGAATTTCATGTTTGGTTGCCAACTGAAAAAAAAATATGGTGGGGGTCTCTTATTACAAGCTTTGAGTTTGATCAGCTACTAGCTGATCTAGGCCAAGGAAAATCAGGAGGCTGCTAGCCAGGAAATATCCCTGGATAGAAAAGGAACTTTCCAGAGTATTTTAGATCCTCAGATAGTGTTAATGGACCTGGTTCCATGTTTTGGAGAATTTTACACTTGAAAATAAACTGAAGTGCAAAGGACAAAGAATTTAGTCATGGTAGCTTAAATTCTCCTCTTTTGAACCATGTGAATCATCAGGAGAGCAGGAAGCTCTCCTGGGGGTAATTCCATCCAAGACTTAACTGCCTCTGAATTAACCGAGTCCCTGAGCAGTCTGATACCACAGGATGCAGATGTTTTAGTTCTGGCAAGTAACGTGAAACTACAGGCCAAGATTAGGCTATTTCTTTTTTTT